>OX451216.1:59473015-60073015 GCA_949628195.1 Phasia obesa
AAAACCGTGGGAAAAAGTAATCACAAGTTAGTTTTCTCTTCTATTGGCAGTCCCAACGACTGTCCTGCACTTTTTTTATTTCTACAAACGACCACATGATGTATTTTACTTTTGTAGAACTAAAGACAGATTTCCCAAACTCAGCTTCAAAATAACAATTTGAGTATTATATGGAGCTCCACATATATTACAATTTTAATTAAGATATTTCTTTTTTAGGTTATAGACGAATATAAAGCAAATGCACATAAATGCAACAACCTGTTTAATGCAACCACCTATAACTGTTCCGCAGTGCAGCTAATACGAGGCAGACCAAGCAGTCAAAACAAAATTTAGACGAAAATCACTCATAGGCTGAGAAACAAGGACGGCCTGTCCTTATATGACTATGATGGTTTCTAAACCATGTTACATTTATTGTTCCGTCGTGTGCGTCTAGCATTACATTAAAAAAATTTAAGGTAAGATTATCTGTCGGATAGCTTATCGGACACTCTTGACTTAACGTACACCAATAATAACGAAAAGTTGGAAATTGAAAATTGGCATTCACATGTGACGAATAATATAATAGGTAACACATAAAGCTGTTTTTAACACCGTCCACACAAGGACTTGTGATATAATCTAATAAAATAATTTTCTTTTTTGTAAGTTTGCTTTCTTAGCAAAGGAAATTACCGAGCTATTCTTTTTGGAAGATTTATGTTTGTCGCATAGTAAACAGTGGTGTGGAATCAAAATTATTTTGCTAATAAATCGGCCATTAGTAAATATCTAATACTTAGAGAACATATCAGTTTTATAATTTTCTGAAGGGTGTGTGGTATAATAGCTGATACGCAATACTATGTAACTAACAGAAATTCCAAACTTATGTTTTGATTGATTATAATGCATATCAGCATCATCCATGTCCTCGCTGATTTTTAAACTTATTTAAATGTTCTTTCCCCAGTAAAAAAAATAAATATGTTATGCAATAACACATTTCAACTTACGATATATGGACGCTTCAGTTATAAAAACGATTAATATACACGATAACCAAAACGATTGCACGTGGCTGATTCATGCAACCACCAATAACTGTACCGCAGTGCAGCTATTCGAGAAAGCCAATCAATCAATGCGAGAGTGAGATGCAAACCAGTCGAAGGCCGAGAAACAAGGATGACCTGATTGATTTAAAAAAATAATGAAAATTACGCGCAAATTATGTTAAGGTCTAACTAACCCTTAGGTTATGAAGTTTGACATTTGAAAGCAAAGAAGTTCATATAAAAATATATCAACTTTTTAACTGTTATTAAATATACATACATATATGTACAGTGGCTCACAGCTTATTTTATGCAGTGAATTTTTTTCATTTAAAATCTCTATAAAAACGAAACTAGCAATACATAAAAAAAAAAATTGCACAATTTGAAAGAGAAAATATTCAGGATAAACAATCAAAAATCATTCACTGCAAAAATCTGCATTTAAATACTTAAAAGGCATTAAAACAAAAAATTCCCCATTTTTCCATCTCACAGCTTAAATTATGCAGCCATTTGTGACTGTAACGGTACCTCAATGGAGGGTTATTGTTTTTGAATTTTTCTGTATTCTACTTTTGACAATGTCTGGCGTTGAATATTCAGTCTAATTTTTTTACTTGAAGTGTCAGTTTTAGGTACATTGAGATCCTAAAGGATAATTTATTGGAGAGTGCAGAGAAATTGGGTATAAGGTAAAATTTTAGATATTACCAGGATAACGACCCAAAGCACAAATGAGGTATTGTCCAAATTTGGTTAATATATAACTGTACACATTTAATGACACCTCCACCACAGTCGCTCGACTTTAACGTTATAGAAAATTTATGGTCAATATTAGAAATTAACATAAGGAAACACAAAATTTCAAACAAAAATGATTTGAAGGAAGCGCTGAAGACGGAGTGGTAGAATATTTTGCCCAGTGTTACACAAAAACTGGTTGCATCTATGCCAAACCGCCTCAAATCTGTCATAGACAATAAAGGGTACCACACGAAATATTAAATAATTTAATTACCGTTCCTAAACTTGATATATGCAAAATCATAAGTGCCTGCATAAAATAAGCTGTGACATGAAAATTTGTAGTATTTTTTTGTTTTTTTAGTTTTAAAATTATTAAACAAAGATTTTTGCAATAAATGATATTTTTATTTAAACCAGAATATTTTCTATTGAATGATGCCTAATTCTTTTTTAGATTCTTGCTATTTTTGTTTTTATAGAGCATTGAAAAGAAAAAAACTACTGCATAAAATAAGCTGTGAGCTTACTGTATGTATTAATTTTATTGTTTATATCGCACACTAAATCATACAGCAGTCACAACTCAAAATTCACAAATTTTCAAAGAGAGATACAAAAACGTAGCAACGTCGTTTTTCCAGTTAAAGAAGACAGTGTGATTTGAAAATCTCCTCTAAAACAACCTGTCTCGACAAATGTAAGAAACAAGAGGGCAAAGAGTCACGTTTACTGCATGATCATGTAAAAACAAGATAAGTATGGTTAAACCAATTCAATCGTTTCTTAAATCGAAGAACGCAATTAAAAAGTCTGATAGATTTCTATTGCGCAGTGTTATAGGTTTCAGAATTTGTTTAGATTTTTGAAAATTTAGTGGCCGTTTTAAATCCCATTTAAGTTGTAGTAGAGGCCTTGAGCCGCAGGGGCACAAATTTGTTAATAGCAGATGTTATTATTCAGACCCTTTACGAGCAGCTTTTGGCTATTAATTCGACTCTTTCAAAAACGATAGTTGAAAAGAATAATAAATGAACTAAGGGATGCTGAATACAGCACAATTGTTCAAAAATTATTCAAGCAAGCCACTCGAATATGTAGAACCGTCAACTAGCAGTTGTTTTGTTAACGAAATGGAACCAACTTTTAAAGAGAGACTTTCGCAACAAAAGCAAGGAAAAGAATGCCCCGTGATTTGTTTAACTCACTAACAGTTCTAAAATCATATTTTGTAAAAAAAAAATTATTATTGAAATACTTTTTCAGTATTTATAAATATTTGTTATATCTTATATGAGTTTTAATTTTATTTGAACTATTTTTAAATGAACAAATTAATTATTTAGGCTTAAGTTCTAAATACAAAGAGATAAAGAAAAATTAGACACCAGCAGAGTGGAATGCATTTTCTAGACAGCTACGTCCGTCATCAGCACTCTTCGTATTTATCTACAAGACTGTTGCAATTGTTATTAATTTTCTATTTAAACAAACTTATCAGAGAAATAGGATATGAGAAATTTTAATTTTTATATTATACTAGCTGGGCCCTATCCGCGTTGTTGGCCCCAAAATTTTTCTTTTATTTTGAACTGCCTCTCGAAGAAAATGAAAATCAGTGTTTTTAGTTAATTATAAAAGAAAAAAAAATGTTAGGTATCAGTCGGTATCGGGCTAATTAACGCCACTGCACGCTGATTAAGGACCCAACGCCTTCAACGAAACACAGCATAGTGCAGTAATTTTTGAGTTACGGTGCAAAAACACAAAAAAAAACTAAATATTGCGCCATCTGTCGGACGAACAGAAACACTCCTCACGCTCCACATAGCATGTATATTAAGTTTGGTCAAATTCGGTGCAGTAGTTCTTGAGTTACGGTGCAAAAATACAAATAAAAAACTAAATACTGCGCCATCTGTCGGACGATATATATATAGAGATTTCTATCTACCTTTGTCACCTTAACTGTTTTTAAGTTTTATAAAACTATGAATTTTTAAATACTGTTTCGGTAAATAAATTTATTTTCTTTAAGGACTGTTTCTTTCGGGAATTCCCAGGAATGCGAATATTTTTTCCCCGTTTCCCGAGAAGTGAGAAAGTACGGGAAATCCCAAACCCTAGCCTTGATGCAAAATAAATATAATTCAAACTTGTATGACTTTATAGCTTGTGCGTCGAAAATGTTTTCTTTCAAATCGAAATACACATTAATTAACCCCTTTAATCGGGGTAGGGGGCGCCTATTTTACTGGCCATAGTATATGCATGTGTTAAAATTTTCAACATTTCTTTTTGAAGGTTTTTTTTTTAATTGATTTAATTAAATACAAAAAAAACACTAACTTCACTACGGTACTATTAACGAAATTCAACAAAATCACAAAGCAAAATAAAAAAATAAATAAAACAAAAAACACAAATAATTAATTTTTTTTTCCAAAAAATATTTTTTATTTTTTTCTTTGTTTTTAAAGGCTTCTTTTGTTTTGTTAATATAAAGTAAAGTAAATAATAAATCATAAAAACATTGTTCAATTAAACTTAATAAAGACAATAAAATGTTAACAAAAGAAAAAGAAGAAGAAGACATACATAAATGTAGTTTAACTAAACTTACAAAAGAAAGAAAGAAAAAATAATTATTACTCTTAGTTCTTTTTTTAAATATATTTAAAACAAAATTATTGTATATTAAGCAAAATAAGTACTTAAATAACATTTCTTCTTATATATTATATGTATATGTATGTATATGTTTTTTTTTTTTTTGTTTAATTACAAATTATTTGAAACTGAAATATGGCGGAAACTAAAGGCATTAAAAGGAAAT
The DNA here is from genome assembly GCA_949628195.1 of Phasia obesa. Lineage (NCBI taxonomy): Eukaryota > Metazoa > Arthropoda > Insecta > Diptera > Tachinidae > Phasia > Phasia obesa. The sequence goes on from OX451216.1 coordinate 59,477,648, forward strand.
ATAAAACACAAAAAGTCTATAGTAATTTATTTGTTCAATTCACAACGAGTCATACATATGTATGTATATTAAATGGCTTTTTAATATTAATAAACAAATTCTGAATTGGATAGCCAAGCAAAACTTAAACTACCAGTATCTCTGAACAGGGTCAATTATTTTTATCTACTGAGGGGGCTAGTTTTTACCTAAAAGTTAAACTTGGTTTAACAAGCTGCTCAATTAAATGCGGCTTTAAACAATGATGTTTTTTAATTTTGGTCTATAAAGTAATAATGGCCAATATACAATTATATTGCTGGTCTATTCTAAAACAAAAAAAAAATCTAGGAGCGAACCTCCTTCAAAAATAGCCAGGCAATCTAAACATTTATAACATAAGTAGCAGGTACTCTCGATATCCGCTCCCAGAGTTTTGGGACCTCCATCGGTATTTTTATAACATTTTTTGTGTGAAGATGGAAAAAGAGATCTCAATTTTTTTTTTTTATTTCATATTTTCTTTTTTTTTTGGGGGGTTTTCCGCTCGTTTTTAAATGTCACTAAAATAAGTAATTTGGATTGTGAATTTCTGTGAACCTACCTACAATGGCTGAACTCACGAAACCTGAAAATGTGGAGAAAGGCTACTACATGTAAACAGGCTAGAATGGCGCTCAAATCGCCCCTTGGCAGTAAGGTCAGTTACATATAACAGAAATGCCTCAAGCTGGATAGTATCATCTAGCCAAGGTCAAAATCAAAGAAGATGTTATTTGCAAACTATGCCTCGGAGACGCTATGTTAAATGTGAATGCCATGGGGAAACTAAGTCTTGAACAAATGCCAGCAATTACTAGAGACTCCGCGATGAGAAAGAAGGCCGACAGTTACCAGTCGACAGCTCTGAAACCGCTAAAGTCAAGAGTAAAGGCTGGTTGTAACACGTGACTCAATGGAGGCAAGGTTGCCTTAAATTACAAGTTGATTGCCTATAATCAGGAAGTGGTCTGTTTCGATATTCCCCCTATATTAATAATAACATAACAAAATGTTATAGTGCATTCGAGCGAACAGTGTTGCTCTAGGTTCTTTAATTAGCTCCATTACTATTTTTAGTGTTAAATCACAACAAAAATAAATGTAAATATGTGAATTATGAAACAGGCTAAAGTCACATAATGATTTTAAGACGGTTTTTGATTTGAAATCACGGAAATTTCAGAACATATCTGTATGACAAGCATTTGGTGGTTTAAGGTTTATTTTTTCTTTTTTTTTGATTGAGCATAGCCGTTGAACAAAATTAGAATAAAAAACTTGTAAACTTTTTTCGAAATTGAAAAAAAAGTGTAAGTGTTAGGTGTAAACGTAGTGTTAAAGGTCATGATTAGCTATCACACTCAGTCATTCGATTTGTCAAAAATGGCATGTGTGCTCAAAAAGTATGATAGTGCTTAACCAGCCATGATTCACTATCATACGCAGTCGTACGATCTGTCAAAAATAGCATGTGTGCTAAAAAAGTATGATAGTTTGGATTAGAAATATATGTGTGTGACAGACTTTTTGACAGGTCTGTATTTTTTGACAATCTCTTGAAAAAATTCATAAAATAGTATTTTCCATGCGATCAGATTTGCAAAATCTTTTTTTGTATGCTAGTGTGGCATCTATAACGCCATTTTGAAACGATTTTTCAGTAGGGCAGAATTCTGTCAGATTTTTTTGTGGTTGTATTGTACCATTGTGTAGGATAGTGATTACTGGAATTTTAACAAAATGTCTATACGATTTGATAATCTTTTAAAAAATCCATAAAATATTTTTCTCCATACGATCAGAGTTGCAAAGAGTGGCACCGCCACCTACAACGCCATTTTTAAGTTGTTTTTGGTCAGATTTTTTTTTTGTGATTTAATTTTACGATTGTATAGGATAGTGTGTCGTGGCATAGATTTATTAGTATCAGGAAAGAATGCAGAAAAAATCACACACACTGAAAATTGCACAAAAACAAGTTTCAGTGTACTTTACCCTCCGTCTACATTAGACATAAAACGATATGTTAGAATGAAAACAGAAATTAGTACATGACATAAACACGTATTCTCCACCTATAACAACATGAATAAATTAATGCCTTTGCTCTGCCGACGTTATGTTTATGTCTTGCTCAAATCGATGACTAGTGGAGACGGGGTGATAACTTTTAAATTGTGATTTTTTCTTGTTTCCTCTTAAACCCCCGTCTTCATTTGCTATCAACAGGTCTTAACAAAAGTCAAACTTCATATAAAACAAACCAGTATTAAAAATAAGGTTTTTTTTATATGAAGTTTGACTTTTGTTAAGACATGTTAATGTCTAATGGAGTTGGGGGGTAACGTTCTACAGACCAAGTACGTCGTTGTGAATAGAACAAATATTTTTTTTTTTAAGTTTAAGCACACTTTTTTTTTAAATAATTTAATAATACAATTGAAAATTTAAATAAAGAAAAAAACAAAACAAATCAATTTAATTTTACACAAAAAATAATAAAATTTTCAATAAATGAAGCATTACTCTATAGAATATTTTTTAATTATTTATTGGGTTTTCTTTAATTTTTATTTAAAACTTAAGCAAAATACTTTTAATAGATGTTTTACAAAAATATTAAGAAACAAAAAAAAAAAAAAAACAAACTAGCAAAAAATAATTAAAATTATAGTAAAAAAAATAATAATAATAATCATATGTAAATATATATTTTTTGTTTTTGTATTGAGTGTGTAAATATGGTAAATAATTAACACGGTGTAAATTAATGTACTTTTGCACTAAAAACTTTGTTTTTCTTTTTGTTTTTTTGTTGTTGTTATTTTTGTTTGTAGATGTTTGAAAAGAACAGATAATTAATTTTAAATATAATAAAAAATAAAAATAAAAGAAAATACACTTTTTGCTTGAAGAGTAAACTAAACTAAAATTTGGCTAGTTTTCTTTTATATACTTTTTTTTTGTTGTTAAGAACGAACATGTTGCAACAGAAAATTTTGAATTTATAGCGGTTTTTTAACGTGGGTTTTTTTTAAGTGTGTTGTCTACATTTAATTAAAACTACCACAATAGTCAATTGTTATTTTGCTGTTGTTTTTCTTTCTTAATTTGTTGTTTAACTACTTATATTTTTATTGTTTGTTTTTTTTACGAGTTATTTAATAGCAACAAAACAAAAAAATCATAAGAAATTAAACGAAAGAAAAAAAAATATGTTTAAAGTTTCTTGTTTTGTTTTGCATTAACAAAATAAGGCAATGAAAACATATTGTTTTGTTGTTATTTTTCTGTGTGTGTGTGGTGTGTGTGTGTGTTTGAAGTTAAAGGAAGAACGTTTAGGTAATTGCACTTGGAAACTTACTCCTGGTTTTCTGTGTCACTTTCTTCCTCTTCACTCTTGTTGCGTCTCTTTTCGTAAATCAAAATAATGGTACACAGTATCAAAACCTCAGCGCATATACCCAAGAAAGGCCACAAAGCGGCAAATTTGCCTGCAAAAAAAAAAAAGAATGTGTTAATAAAATGATTAATATTATCTATACATATAATAAAATAGTAACTCATTTCCTGTCTGTCCGTTTGTTTTTGTGTTCCCATCACGTAAAAAATACTGGATGGGTTTTAACATGATTTTTGTGAGGAGGTACCTTAGTATTCTGATTCCAATATAGGATACTTTCTTTCCGCAAAAATATCTTATTTCCATGAGAAAGTGGAGAAAAAGCAGTGAAAGTACGCCGATTTTTTTTACCGATTTAAAGGTTGTTCGCACTTTAAGGCATCTATTATTTTTGAAAGCAGGATATTTTAAACACAGTTGCGCAATACATGGCGCTGTTTTAAAATAATAACAAAATATGAATTACTTACTGCCAAATAGCCACCAATTGTATAAAAATTGTATTCTATTTGATTTGTATTTTTACTTTGTGGAATTCCATTGTTATTAAAATATTTGAAGAACCTTTTACAGAGCTTTACAATAATTTTTAGAATTTTATCTAGGGATGGGTACCTTCATATACATAAAGTAAATAGGTAAGAGTCTTAAAATTTGGTATGCATTACTTTCAAAGCAAAATCGAACAAAATATTGTCAGGATGCACTCAACGTGTGCGAGCACAGCTAGTTATTAATATTATTATAATAATATAAAAAGTTCGTAAAAGGTCACAATGATCTCAAAACGTAGAGAAGCCTAAAAAGCTTATATTTCCATTTAAAAATTATTTCAGCATTCGCCTCCTCCAGGATCTATAGCCAACATATAATTTTGTTAAGAGTCGCTTTACGCAGCCTGGTTTACCGAAATTCAGCTTCTTTATAAGAATTTGAGTTTTGTATGGCACTCCACCAGTATACAGATTTTAATTAAAATTTATTCCTTTTTTAGGTTATATACGAAAATAAAGCTAATGCACATGGCTGATTAAAGCAACAACTTATAACTGTAACGCAGTACATCTATTCTAGGCACACCAATCAGACAATGATAGATTGAGATGTAAATCACCCGAAGGCCGAGAAACGCAAACTGCTTATAAGCGAAAAATAACAATAACGCGCTTCGTTGTTATCCACCTCCCTGAGAAACTTTACGACTGTTATTTTTATGTAATTAAAAAAAAATTAAAACTAACTGATAAATTAATGGCTCAAGCTCTGAACTGCATTTTTCCAAATTTTCGTTTTTTTTCTGGATTCTGAAATTTGATTTGACCATACTACAGACGAAAGTTATTCTGTTTTATTTATTTAAAAAAACTAGCTGTGTACGATATTTGGTTAAAGTGACTTTTTGTTGCATGAAAAAAGTCATGTTAATCAACTTAAAATTGAAAGAATGTTTAAGTTCGATGGAGTTTTCCTATTTTTGTACTCTTAGGACGTAATTCATAAAAACTTATATTGTTTTATAAATGGTGTATTAAACAAATTTCCATACCATATAAATGATTAATGACGACTTCCCAAACTTTATTGAACAGAAGTGCAATTTGAAAAAGTAATAATTTCTGTATAATTATTTTCGTAATAAAATTTATTAAGCCATATAAATCTAGATTAAGTTGGCCTTTAAAGCTTGTAATCAGAACAAATACAAATAAATAAATAAATAAATAAATGTCAACACAATTTGACAATCTCAGCTGTTAACCATAGTTATCGTTATCGATAGCTCTCACTCAGTTAAAAAAAAGGAAAAACACACCCGATATAATTACTTTTCAAGAAGGTATGCATCTCTTGTTAAAATTTTCAGGATCTTCAACATAAATTTGAATATAACATTCTATTAGTCTAGAGCTCTAAAAAAATGCCTACAATTTTCCGTTTACAAAAATGAAAGGTGCTGCCAAGTTATTAATGCGGTAAAATTGTATACATTAAGGTTTTTATCTCTTTTGCCTCTTGAAATGAGATATGTTTAAGGGAAGAAGATAATCTATATTTGAACCAAGGTACTAAGGTACCTTGTTAATATTCAATCAGTAGTTTTTTTTTGCTGCTGTTTGTTTGCTTACATAACCATTTAGAATGAACTAACCAGATGCCATATTCTGTAATTCTCGTCGCTAAATCTATCGCTGAAATTCTAAAAATGCCCAAAAAAATTATAAGTGTTGTTGTAAGAATACTCGTAATTTATTTATTAAAACTAAAAAAAATTCTGAAAATTTTACAAGTTGTGGTTTGAGAAAAGTTTAATTTTTATCTGACAAAAATTACTTTAAAATTTTCCGAGAATTCAACAAACTGTCGATTAACTGAATAATTTCCTTTGATTTTTATTAAATTTCCCTTAGTCATTATCCAATCGCATAATTTCCATAATTAAATGGCATAACCTACTGAACAGAAATGGCTTTAAAATTTAATTAAACTTACAATATACTGGGATTTAAATGTAATTTTTATAATTTTAGCTATTTTTACACTTTAATTACCGCTAAACAAAAAATTTTGCCCCTTGCCCCTTCCCGATTATGGCCAAAATGTATACAGCTCTTCATCTCCATAAACCAAACACACACATACTGAATTTCATTTGGATATGTCATACGGTATGACCTGTAGAGCGTTTACAACATTTTGACATATGAAAACAAAATTTTGATTTCAAACGGTATGACCTGTACAAACTCCACAAAGATAGTGGCATACACACCCACCCAGAGAATTCATCGCGAAAATAGTCAGATGAATTCCGTCAAAATCCCGACCTCGATTTTTTTTTCATGATTACTATACTTTACCTTATACTACGAATGGTAAAGTAATAATGTTTGAACATTTCAAAAACGTATTAAAACAGGAGCTGCCACAGTTATTTTCATTCACCAGGTGGCATCCCCGTAAGCGGTTGACTACATCTACTATACTTTGTGAAATTTCAATGTAATCTTTTTCCATCCATTGTAATCCACTTTTTGTGGTAAATTAATTTACACTAAGTAAAATATAACGAAAATTTCTTCGACCAAAAAATTTCAAGTTATTTAAATGCAATAACGATAAAATTATGCATAATTTTGTTATAAAAAAATTACGAAACGAAAATTATAAATATGAAACCTACCTTTAACACGTACGTAAGATACATCACTAGCTTCTGTTTTACCAATATCGGTGGCAGCATTACGACCAATACATTTGTATTCGCCTCTGTCATCCAAGCTGACATTTTCAATTACTAATAGAGCATTTTCTACATTATTTTCATCAGGTTTTAAAATATAACGATCTAAGGTACTGCTGATGGTTAAATTACCTTAAAATGCACCAAAAAGAAAAAAAAATATTAAATATATTTCATTTGAATAAATAAATAAAATTTACTTACGGAAAGCCCACGACAATTTTGGATGAGTACCAACAACTGTACAGACAATTGTCAATTTTTCACCCTCAACAACGCCACTATTTGAAGGCACTCTAACAACAATATTAGCTACACATTAACGATACCGATGAGTTAAAAGAGAGAGAGAGAGAGAGAGAGAGAGAAACAATTATACATTTTTATATAACGATAAATAACGACTTATGCATAAAATAAACTTACCAACTACATTAATATGTTTCTTTTCTTTATTGGCCACACAAGAATAGAGGCCATCATCATGAATGTCTGTTTTATCAATGATAAACTTTCTTTCGGCTGCTATTATACGATAGCGCCCTTCAAGTTCTTTCACTTTTCTCACATCTGTGCCATTCTTTTCCCTGCAAAAAAAGAGAAAATAAAATTTTAAAATCATACAATAAATAGTGTTAGCACGATTTTGAAGGAAAACAATAATGCTCTTCCGACTATGGAGAGAATTTTTAAATTCCAAATGCTGCACATCACATCCAGCTGATCGAACTACTAAGTCATGTCAAAAGTTGTATGTATATAGAATTTTTTGTTTCTCAATTTTCTTCTATGTTTTTGACATTTCGAACTACAAAGCAACAATAAAATGCCATGTTGCTCTTGTATTGTTGTAGAGACGCCACTGCCTAGTAAGACAAATCTACCTTGTGAACACTCGTGATCGAATGAAATTGATCAAATTAAATATCCAATTGAAAGAAAAAAATCTTAAGTAGCCAACACTCAACTTTATCACACCTCAAGGAAACAAATATTTTTATGGATATATTATATAAAGAACAAAAGTTCAAAGTATATTCGAATCGAAAAATTTATTATTTTCGGTTTGTTGTCTTAAGTAAAGTACCCCTTGCCCCTTCCCAATTATGCCCAAAATTTATACAGCTCTTCATCTCCATATACCAAAGGAACATACTGAATTTTTATTTTTTCATTTTAATATTTCATACGGTATGACCTTTAGAGCGTTCACAAAATTTGGGGGTAAGGAAACTACCCCTCGCGATTATGCCCAAAAACTCCACAAAAATAGTGGCATACAAAAATAGTAGCATAAACATCCACCTACCCACAGACATTATCGCGAAAATAGTCAAAATGGATTCAAGAGAGCTCAAAACGTATAAATCCGCCGAAATCCCGACCTTGATTTTTTCATGATTTAGTAATCAGTTCAGTATGGTAAAGTAAAAATAATTATTTTCCCGAATATGCTTAAAAATGACACAGCTCTTCATCGCCATATACAAAAGGCATATACTGGATTTAAACGGTATGACCTGTAGAGCGTTCACAAAAGTAGTGGTATACACACCCACCCTCAGACACATCATCGCGAAAATAGTAGAAATATATTTAGGAGACCTCAAAACGTAAAGATCCGTTAAAATCCGGACATCGATTTTTTCACAATTACTATACCTATCCTATACTACGTAAAGTAAAAAGTTCATTACACTTAAAATTTATTCAATTTTCATGCAAAATTAAAGTGACACGCCGTTTTGACGAGCCATGATTTTGTTTGCACATGAACAAAACGTCGGCAGAATAGGGAATAAAAATATGTTTATTATCTTTTGTGTGGAGAATATGTATCCATTTTGCATCTTTCGTCTAAACATAATTTTCTGTTTATCGTCAATGTTGTTTGATTGCTTGGAAGAGCAATCATTATTTGCACGCTTGATCCACAGATGTCGTTGTTAAAACAATGATATTTGAATAAGAATATGTCATCGACAACGACGGTCTTCACGAGACGTTTTAATGTGTAGTGTTAAACACATACACGACAGCGGATACATAGCTACACGACTGCAAACGCATTTTGTCAGCTACTTAATTATATTGGATCACCTACTGGAAAGTCGGATGCATGGAAGAAAGTTTCTCATTGCACTCGACAAACAGTGGGTTATAAAACGCATGAGGCAAGGGAAGGGATGTGTGCGCATATCGACTATCCCGGAAAATTTTGATTATTGTGCACCCTCAGCCATGCCGATCAGAAGGTTCGGAGTATCAACTTCAGGCACGTCATCTAAAATAACACATGATCGTCATCAAGAGGACGTGCTTGAGGTCTATAGAGACGGATCTAAAACGGACAATGGAGTGGGGGGAGGCGTCTTCATTCCTCATTTTCAAATAAGGATGAGGTTTAGGCTGCAAAACCAATGCAGTACTGTTCAGGCTGAAATTTCTGCTATAAAAAGAGCGGCAAACTGGCTAAGGTATCACAGGGTATATGGTAAAGATATCCAGTTCTGTACCAATAGCAAAGCTGCGATATATTCCTTATCGGACGTTTGTACAACGTCCAGTTTGGTTCGTGAATGCCGGACATCTCTAGATGAGATGGCGAGACATTCCAACCTGGAACTCTGTTGGGTGCCGGGGCATGCGGGAGTGCCCGGAAATGAAACTGCGGACGAACTGGCTAGATCCCAGAACCTAAAGTGTGGATCAGCAAGTATCTTCCTGCTCATCCCTCTTTCGGGCGTCACAACGGGACCAAAGAGACCCAAGTGAGTCAGTTTTTCTCCCTACACGGAGCCGGAGACCCGTGCAACCTAACCTAACCTAGGCACAACTGGGAATAAATCAGAAGACCAACTAGTCAAAAGGGGATATGCAGTGAATTTCTGTGAAGCAGAACCCAGAGTAGCACTGGGTAATGGCCTAAAAAACCTTACAAAACCTGAAAAGGTGTAGAAGTACCTTAAGCTGGATAATAGAAGTACCTTATGCTGGATAACTGCATTAGTGACAGGTCATGGAAACTTCAAGTATCATCTAGCCAAGATGAAAATCGAAGATGATACTTGCAAACTCGGTAGTACACATTGTGTGTGAATGCCCAGGATCACTGGCAGAAACTACTTAAATTTGGATGCCATGGAGGAACTAAGCCATGAATAAATTTACTAGAGACACCGTGATTTCTCAACACGAAGGCCGACAGTTACTAGTCGACAGTCTGAAATCACTAAGTCATGAGTAAAGGCTGGTAATAGCGTGTGACTCAATGAAAATAAAGTTGCCGTAAATTACAAATCGGTTGCCTATATTCAATAAGGACGGAAGGGCATCGAAAATGAACCCATTAAGAAAGTGGTCTTCTTCGATATTCCCCCTACATTAATAATAACTATTTTGAAGACCATAATTTTGAAGATGGTGGTAAACTCTGATATTATTGTAGAAGTATATATTTTACTTTTATAAACACTACGTCTTGACGAGCCATTAATTTGTTCAACCATAGAACAATTGCATGTGCAACGTTATCGATGACTTGTCCTTGTTCAAACAGCATTGTTACAACATTTTAGTTCGTCCAACGATGTGTGCCATCAAATGTTGTTTTTAGTATGAAAGTTTGCAAATCCCTTTTGCTTTGCAAGTAAACAAACCGTAAAAATGCCACAATGGAAAATCGCTCCAATTGATTTGTTTCAAGATGATTTAATAAACCGAAAATAATTTTTGTTAGGCCCCTAATCTTGTAACGTTCAAGCAACACAATTTTTTTTCAAACTTGCAGAAGTGTGCCCTAACTAATCACCTTTATTCTGTTTTTCGGTTAGAGTTGAAATTTTCTCCTGATGGTGCTACACAAAGGAGTAGTGAAATATCGATACTACAAATATTAAAAAGCGACCGACCTCAAGCTTAAAAACAATTAAATTAAAAATAAATGAAAAAGGTCAAATAAACTGTATTGAATAGATTTATTACTTTAAAAATTTAAAAACATTAATTTTAATAACAAAATGATTTACACAAAAAATCAGATCTAACGTCTACGTCTCCGACTACGACGACGCCCACCGCGTCGGCGAGTTCTACGTCTTCTGGCGCGTTCTTGCATTGCTTTGGCAACATCAACTTTACTATTACTTTCGGCATCGTCTGGTTTTAAATCATCCACCATTTCCTTCAGATCTAAAGGAGCTGAAAAATATTTGTTGTTTGTACGTTGAACATATCCGAAGCGCACACCAGCGTCAAGCGTTTGTTGTACAGAGTTCTTAACGTCTTTGAAATCAGCCTGTGCAGAAATGCAAACAATTATATGTAATTATGAATTGAATTTCGATTATAATTATAATTATGATTAGAAATTATGTATAAATATTACTTACTCCAACAGCATCAGCGATTTGTTTCGAAATCGTCGTCATGGTAGACGGTTCGTCTAAATTTTCCAAAGTTTGTAAAATTAGTTGGCCGTTTTGGTTGTTCATTTTTTTATTTTACACCAATAATTTAAAACAAAAAAATATTAAATATATATGCACGTATAGACTTGGAAAAAATGTTCACTAATTAAAAAAAATATTGACACTTTCATTTTGAATTATTTCCAATTGCCAAGTTGATTGTTAAATATTTTTAAATTTTTACACAGTTTATTGACACTACGTCTATACGAGCAATTGATTTGTTCAACTATTAACACTACGTCTTGACGAGCCATTGATTTGTTTGCATATGAACAAAGCGTCGGCAGAATAGGGTACAATGATTTTTTTACTTTTCTGTGTGAAGAAAACGTATCGATGTGCATGCTCCGACTAAACATAATTTTCTGTTTGTCATTAATGTTGTTCGAATGCTTATAGCACAGCAAATATAATTTACACGCTTGATTAACAGACAAACTTTCATACTAAAAAAAGCATTTGATGGCAGACATCGTTGTGCGAGCAAATGTTCTAAAATACTGTTCAATGGTTGAACAAATCAATGGCGCGTCAAGACTGATTGTAAACAATGTCATGTGCGGCGCGTGAAGACTGATTGTAAACAAAGTCATGTGCGCATATTAAAACCTCTCGTGGAGACCGACGTTGTCGATGTCATATTTTTGTTCAAACAGCATTGTTACACATCGTCTTCACGAGGTATTGTTTTGCTTGCTTATGAACAAAACGTCGGCAGAATAGTGAACAAAAAATTGCTTATTGTCTTCTATCTGAAAAAACGTATCGATGTTCCGTCTAAATATAATTTTCTGTTTGCCGTCAATGTTGTTTGAATGCTTATAGCAAAGCAAAAAATATTTGCACGCTTGATCAACAGATGGCGCTGTTTAAAAAACAAAATTTCATACTAAAAACAACATTTATAGACTAATTCAGACAATTGAAAAAGTGTGCATGACAAAGCTAAAAAGCGTCAAAACGTAACGCTGCAATAAAGTGTTATTTTAACTTATTTTGTTCAATAAAACCTAATAATTTGAAACACAAAATAGAGATAAAATCGCTAGATAAAGCAGAAAGTAACTAAAATGTTATTACTTTTCCACAAAAAAACAAAACCGATGACATAACACACTTTAAAGGCTTCAACGCGTTGCTTTATACGCTTCAAGTAAGTCCCTGATTACATTATGCAACTTTTGTCGCTGCAATCATTCTCGTTTCTTCTTTAATATTGCATTTGTGTTTATATTGTGCAATTTTTATTGCATTATTGTTTTACATTTTAAATTTCAAAATTAAAACTACGAATTAGAGAACAAAACGAATTTCAAGAGTACATGCATGTGTGTACTCTTTTTAATCCCTCTCTCACCTCACGTTTGCTAATGGAGAATTGCAGCGACAAAAGTAGCATAATGTAATCCGGGACTAACATAACACGCTTTATAGACTTCTTATTTCAGCTTTTTTAAAATTTGTTGACTTCCTTTATTTTTTTTTAATTTTTCTTTTAATTTTTCCTCCATTTAAAGGAATCTTTATAACAAAACGAAACAGCTGGCGAGATGTCACATTACACATAACTCGCGAAAAGTTGAAAGTTAAACAACTTCGTGCGGCAGACACGTTGCAAACTTCTTTATGTACCTTATACTATGAAAATACTCTATTTTAACTTTATTTGAAGGAAGCGTATAACGCTTTGAGGTGTTTAAAGCGTGTTATGTACTTTCACCTTTAGGTTTGCTTAAGGTACAAATACACGGCATGTTTTTTACATCTGACTTTTTAACTGTGTGAGTCAGATGCAGACAGACATGCAGAATGCATGTCTGTCAAAATTGTTATTTTACGGAAGACTTTTCACATTTGGTCACAAACGTACATGTACAATTACGTCTGACTGACTAACCTAAACAAGGGCGTACTGACGACAAAATTGGATTTTCCAATTGCAAAGCGTTGACGCCGCGCTATCTTTAGCTTCATACATTTTGTATGTACATGAGAATTTTTGACAGTTATTTTACGCCTTACGCCCTTGTTTAGGTTGAGCAGTGACTTTTTACTATACAGACATCTAAGTCGTACGGTTGCAAAAAAACTTGTTGCCGCCCTGAATTATTTTTGTGTGCGTTACAGAATTACTGACGACTTATTCATACTTTACTCTAAATGTAAAGAAGTTAAGTTCGCATTAAATGATGATACACGATTTAAATAATTGTTGTCAAATAGACAAAATTAGTTAAAAGCATAATCAGATATTGCTCTTGAAAAATATTATCTTAACCCCCGTCTCCATTAGATATTAACATGTCAAAGTCAAACTTCATAAAAAAAGAAAAAACATTATTTTTAATACTATTTTTTTTTATATGACTTTTGTTAAGACATGTTGATAGCAAATGAAGACGGCAGTTTAGCCGGCTAATGCTTCCGCCAATGGTTACCGCCGTTGATTGTTTTCACACGGCAAAAGTTTTTGGCAACAATGAATGTCAGATGGTTTGTAAGATCAAAATAGAACACGTTCTAAACGAAATGTTGTTAGATGAATTTTACCCCCGTCTCCATTAGACATTAACATGCCTTAACAAAAGGCAAACTTCATATGAAAAAAAACATTATTTTTAATACTGGTTTTTTATATGAAATTTGAATTTTGTTAAGACATATTGATAGCAAATGAAGACGGGGGTTTACAGAAGCAATGTTTTAACAGCCCTAAACGACATATTTGTGTTTTACAGTGGGAAATTTAACATATCCGATGTAATAAACATGCCGTGTATGGGTACTTATATGCAGAAAAAAATATTTGTTTTATTTTTAATACTCAGACTTCTTATCAATTTTTCATCCACTGAGCAATGATAGCGTGCGAGAAATTCACGATACCTATTTTTATTTAAGGTGAATATAAATTCCATTTCACTTTCTATTCATAATTAGAAGTGATTAATTTTAAGCATTAGTAAATTATACATATAATCCAAATAATGAGAATTTCAAACATAATTGTGAATGTTATGAGTCTTTAGTAGAAATCTAAATATATATTTTTTTTTATATTCATTTACTTACCATGTTAAATCAGTTATACTGGGATCAGTGATATCACAGCTTAGTACTAATGGACTACGAATTTCATAGACTTTTAGCTGACGTTCTACATTATCATAGTTTGGCACCAAAAATTCTGCTTCTGTAAATAATAAACGAATCAAAATGAAAAAATTTAACTCAAACATAGAGGAACAGAATAAAAAAAATATGGCGGAACTTTAAATATATTTGTATACAAATATACGAGTGAGAATAACTAGATGAATGTCAATGAAGATGATAAAATTATAAAATAAGCATAAAAAATGCTAAATGAAAATAAATAATATATATTTTAATAAATAAAATCTAAAAAAAATTAAAAAAATAAAAGAACTCTTTTTATAAGTTCAATTTTTTATAGACTAGCTTAGTTTGCAAAATAAAACTAATTATAAAGATCTAATTTTAAATGTGTAAATGTTGTAGGTGTGTGTGTGTATTTTTAAGTGATATGATAATGTTGTTATCTTAAAGGGTTTGATTGGAAAACTTAATAATAAATTTATTAACATATGAGGTTTTTTTTAAGTAGTTGTTTAAAGTATATAATTTAAATAGAAATGTATATGAATATTTATGGTATTAAAATTAGATGAGAATAATTTTTATTAATTTAGCGTTTGAAAAAAAAAAAACAATACAATTTAGCAATTTACCGCCTTTACTATTGACTTCAGTGATATCAAGCTGTCGACTGATAACTGTCGGCCTTCTTTCCATCACAGAGTCTCTAGTCATTGCTAGCATTTGTCCAACGAATTTATGTCCGTGGCCTTAAGTCTTATGCTAGCAATGTGCTGTACATTCACACATAATGTGCGCTACCGTCTCAGTCTCTTTCAGGCACAGTCTTCTTCGATTTTCATCTTGGCTAGATGATACTTGAAGTTTCCTTGACCTGTCACTAATACAGTTAGTTATTCAGCTTAAGGTACTTTCATTATATCTGGGCACCTACCTGCATGTAGTAACCTCCCTCCACCTTTTCAGGTTTAGTGAGTTCACCAATATGGAGAAACAAAGCTGTGCAAACAGACTATAAATTTGGCATTTGAGGCTTTGTTCTACAACCTATTTATTTCATTTAGTACATAGCCTCATAAAATTAATCGTTACGTTCACTTTTTTGTAATTAAGTACTTTTTATCTCTTCTCAATCGCTTGGTCTACGCGTTTTACTTAAGAAATCCCTGTGCAGTAGAAGCCAAATTTTGAGTACAGAAAAGTCAATAGCTATTTTCTTTTTTCCTCTTTCTCTCTCTCATTGTCTACTATAAAATTAAACAATTGTGTGTAAGAAATAGTGTCTAGTGTAAACACAGTCTTTGCAAAATATTTAGCAAAGTTGTTTGTTATGTTAGTTTTATGGTTTTATTGTTGCAGTGTTACCATATTTTTATTTAAAAAATATTCAAATCACCCGAAAAAATGTTTTTTTTTTTGTATTAAAAATCTGTTTTACTGCTAAACCTAAACAAGAGCGTAAGGCGTAAAATAACTGTCAAAAATTCTCATGTACATACAACGGCGTCAACGCAAATGGCAATTGGAAAATCCTATTTTGACAGAGCGTTAGTTATTGAAGTTGGGTGCAAACAAAATATTATTGTTTTTTTTTTTGTGTAAGAGTGGTGCCATTTTAGCTATTTTCTGCTTTATCTAGCAATTTTATCTCTATTTTGCGCCTTAATTTATTAGATTTTACTAAACAAAATATGTTAACATTACTGTTTATTACAAAACGTTGCGCTTTAATTTAGGTTTGTTCAAAGCTAGGCGCTAGACGTCATTAAGTCTTACGCCCTCTGTATGTACGTCTGTTTGTGTTTGCATCATTCAAATACTATTAGATACATTTAAATAAAATTTTTTGAGGAGGTTCCTAAGTACCATGGTTCAAATATAGGATACTTTTTTCACAAAAAAATCTCATTTACAGGAGAAAATAGAGAAAAAGTAGTGAAAGTACGCAATTTTATGCTACTGCAAACTGGGCAGCACCTTTTATTTTTGAAAGAGGGATATTTTAAACACTATTTACAGAATTCTGCAATAGTTTTAGAGCTTTATATAAATTTTAGAATTATATTCAGGGATGGGTACCTCTAAATAAAGGAAATACAATAACCATAACTGAAGCACCATAAAAGTAAGTCTTAAAATTTCAAAGCAAAATCCAAAAAAATATTGTCAGGACGCCACGATGTGGCGGGCACAGCTAGTATGTGTATAAAATTACTTAAATACTAAGTGAAAAAGCAAACTCAATGAAGGATATACAAATATAGAATATAAAAATAATATAATATGAATAGACTAAATTACAAAAATGATACAATCTATATGTTAAATTAAAAAACTAAAAATGTGTCAGCTAACAAAATAAATTAAAGTAATTGGTATTAAATAGTGTGTATTTTTTTCAATTCAACTTGGAGTGAAATCACTAAAATATGTTTAATAAATAGTTATAAATATGATAAATACAATTGTTGCAAAATAAAAATTTTTGCACACAATATTAATGTTTTACACTAACTTATGATTAATGTCCTGGAATGTTTAAAAACAAAATTAGTTTAAAAATGTACATACTCATGCACATATGTACATACATGTGTACTATGATTTTACTGAAATAAAATTAATATATTTTTAAAAAATTATGAGTAATGTTTCTTAGTTCATAATGTTTTATCAAGGCGAATTACTTTTACTAGGTGGCATTACGGCGAAGTTAATTATTTTTTGTTTTACTTTTTTATTTGCAAAGCAGCTGTCAAAAATTCGTTTATTTTTTAAAATTTGAAGAAAAAGAAATAAAATTTTTCTTAAATTATTTCAAGATTAAAAAAAATACAAAATACTACTATTTTAATTAGAGTTTTTGCCGTCTGCCGTACATTTAACCAACAACAAAATGCATTTGGGTGTTTTTTTGTGTTGTATTTGTTGTTGCGGCGATGCCACCTTATATAGATTCGCCTTGATATTTTATAAAGTGTATTAAGTGTTGCCAGTTGGTTTTAGTTTTAAGTCCCTATGCGCACTTTTTCCTTCTACGAAAATTCGTACGCAGTTCATTATTGAGAATCGGGAAAACATTATCAGTATTAATAAAAAATAAGAAAATTTTATTTACTAACATATAGGACCTATTCGGAAATGCATCACTGCATCGGTGCGCATTGCGCTCGATGAAGATTAAGTTGGCAACACTGCAAAAGTTAGATGCTTAAGAATGCATCACTTAAGTAGATTGATGATGAGCAAACAATCGTCAAAAACACCCACAAAAATGGTTGAACCATTTAACGAACTAACATTTAATTTATTATTTACTGTGTCCTTGACAGCTAAGACTTTCAAGTTGGGTGCAACGTACGCAACTTGAAAGCAATTTTATTTTTTAAGATTTCATTATTACGAAAACAACTGCGATTGTTTGTATTCTTGACAGAAAATGGAAACACTCAACTTGAAAGAAAAAATTAAAGTTCCACTCAATTTTTAAAGTATGAGTGTATTATTAATAACTTAGCCAAATGCGAGTCAGACTCACTCACGTAGGGTTCTGCACTTTGATCAGTACAACTTAAAAAGTACAAGATATTAATGTTTTTGTGTCTTTTATGGGGCCCTTTGATATTTAATTTCATGTTGCTATTACTTGCACTATCAGAAAACCCTTTAATTTTTAGTAATTGTTATTATAGCGACCTTAGCAATAGACTTTTCGTGCAAGTTTCAAAAGTATACCTATTATGGTTTAAAAATAACGCCATATAAAGTCATGTCACTAGTCAAACCCCGTTAGGTTTTCAGTAATCTGAAATAGGGCTATATATTCGAAAATCCAGCCACTATTGGAATACCCTTTAATTTTTTAAATTGTTAATATAGCAGCAAAAGTAATACTCCTTTTGTATAGAGTCTACCTATAACGGTTCCAAAATCGCGTCACTATCGGAACACCCTATGAATTTTAGTAATTGTTTTATTGTTATAGCGGCCATGGTAATACACTTTCTATGAAAATATCAAGATTCTAACTATTATGGTTAAAAAATAAGGTTATCTACGTGAAGAACATGTCACTGTTGGAACACCGTTTAATTTTGAGTAAGTGTTACAGTGGCCATAGTAATGTACCTTCTGTGAAAGTTTCAAGAGTATACCTTTTATGGTTATTACGTTACTGTCGGAAAACCCTTTAGTTTTTATCTTTAATTTTTTACACTGTGTGTAAATTTCAAGAATCAGCCTATTACGGTTCAAGAATAAAAGACATATACGCGAATAAAAAGTCACTTGCGGAACACCCAATAAATCATAGTATTTGTTGTTATAGCAGCCATAATAATACAACATGAGTAAAAATTTCAAGAGTCTACCTTCTAAGGTTCCAAAGATAGACGGACAGACATTGTAGCGAAAACAATTGGTTAACGTTTTTATCCTTTGTCTCCTTTCACAATAGAACAGAAACAGGGCAGACAGACGAAATTTGCAGGCAAGGGGTTACAGAGGTAGAGTCTGCATTTCATGACTATCGTACTGGACATTTTTTCGTTTCCATTTTCCCCTTTCTGCTTTTCGCTTTTTTTGTGTTGCTTCGTGGCAGATGGTCCATCCGTTGAGTCCAATTTTCGATGACTCGTTCGAGCATTTCGACTGGTAACTGGCGAAAGACACGCGTGATGTTTTCTTCCTAGGCCTGAATCGAAGCGGTTTTGTCCGCATAAACTTTAGACTTTACATATCCCCACAGGAAAAAGTCTAACGGTGTGATATTACACGATCTTGGTGGCCAAACGACAGGCCCCAAACGTAAAATTATGTGCTCACCGAAATGTTCTCTCAATAAATCCATTAATTGATACGATATGTGGGAAGTGGCGCCGTCTTGTTGACACCAAATGTCGCCGTCTTGTTGACACCAAATGTCGCCGAGATCACGAGCTTCAATTTCAGGCATCAAAAAGTAGGTTATCATGGCACGATAACGGTCCCCATTGACGGTTACGTTCGCACCGGCATAATTTTAAAGAAATATGGACCGATGATTCCACCGGCCCACAAACCACACCAAACCGTTTTGTTTTCTGGATGAATTGGCAGCTCTTGAATCTTTTCAGGTTGCTCTTCGTCCCAAATGCGGAAATTTAACATGACAGCATGACACGACTCACACGTGATCTGTCAAAAAGATTTTATTGAAAAAAGTACCTCGAAATGGATCACCTTTTAGAATGTGCAAAAATCGGTCTGTCTTGTTTATGTCCAATTGTAAAAGCATTAAAAAATGTCTGCCCTGTATTTGTCTATTGTAAAAGCATTATTATTGATAGAAAAAAATTGAACGTGTAGCCCCCAAACTGTTTGCAACTTTTGGTAAAATCCTGAAGCGATGTAAGTAGGTAGAGTGGTGACACTTTTTAAGTCTTACCTTAATAAAGTTGGCAACACAATTTGTTGGCTAACTTTTTCGCTTGGTAATTTTCTAAGGATGTAGAAACGCATTAAGCAGTGTCCTTAAATTGTTAAAGTACATTCTCGAATATGTATTTTACGATATGGCTGTGACTAAGAATTATAGAAATAATGATGATAATTACGTTAGGTTGGATTGCGATGTCTACATACAACAAATTGTTTCATATGTGAAAAATATAATTTCGTGCAGAACGAGAGTGTTGAGAGTTGGCAACCTTGCAATTAAAATCACGTCATTTGTGCTACATGCACAGAATGCACAAATTTTAAATTTAGCCCGGGACTTCGTAATCTTTATTGCTATCATTCTTGGTTTAACAAAAAAAAAACTAAATAATCTATTTGAAAGATTATTTAACCTGCAAATATTAGAACAATATAATGGTGTATTTAATTAATTTTAAAATCCATTTTTGAAAACAACAACAAGCATATTGTAAACAAAATGTAATAACTTAAATATAAAAGCTTTAAAGCACATTCTTGCAGAATCTTACTGATAACAGTAATTCGTACTTAGTATTAAAAATTAATAAAAACAAAGGAAAAGTAAGTAACAAACTCAAACAATAGAAAAAGTCGTTAAAAAAATTAAAACTAAATTTCAATTAAATTAAATTAAGCAGTTGTAAAAAATAGAGCAGAAAGAGAGTAAAAAATAAAATTAACGAACGAGTTTTATAATAATGAACGTTTGAATCGAACACTAACGAACGCATGAACTCACAACAACGAACAAGCTAGCACAACAGCTGATTTGTTGAAGAAAGGGATGTCTTAGCAAAACAAACAAAAAAAAAACATACATATTATGTGAACGTGGTGAATTTTTAAAAGAAAATAAAACAAGAAAACGTAAGACTAATGGTGATTTAAAAAACAAATCATCGATGAAGAGGCGATGATATGAGAAGAAGGAGCAACACAACATATTAATTTGTTTTAGCTTGTAGCTAGGCTAGTTGGATGTAAAAAATAATGCTTTTCTTATGAAAACATGAAATGAGACGAATAGAGTTAACGTTAATGGTTGGTTGTTTGCTGGGAATGCAGTTTGTTTGTATATAAAAAAAGAGGGAAGTAGGATTTGAGTTGAAACTGATAGAAAACGATTGATTGAATAAAGTGATTTGCTGTAAAATTGTTTAGCGATAAAGGCTAAAATTATGGAGCTCACCCTTTGCTTTAGATATTTCTTGATTAAAAAGTGTTGAACCCGAGGAGCTTATGGTAGAAATCATGCCACCACCATAACCCAAACCAGGTCGTTGCTGTACACCCTGTGTTGATGAAGAAGCAAATATTGGTGCTGACGTTGCCACAATGATGCCGCCACCAGCTCTACCGGGCACATTGGGCATGTTATATTGTGGTGGAGATGGCATTTGATTGTATTGCTGAAAAGGATTTTGATATAAAGTCGTGGTTTGCACGGGTAAATTACCCGCCGCTCCAGCATGTGATGGAAACGATACCATCGTATTAAATTGGGAGTGTTGTGGCTGTTGTTGCGTTGTTGGATATTGTGGATAATAAGGAGGATGAGGCTGTATAGTTTGTATAGGTACTTGTGTCTGCCCAGTTCCTATCCCAGATCCCATATGATAACTCTCGTGTGTTTTATAGGTATATCCTGTCATAGCAGAGTCGGGAGTTTGTGGATATGGTGCCGTTTGCACATTATGAGGATAAGAATATACTGGTGGAGGGGGAGTATGATGTGCTAACATCATTTTGGGTGTAGTGCGAGGTGGTGGAAAGCTTGGTGGTGTTGCAGCATAATATATTGAAGGTATTCTTCGCGAATCGGTAGTATAATATGGTGGTGGTGTTGGTGGTGGATTTAAATCCAAATTAACTAAATCGATTTTTGTTCGATTATGATGTCTGGCATCGGCGGCCAGCGGATTACCGTCAAAATTTGTTGTATTTATATAAAATAACTTGTGCTTCATGTCGTGCTCCATTTGTTGTACATGTGGCAGATGGTCGTGATGATGGTGATGACTTCCGTGATGTTGTTGTCCAGTTATTGTTGTCGTTGTTAGTGGTTTTTTTGTTGGCAGTGCTATAATTTGTGGCGGAGTTCCCGGATCGATTGGCTCCCAGGTACGTGTAAAGAGGTCATCATCGTTCGATTGACTTGGAGTTAACTCTTGTATGGTGGCATAATCAGATTCAGTTGAATAGTGTCTGGCTGAATCATCATTTTTGCCGCTGCTGCCACCAATCGGATGCAATAGAAATGGTGATATAGTCATTGGCTTTTGGGCCACAACTGGTGGACTACGAACACGCAACATATGATAGCTGCTATGAAGATTATTGCATTGATATTTGCCTTCATGCACTTTGAGGGCATGACGTACCGATAAGTGTGCTTCGATTTTGTGCTTTTCACCTTGTTTTATATTAGAGCGATGAGGTTTTTAAATCCAGGCAGCAGAATGTTAAAAGTATAGAAGGTTTTTTTTTTTTAATATGTCTTTTTCTTAAATGAAGATCTTAAAAAGATTCCCAAAATTAATGTTTTAAAATAAGCTGCAGATATTTGTTGAAAAAAAAGGATAAACTAAATTGAACTTGTATAAACTCTTTCTCTCTCAACATGATAAAAGCTAAGACGATCGGAAACCTACCGGATCTAACGTTTAGAGTGCACAACTTCTAAGTTTCAGTCTGACACTTGATGTCTTCTTCAGTATTTCAAATTGAGTTTTTAAAAAATTCTTAAATCATAAATGTCAACTTAACAATGTAGCTGAATTTATCTCTAGAATCGTCGTTTCCACTAATGATGTATTGGAAGGCAGAACAAAAAAAGAAATGGTGAACTTAAGCTGCGGACATACTAAACATTTCAAAGTGTGCTTCCCATTTCTTAAAATATAGCAAGAAAAACCTTTGCGGCGGTGGACGTCATGTTGTTCACAATTCTACAACAACAGAGTGGTGAAAATATTGCAAACAAAAGGAAGAGTTAAAATACTGAAAGTGGTGAATAGCTTCAATATTCTGAGATTAGAGTGGTGTTATTTGCATTGAAACGAATACAAAATATACAAGTTCATATTTATCGTAGAGTGATTTTTTAGCAACTTTCTCTTTGGCAACGACTGACGCTCTGGAAGCCAATATTGAATAAGAATTTATTCGTGAGATAACGGCCGATATGTTGGAGAGACTATCCCATGATGACATGAATTATATAGAATTATATAGATCGTTCTATCAACTCAAATAAAGATTCCATACATTTCTCTAAATTTTATGTGTGTTTTTTAACAAACCCGAAACACCCCTTTTATGGTCCAATATTTTTGAGTTTTATTTCAACTATATTTAGGATTCCTCCACGATTCCCATGTAGCTGATTCGAAACCATCCTCGGATTATTGCCTCTTTCCAAATAAAAAAAGATTGATTTACAGTGCTATTCTAAAAACTATAACTACTATCATTGATAATTGTTGTTCTATTTTATTAGCGGAGTTCAGTGTTCGATATAAATGGTCTTGCAAAAAAGGGCAAGTACATAATATCATAGCTTTTCTGTGAAATCCAACAACAAAATACCTATTGTTTTTGTTAAATTTTAATGATATAATGCATTTGCACTTTGGCAAAACTATTTGCATCAAACACTGAATACCACTATTGTTTATATGAAAACTCCTATAGAAATTTGAAACAAAAAGCTTTTTTATGAAACCTAGAATAACAAATTGTTATGCTTATCAAAAATGTTTTTACTATCACAACAATTATTATTCGAAAATAGCACTTTAGGAAGTGGAATTAGCAACTGAAGGCCATTTTTAGACGATTTACGACATTTATTATTTAATAGAATGACAGAGCGAAGCAAGTGGCCATCTCTAGAAGAAATAAGACGAATTTTAACGAAGCCTTGCCAGAAGAAGTTTGAGTTAATCTCGCTAATTAAAAGAGAATTTTTAAAGTTAGACTACTATAAGCAACAAACTTTCAACAAGTATTTATGAATTCATTGAGTTTTTTCTCTCATTAATTTCCTTTTAAGAATATTAACTACATATTAGAGTGAACGCTCTATATAAGCAACCCCTCTTTAAGCAATCCCTCTTTAAGTAACCTCTATAAAAGCAACTTATTTTTCGTTCAACTGTTCTGTATAAAAAACATACTTTTTTAAGCTAAATTTTTGAGTTAAGCTTAGGCCAATTCAGAAGTGAAATCAGCTGTTCACAACAACATAACCTCAAATTGTAAAAAATTCTGTTATTGGAATATAAATTTCTGTGAATTTCTGTTAAATAGAATAGTTACTTGAATTTTGTTAGTGCCTGTTAAAATAGAAAGACGTTCGATTCCGTTAAAACTGTTAATTTGCAATGAGGTTCTTTCGTTACAAAGGCCAATTCAGAAGTGAAATCAGCTGTTCACAACAACATAACCTCAAATTGTAAAAAATTCTGTCATGTTTTAAATTGAAATTGGTTCAAATGACTTGCTTATATAGAGCGTTTACTGTATTTCAATCTTATAATTTACTACACCTAACCAAGCCAATTTTTTCATCCACTAATTAAATTACACGAATAAAAACTAAGTGCGAATAAACAACCTAACCTTAAATTTAATAATACTAATTTTTTTAATAATTACACTAAAAACAACAAGGATACACTGCACCCACCGCTTAATGCACTTAGAGTCAAACAACAGAACTAACAGGCTAAACTGTTAAGATGAAATTGTTAAACCATCCAAAAAAAAAAAAAAAAAAAAAAAGTCGTAAGGTCATTTGCTTTGCTTATTGATTTTCTTAACTTTTTACTCACCCTCAATAGCACTTTCACTTGTGACATAAGAATGTTCATCACGACCGTGTCGTAAATTATGACGTGTTATGGGTTCGTCATCTTTTAACCAGCGTATTCGATCTGTTATGGGTATAATGCATGTAATTGAAAAGCGTTCACCTAGATTAACCGTCGAATCGCCATAATAAATAGCAGTTTCGAATTCATATTCTGTTGAATCTTCAACATCATTTGCTGAATATACAACCAACACGTGTTTGTAAAACAATGGTGAAATAATCGCTCAAAGTTGTTTATGAAGGTAAGTTGTGTGTGGGTGTGGTGAGATTATAAATAATTATGGAGAGTAGAGCGAAAAAAATGGTCGCCGCATCATGCGTTAAAGGAGGAATTGATGTAGATTACCAGCACACGATTAGTTAGTTGTTAATTTTTCGGTTGCAAAAATTTTTAATTTTTATAAATTAGTTCGTTTATTTCACATTTATAAGATTTGTTATAAATGTGTTGTATAAGTTGCGTTTTTATTATTTGTTAATGTTGTTGATATCAGTAGCAGCCAAAAGTTGTGCACAAGGGGTTTAGGTTTGCATGTATTTTATAATCACATATTAATTATATTTATTTTAGTTAAATTTATTGTTTTTATTCTTTATATTTATTTTTTTATTAATATATAGATTTAAGTTGTATTTCTATTTTATATTCAAACTCTATGCATGTATATATGTATAGTGAACTTTAAAAGGAAGGTTGACCCAATTAGAACATTGATGTTGTTTATTGATTTTAATTCTTATTTTAAAGAAGGAGTTTTAAAACAAAATCAAAAAAAAATAGTAATAAAATTTTTAAAAATTTATTCCAAACAGTGTTTAAATGATTACTAAGAACTGGTTTTAAAGGGTGTCCCAAAAATATCCCAATATTTTAACCTTTTTAAATTACAAAGTGCACAGGATAGAGCATTGCTGGCACAACAAAAAAAAAAAAAACTCTTTCGCCTCCAATTTTGTTGGTGCAATGTTGAAAAGGGGTCGTGCCCAACTAAAGTTCGGTTGCAATCCATAATCGACCATTAATCTGTTAAAAACTGCCGGTCAAATTTTTGTCAGGAGAATATTTTGAAAGGACATTTGCAAAATAAATAGTCAAATAATGTTAGAAAAAATAATCCAAAATAGTGTACACCATTCTGGGTTTAACCTTCCATTTAAATATTACACACATATACAGCTCTGTTTTTAATTTTTTTTTTTAACAGAAAAATAGCCAAACATAAAATAAACAAATTTGTTAATAAACAAAATAATACAGAAGAAATTTATTGGAAAGAAAATAAAATAAAACAACAAAAGGTTAAGAAAAAAAACAATAAATATAGAAAGAATATGAAAACATTGCACAAAATGAAAAACACAATATTAATAATGCAAAATTAAGTAAAAAAAAATCATTTCATATATTTAACATAAAATTTTAATGATATTTATACTGTTTTATTTATTATTTAACTAATTTGTACGTTTTTGTAAGAATTTTGTTTAAAGTTTGTTTTTTTTTTGTTGTAATAATTGTTTCAGCTCCAAGTTGAATAATGTAGTAAAAATGTTTTGTAAATTAGAGTTTTGTTTTTCTTTTTGTTTACAATTGATTTTAATGATAAAAATAAATATTAAAAAATAATAAATAAATTTGAGTATTCGAACGTAATAGTTTACAAAATAAGCGAAAAATACAATAAAAATAAAAACAACAAAATAACAAAAACAAAACTATAAAATAATCATAAATATTTTATTGAAATACGTATAAAGGTATTAAAAAGTATATTATATTTATTTAAATATGTATGTATGTATATAAATTGTTATAAATATTTTAAATAAAAATTGTTTAACCACACTGCACTTGATTGTCTAATGTTTGAAACACAAAGCCAAAAGCGGTTACACAGCTACTCGTACACGACTATATTTATAAATATCGTGGGCTACAATAGTTGCCTTGTAGCCAAATACAACTCTGCAATAAAAATTCGCTCGGAATTTTTGACTATTACAGGGATGTTATACGAGTAACAAAAAAGTGTAGGCTTTTTTCAAGGCGAATTTATAACAGGTAAACTCGAGAGCTCAGCTGACTATTTGTTGTCACCATCTTACAGTGTCAAAATGTACTAACATTTTTTATTTTGACAGCCAAAAATGATTTATACAACAACAAAATGTATGTATTTTTATTACAGAGTTGTACTCTTTTTTCGCCACGAGTCTACCTTGTTGATTCTGCCATGGCTTTTTTCCTTCAACGGAAAAAATTATGATCAGGCAGGAAATTGTTTTGCAATGGAATTTTTTTACGATTTTTACACTTTTTAAAATATATTTTGTTCATTTCTGTGTTCATACAATATTATTCTGTGCAATCTATACATATAATATTAATTTCTGTACATGAAAAAATTTGTGAAAATGTTGTTGTTGCCTGTCCGTCTGTCTGTGTGTGTAAATCACGTAAAATTGACCGGATAAATTTGAATAAAATCTTGTGAGCAGGTAAGTTAGTATCTTGATTCCAATATAGGATACTTTTACTCCGCAAAGTCTGATATTGCTGTAGAAATACCAATTTTTTCATTTCTAAAAATAAAATAATTTTTTTTAAATACTTCAAAACATAAAAATATTAATTTATTTGCTTAAAACTTCTTGATTTGATTTGATTGATTTTATAGTTTTTGCATTTTGTAATATTTCTTTCTGTTGAATGAAAAAAAAAATAAAATTGTTTCCTCTCGCCTTCTTACCCTGCGTTTACATCTGACAATACTCATGGCAATGAAAGAATACGTATTAGTTGTCAAAAATGCTGAGAATTGTCTATGTAGTGTAGACGTCCAGTTTTTGAATTTTCCTTTTAAATTTATTTTCTATACACAAAAATTTGAATTATTGTCGGCATACGTCAAATCACTGTCCTATTTACTACCTTTAAAATATTCAAGAAAAAGTGTGTATGCATTGTTATTTTTATGACATTATTATCAAGTGTAAATGCAGTGTTAGATCTCATTGACGCTGACAAAAATAAAAAATCGCATAAGTTGGCTACAGCCACAACGATGGTCATGTAGCCATTTAGCTATTATGGCGTCAAAATAATCGTCTTCATATTAACGTATATATTTTAGTTTTGACACTTTGTGATCGGTAGCCTGTTGTCGTCTGTGTTTAATGCACAACTTTTGTTTTAATGATTGTCTAATACTGGCATATGTCCTTAAATCTGACAGAATTCTGTCCTACTGTCAAAATCGTTTCAAAATGGTATTGTTATACAAAAAGAAGATTTAACACTGTAATGCACGAAAAAAAATAGTTTATGAATTTTTTCAAAAGGCTATCAAATCGTAAAGACCTGTCAAAAAATCTATGACACAAACACAATTCTAATCCCCACTATCACACTTTTAAAGCACACTTGTCATTTTTCCTAGATCGAACGACTGAGGATGATAATGAATCACATAGCCTTAAGGAAGTACATATATATGTATGTATGTGTAAAAAGACATAAATTTCAGGTTTGTAATCTTTGCGTATGCAAAAATGGGTAAGAATTTTTTTACATTTAGTATCTATTACAGGGATGTTTTAACAATAACTGAAACTAAAATTTATGTTAAAATAATTGTTGGGACACGTAGCCCTTGACAGTTCATATTTTTTCACTTTTAAAATATTTTTGGTTCATTTCTATGTTGGTACAATGTTATTGTGTACAATATACAATGAAATTTTATAAACACGACCAAGGCGAATTAATATAAGGTGGCATCGCCACGACAACAAATACAACACCAAAAAACACCCACATGCATTTTGTTGTTCGTTACATGTACGACAGACGCCAAAAGCACTAATTAAAATATCACATCCAACAACTAAAAACACTTCTTCCTTACCTTTTCTGGTAGAATTTTGTATTTTTTTTAATATGGAATTTTTTTTAAATATGTAATGACAATTTTGTTGCCTTTTTTTTCAAATTAAAAAAAAAATAAACGAATTTTTGACAGCTGCCATGTACAAAAAAGTAAAGCGAAAAATATTTAAATTCGCCGTGCTGCCACCTAGTAAAATAGATTCGCCTTGAACACGACTACATGACTTTTATTTCTACACACGACGACATGATGATTTTTTTTTTTCTGTAAAAATAAATAAATCTTCACTTATAGTTACAGGAATGTTACTGGAATAGACAGAGATGTTATAACAATAAGTAAAGTCTCTTTTAACGGGGAGCTTTATATCAATTCAAGTTGTTGTTTAAGATGTTGATATAAGAACTGAGAGTAAAAATTTGTTACATATGTACATATATATTTACTTGTTTTTTTAATTAAATCAAGATACAAATTAAATTAAGTTTTTAATTGATCCAATTATTTATTTAAATATAATATTATTTTGCTCTTTCTTAATTAAATATTTATTTCAGTCAACTAATTAAACTAAATTAGTTAAAAAAAAAATTTTGTTATTAAAATAGAATAGGAATAGAAAAAAAGTTCGCATTAAATTGACACCCACTATAAACTGGTCCTATACTGTCTAATTTCGATGTCAAAAAATTGATTTCTTTAGACTTTTGATGTCAAAAGTCCATGTCAACAAGCCCACACCAACCCTGCATTAAAGCAGGAAATTCAACACTTCATCAAAATAGTTCAAACTCGTTATTGCAAATAGGTTATATAAAAGTTGACAAATAAGTGCGTATGATCCAGCAAAGCAGTAGAAGCCATTTATCCTATGTGCTTTTTAATTCAAACAAAAAATCTTAATCTAACAGAGAAACCTAAATAAGCGCGGAAAGCGTAACGCTGTCTAGCGCAACGCTCTGTCATGAACAGAAATAGACAGAAACTCAAATTAGAGATAAAATCGCTATATAAGCCCCCGTCTGCATTAGTGTCTAACCTAAACAAGGGCGTAAGGCGTAACGACGTCTAGCGCCTAGCTTTGAACAAACCTAAATAAGAGCGAAACGTTTTGTAATAAATAGTAATGTTTACATATGTTTAGTAAAATCTAATAAATTTAATTGCAAAAGAGAGATCAAATCGCTAGATAAAGTAGAAAATAGCTAAAATGGCACCACTCTTACACAAAAAAGAACAATAACATTTTGTTTGCACCCAACTTCACTACATAACGCTCTGTCAAAATTGGATTTTCCAATTGCCAGCATTGACGCCGCGCTGTTTAGGTTAGCTTCATACATTTTGTATGTACATACATGAGAATTTTTGACAGTTATTTACGCCCTTGTTTAGGTTTAGCAGTTAGACATTAACATGTCTCAATAAAAGTCAAACTTCATATAAAACAACAGTATAAAAATAATGTTTTTTTATATGAAGTTTGGAGACGGGGTAAAACAGAAAGTAACTAAAATGTTATAAAAAATTACAGTTTGCTTGTAGCCAACTTCATTATCTAACGCTCTGTCAAAACAGGTTTGTACCAATTGCAAAGCGTTGACGCCGCGTTATTTAAGTTTGCTTGATACATTTTGTATATACATAAGAATTATTGACAGTTAGTTAGCTATCGGAGCGCTTATTTAGGTTTGGCTGTCCCAAATTGAGGTCTTGCAACTTTTTTTTAATCACATACGTTTTTTAATCTTTTTAAAGATTAAAAAAGTAAAGTTATACAAAAAAAAATTTAATTTTAAAATTTTTAAGATATTTTATCATAATGCAGTAAAAAATATAACTTTTAAAGTTACGATGCTATCACACGAGATTAAAATATATACAACACTTCAAAATAAAACAGATAAGATATTGCACAATAACTGATAAGATTAAGATTTAGAATTTTGTTTATAAGTATATTATTATTAACAACTTTGAAATTCTTTAGAACATAATTAGGTATAAAATTGGATTTTATTTGTCACATACACATACATACAATATGTATATACGCTTTATATCTACATAAGTATATGTACATACAATTGTAAATAAAAACTGATAAAAGTTAATTTATAGTTTGTTATACAATTAATTACCAAAAGATTTCTACAAAAGATTAGATTGGTTTTTGACAGTTCCCAAGTTATCATTTTAATTTTTCAGTTCATAAAGACAAATCTTCATGACAAGTTTTAGTTGCACACGGCGCCAAACAGGAAAATAGTGACATGGGGATCAGTATTATTACCCCATACTTTCAGCCATTCCCGTGGGGAAATACACAACAAACTTTCAGACAGAAGTATACTCGGTTCCCATAATAGATTAATACTATGACGGGTTCCCAGTCATTAGGGTCATGTTTGCAATGAGCGGGCGGACTGCCTAGCTAACCTAGGAGTCCGACACGTAGATTTGTAGAACCAGAACCTTTGTTTGGCATATCCAATGGTTATGCTAGGGGAAACCCTGATTTCTGGGTCGAAGCAGAGTTCTCTCGCCATTCGGAAACTCTGACAGAACTCAGGCATTCAAAACGTTTTATCACATCATCTCAGTGTACATCCCAAAGGCTACTATCACTTAATACGAGTGACTTAAATGGAATGGTTTACTGGACATTGTGGTGTTCGTTAGCACCAATTCAATTTAGAAAACACTGAGATCAAAACTTGCAGGTACTGTGATCTGCACGATGAGACTTCGAAACACGTACTTTTTGTGTCTTCTGTGGCATCGATGCGCTTATATTTCATGTTTGTCTTTATCACTCAAATACTTAAGTTTGATTCGACAGGTTCGTCGGAATATAAAAGGTGATCTATTTCGAGGTACTTTTTTCAATAGCCTTTCTTTGACAGCTCACGTGTGAGTCATGTCATGCTGTCATGTTATTTTTGTTTCGTATTGCATGGCATTTCATAATGGAAAGACTTACGTCTGAATCGCTTCGCTCTATGGGCTCTTGAAAAGTTCCAAGAATATCCGATGTTTTCGAGGCAAATTTTGTTTAGCGATGAGGCCCATTTCTGGCTCAATGGGTGTGTAAACGAACTAAATTGGCGCATTTGGGAAGAAGAGCAACCTGAAGAGATTCAAAAGCTGCCACTTCATCCAGAAAAAAGAACGGTTTGGTGTGGTTTGTGGGCGGGTGGAATCATCGGTCCATATTTCTTTAAAAATCGATCCCGGTGCGAACGTAACCGTCAATAGCGACCGTTATCGTCAATTCCCACAAATCGCATCAATCAATGGATTTATTGAGAGAACATTTCAGTGAGCACATAATTTCACGTTTTGGGCCGGTCGATTGGCCACCAAGATCGCGTGATATCACACCGTTAGACTTTTTCCTGAAGAGGTAATGTAAAGTTTAAAGTTTATGCGGACCCGCTTCGATTCAAGCCTTGGAGGAAAACATCACGCGTTTCATTCGCCAGTTACCAGTCGAAATGCTCGAACGAGTCATCGAAAATTGGACTCAACGGATGGACCATCTGCGACGTAGCAACTGCCAACATTTGATAGACATAATCTTCAAAAAATAAATGCCAAAGAATGTTCTTTCAAATGATAATAAAAATTCTCCATTAAATTTAAATTTTCTGTTTTTTTTTCTTTAAAAAAGTAGGGAACCTCGAAATGGATCACCCCTTACTTACATTTGTACATACATATGTATGTTTGTCAATACGTATTGTTTGCAAACGTTTAAGTAAATATCAACAGCATAAAGTAATTTATCGAAATTGTGATAATTGAATTTATGAAGTTTATGACAGATAAACACAGTGTTTTTTATTGAACTAATCAGTAAACCACTTTGCGTTTATGACGACAATTGCCTAATTATAGATAAACAAATCAATTTAGTTGTATAAGAACTTGTTTTATATTTAGTTTAATATAAAATTAAATTTATAACTTTTTTGTATTTGCTTGCTTGTCCTTGTTTACAGATTTTCCGCTGTAGTTTTAAGATTTCAATGCAAATATTTTTACATAAAGTTGGCAACATTTTAAATGACACAATATACATACCATACATACTTATACGAGTACATATGTATGTATGACAAGTGTTGTTATTACAACATGACAATATATTTCAACAAGAATTAACAACTTCAAGTACTACATTTGTATAGGCGGCGAAATTTTAGGAAGAAATGTTGATTTATGGTATAAACACAACTGCGACGATCAACGAACTTCGCACAGCATGACAAATTCGTTATGCAAATCTTTACATACATATGTTCTATGTATAATAAAAGTATAATATAGACCGTTTCTGTTTATGAAATATTTTTGAAAAATTTTGTTGTTACTGCAGATATTAAACGATATGAAGCACAAAACAACAACTTTTGAAATTTTTGCCTGTCCGTGTGGCTGCGTTCGCATCACGTAAACTGAATGAATTTTAATGAGATTTTATGAGAAGGTAACTTAGTACCTAGGATACTTTTTTAAGCCATTTTCACACTATTATACTAAGTATTAAGAATTGTCAAATACTTAAATCCAATGAGAAAGCGTGATAGTGTTATCAAAATGTGAAATAATACGGAACGAAATTTGACATCCTATTATAGCAAATCATTTTTAGAAAATTTTCTAAACGATAACATTTTTCATTTTATCAGGGTTTTGTTTTTTTTTTCTAAGAAAAGTCGCAGCAGAATGTACGTATTATTTTTGTTTTCTATTATTAACCGAAAACTTGAACGGCCAAACAAACTTAAGATCCGGCACATCTGCGGTCCAGATAAAATTGCTCAGCCGACGCCGTTCAATGTCTCGTGTCGGCTTGTTACTTTGCTGATATTTTTCATTTTATTTGAAGTGTGATAGTGTAAAAACGAAATGTTATGTTACGTTAGATTTTTTGACAATCACACAATTCTCATTGGATTTCTATCTTACAAAATCCAATGAAAATCTCAATACTCAGTATTATAGTGTGAAACGGGCTTTAGCGGTAAAAGTAACACATTTCCAATAGAAAATAGAGATAGAAAAGTGAAAGTACGCAATATTTTAATGATTTAATGGCACCGAAAACTTGGCATCACCTTTTATTTTTGTAAGCAAGAAATTTTAGACACGATTTGTTACAAAACTCTAAAATAATTTTAAATTTATACATATAAGTGTAAAGTCTATGTTGCAACATCCGGAGTGATTACCAGAGATGGGTAAATTTACATATACATATAAAGTAAACACATAAACCATATTTGCAGCTATAAAAGAAAAAAGAGAAAATGTTCACACTTGTGTTTTAGAACGTGATTAAGTGAGATGTTTTAAAAACTAAACACGACCGTTCATATTGCATTTAAGGTGTTTAAGTTTGACGTTTTGCCAATTGTTGTTTTTTGTCAGTAAAGGTAAAAAAAATTTGAAATATTGTATTAAAGAAATTTAAAAACTGTTGAAATTATTAAATAAATAAAAAATGAAAACATCTCATCAAAGCTGTGGCTGTTTTTTCGGGCTCCACGTAATTGATGTATCCTTTCACCCCAAAGTTCAATTAAGACCTCTTCTTCTTTTAAACTCCATAGATTTCTCTAGGTTTTGCCATGATCCATTTTTATTTTTTTATAAATTCTTTAATATTGCAAATTAGAACCACAAAAGGAAAAGTAAGAAATATTATTATTAGTTATTTACAAATGGCGCTAGTTTGTTATGTCAATTTTAAGTGTGGGCGATGCTACACAAAAATAAAAACATAGCCAATTTAAGGTATGTTCAATGAAATCCACTTGGTTTACGAAGTGTTTTATTTAAAAAATCATCAATATAAAGTGATTAACAAATCGAGCTAATGTATGGTAAATTACTTCTAAATCAATATGATTTAGCTCTTAATCATGAATAAGATGTTAATCACTTCAATGCGAACGTGCTCTAAAGCCGTGTGTCCACTAGCAAGTCTCTTGCAGAAGAACTTCTGCAAGTATTTGCTGAAGTGTTTCCACTCAAACTGAAATTTGCGGAAGTCTGCTTCCAGAAGTAGTTTGTAGAAGTTATGACGACGAACTTGCTGCAAGAAATTAAAGACGTGTCTCCACACAATCTGAGTACAGCTTGCAGTAGTTTACTTTTTTTTACGAATGACAATATAAAAATGTCTTGTGGCAAAATAAGATTGACAGCTTCCATCGCAGCATATTTAATTAAAAAGAAACGAAAAGAAGTGTTTGCGTGAGAAATTGGGTGCTGCGGCGCGTAGATTTATGTTTCCAAAATACATTACTTGAAGAATTGCGGACCGAAGACTCCATCCATGCAGCTGAAAAGTTTCCTGAGATTGTCTAATGATGACTTTGAATATATTTTATCTTTAATTCAACAAACAAGTATTCAAAAGCAGGATACTAAAATGAGATTGGTTATACCTCCCAAAGACCGGCTTTTATTTACTCTTCGATTTTCTATGTCATTGGCTATTGTCTTTAAAGCATTTTGTTTTTTAATTTTATTCTTATAGTCTTTTGAGGACGTGTCCCATAATTCAGGATAACTTTCTTGTTTTTCAATTACCAAATGTGTTTTTTCACTACTCCAAACGAATTTATTTTTGTCCATTTTTATAAATTTTGAAAAGAACTAAAAAAAACACAAAACCAAACTGAAAATAGAACAGAATACCACAAACCGTTTACTCACGTATATACTTCTTCTGCAAGTCTTCAAAACACTTGTAGTTCAAGGCAAGTCGTTCAAGTTACTCTCAGCAAGCAACAAACTCATGTTTCCATATAATTGCTGCAAGTAACTTCTGCAAGCCGTGACTTCTGGAAGTCGACTTCTAATACGTGTTTACACGACAAAAACTTCTGGAAGCAACTTTCGCAAGAAAACTTGGTAGTGGACACACGGCTTAAGAGTCTCATAATTTCGTGTGGATGAATTTCAACGCAATATCGAACATAATATTGTCAGAAAGCTAACGACGTTGGTGATACTGCTAGTTCTTTAACTAAAACACAATAAAGACCAGAAATATTTAATTATGTATGTACATAGGTATATTAAAATTCATTTTTTTCACTTTCTCGATAATAATTTTACTGTTACCCCTTTGTGTTAGAATTACGATCCATTTACACTGCTACATCGTCAATTTTTTTTTCGAAGTTGTCGTTAGTTTTGAAAGTAATTCATACCAAATTTAAGACTCTTACTTTTATACGATGTTGCAGCATACATAGGTTTGATATAAAATTCCATTATTTTAAAGTTCTGTAAAAAGGGTCTAAAATAACTCGTTTAAAAGGTGCTGCCACCTTATTTATTTAGGTAAATTGATGAACATTCGGGGTTTTATCCCAATTTTCTATAGGAAATAAGATATTTTTATGCAATAATTTTTTGGAATTCATGTCTGCCTGTCTATTTGTCTATATATGTATCTCAGCATCACGTAAAAACTATTGGATATATTTTAATAAAATTTTGTTAGAAGGTACCTTATTACTTCGGTTCAAATATAGGATACTTTATTTTCGTAAAAATAAAGAGAAAATTAAAATTAAAAAGTGTAAGTGGACAATTTGATGTAAAGATTCGAAAAACTTGGCATCACCTTTTATTTTTTAAACGGGAAATATTAGGCATTATTTACAGAACTCTACAACAATAGAATTACATAATTTATTACATAGAATTTTACATAAAATATAGGTATGTATGTTGCTGCTTCCTGAGTATATAATTGTCCAGAGATGTTTACCGCTATATAAAGTAAATATATAAATTTATCTGTAGGATTAAAAAAGAAAGTCTTAAAATTTGTTGGGGATTACTTACAAAACTATGGGCACATTCGAACAATATATTGTCAACACGCTGACAACGCCGCGGACACAGCTAGAATACAAAAACATTTTATAAACATGACTACAGGATTTTTTTTCTACACACGATTACATGATGAATTTCGCTTTTTTTGTAGAAATAAATGCAAACAAAATTCCAACCTAAAATTCAGGCAAGCTACAGCCGGCCCTTAAAACTCAAACGATTCCACTGTATGTTTTTTATTAGATTACTTCTTGTAAATGAGTCTCATATTTGTAATACAATAATAAACGTCTGTTATTTATTGTTCATTATGAGTAGCAAATATCATGTCAACTTAAAACCAAACAAACTGATTATTTAATTAAATTTATGACACTATCATAATTATTTGCTTTTTATCTACTCCAACAACAACAACAACAAAAAAAGAAACACAAGAGTCTTCAGATAACGTCAAAATACCCAAATGAATCAGAAATAAACACATACACAACACACACATTAACACATAAAATAACGGGCGTACAGTGTGACCACTTTGAATTTGGATTTAGCATTTGTTATTTTATTTAACATTTAAAAAGATATTAAATGAAATTATTCGACTTAACACAGAGTAATAGTCAGGTGAATGCTTCAAGGATTTCAACTAACCCCTTCTACTCTAAGCTCATTTGAATGGTTGTGACGAGTGTTCTATACAACAAACTTAGTATCAAGTTTCGATAATAGATAGAGAACAAATGTGGACAGTAGAACTTAAATAAAAATCATAATTGTCAGGTACGCTTGGACTAGACGTTCTTATTTCAAAGTTGTTGTACAGAAAAGCATTCAATTGTTAATCAACCAACTCTCTGAAACTATTGATGTGTGTGTGAAAAATTTTTGATAAAATATAGCATGCGATAAAAACTTTTTCCATACATTTCGTACATTTTCTGTGCAGATTTTGGGACTTTTTAAGAAATATGGTTATTGTTTCCAAACCCCTTCATCTCGGGCAATCAATCCTGATGGAATAGGAATACAATAATAGGTCATACTAATAAACTTAAAATTGAATTTGAAAAAAGTGTGACCACAGTTGGTTAGGTTAGGTTGGTTATTTTGTTGGCCTCTTTCTCCACTAGGTTTGATATCCTGAGATGGAAGTTTTTAGGATATTTTCCTCAGAAAAGTAATATGCCATAAATTTTCATTAAGTCACATTTTCAAAATGTTGTTAAATTTTTTTCAAATTCAATTTGGAAAAAGTGTAAACACAGTTTGTTAGTATGACCTATTGTCTTCCTTTTCCAACAACTTTGATTCCCTGACATGGAAGGGTTTGGAACAGTAGTCATATGTTGGAAAAAGACAAAAAATCTGTTTAGAGTATGTACTAAATTTATTTCAAGAACGTATTTAATTTAAATTATCGTACAAATTGATTAATTTTTAAATTATGTAAAAAACAATTTTCATAAATTATATGAACTTGCTACCGGTGATATCACAAACGTAAGTGCGCCTCTGTCATTCTAAATTTTGGTTATAAGTCTTCAAGATTCCCTGATTAGACTTCTTTGGTCTTTACATTTTTTCAAATGAATTATAAAGTTAGCAGTTTTTTCTTAACGAATTCTTAATCGAAAGGCATGCTTTTTTCCCATATCTTTCGCAACCCATGGATTCCATCTCAAAACTATTTCTCATTATTTTTAAGATCAAAAACGAATTAGTCCAATTTTTGATACCTTGTTCTTAGGTCCAGTATGGTCATTCTGCATCACACAAAATAAATAGTAGTCAGAAGGGACAATGGCTTTGCTATGCGGTAGTTGGGCAAAACTTATTATTCACTATTTATCAAATAGTTTAAAACCAGTCGCCCATAATAAAGCAAAGCATTGTCATCGTTAACAGCACATCATCCATTTGTGGTCGATTGGCGAGTGAATCGCACTACGCATTACAGGGAGAACTCGTTTGTTAGCCGAACATCTAGTATGTGGAATAATCTCCCTGTAGAGGTCTTTCCTATTACTTTCAATGTACAAAGATTCGACACGAATGTGCACAAACATTACTTCCTCTATCGTCCTTCCAAAAACTTAATTTGCCCTGGTCCGAAAAAATAAAGCAACTCATCTTGCCCTAATGGCGCATTGGCCAGTGATTACATTTACAATGACTTATAGAACTTTTCTGTCCAAAACAGAAGTAGCTTAGTTTTTACCGCGTTCAGTCTGGGTCAAATTGGCCGTGAGATCCTGCAAGCCTACCTATTTTCCCAGGACTAATTAGTTCTCCTTACTACCCAACCTGATAAAAGTCGAAAGTAGTGCATAATAGGTGGCTTCACCGATGCTATTGTATATAAGTTAGTTTCCTCTGAGCCCAACCTTGCGAGTTCGTCAGCAATTTCGTTGCCCTTAACATTGCAATGACCCAACACAATCTAACCCTAACTGCTGATTCCACCAAAATCAAAACATTGCCTTGGTTGGCGCCATGGCTGGTAGCCCAGCCAACCATGCAATTATTTTCACTTTTAATATACATATTTATCGCTTGCGACAGTTCGATTAAGAAACGACTTCCTTTTGTAGCGCAATTTTACATACCTAAGTTGCAGGAGTTGAGGAAAATACTGAGATTTTATTTGGAGATTGCGTATTGGTGCCATTTGGAAAAAATGTTTATTGGGAAAGTTTTCGAACCCATGACTACCACTAGGCAATCTCAGGATAATTCTCAGAATTTTTCTCAATTGTTGCTTCTTAGAGATGGAAAATCGCTTGATTTTGAATGAATGCATTTAAGTGTTTTTAAACGTCTGGAAATTGTTGCCACCTTCCAATGATTCTGCAAGTACTTCTTGCGATGGCACGTATATTGATCGAGCAGCACATTTAATCACCTATAAACCCTAAAAGTGGTTTTACACGACGTGTGTTTGTCATATGCCATATGTAATTTCATGTGTTTGTCAAAATAGGCATTTTCCATACGGTTTATAATTTTTGCTTTCAAACGTACATGTGTAATTACATCTGACATAACCTATAATATATAATTTTTCCGCCACACATTTTTGTATTGCCAACCACAGCTGATGCAAAAGATGGAGAAGTAGTGCTTTTTCCACACTTTTAGTGCTTTTGTTACCACAAAAAACCTAAAATAGCAAAATATCAAGTTGTTATTACAGGATGTCAGATACTTTGTCACATCAAAATAGAACACGTTCTAAATGAAAAATGTCATATGTATTGTACACATGGAAAATACACATGTTATGTTTGAAAGGGTTTACACTACGTGTTTAGAATTAACACATGGAAAAGTGACAAATACACGTCGTGTAAAACCACTTTAAGTAATTATCCAGAGATGGGTGTTATATATAGATTATCTATACAAATTAAATAATAAAACTAAATATGCATTATTACAAGAAAGTCTTAAAATTTGTGGATTTCTTTCTTTCAAAACAAAAGCAAATTCTGTGCAAATACTATCAGGACGCTAACATCATCGCGGGCCCTGCTATTTCTTAATAAAAACTTATATTTTACATTTTTTTTTTTTTTTTTTTTTTTTGTTAGGTTATACTGGTTAAGAATTTTTAAATAGCTGGTCACACTGTGTTTGTATGAAAATACAATCTACAAACTAAGCAACGACAACAAAAAGCAACCTTCATAATTATGCCCATATAAATTTCTATTACTTGTGTTGTTGTACTTTTTCCCTATTTGTTTTCAATAATATTGTTGCCAAGTTTTTTTTTTTTTGTTTTATTTTATCATTCTTATGCTGGTCACTCTCTATTTTTTTTTTTGTAATTCTCTCAGTTCCTGTTTCTTTTGGTCAAATACCCAGCAAACATACAGGTTTGATATTAAATTGGAAAGGGTATTCCTATAAATTATATTTTGGAAATTAAAACTTTCATTATTTTAATTTAATTAATAGCGTGATATTCACCCAAATTATAAATCCACTGAAATTGATTACTTCGGGGGGTAAACTAGTTTCTATGGCCATTTCGCTAACTGCAAAATTTAGCTTTTATGTTAAAAATGTTATTAACAAAATGAGAATAAAGCTATTTTTTACTATATAAGTAAGATTTAAATTTATGATTTATAAATATCATGGCCTTGCCTTTCTGTACTATCTTTTAAAAGTCGCAATGTATATAATTTATATATCGAAAATAAAAAAAAACTAAACTGTTTTTCTATATATACATATAACGCACAAAATGTGTTTGTATGTTTGTTTGTTTTTATGTTTATTTGTTTGTCGGATAGCTATAGATAGCTGCCTACACCAGTGAACCGATCTCTCTGAAATTTTCAGATTATTCTTACATATGCGGATGGTAAAATAAGCTATTTTTTATATTCGACGTGGGCGTGGCACCTCCCATACAAAGTATATATTTATCAGCGAGTAGCTTGGTAACAGTAATGGGTATCGCCTTGAAATTGCATCCGTAACCTCTATATTAACACACATAGTTTAGAGAAAGATGAACTGGATTGGAATAAAGGGCGTGGCACATCCCATACAAAGTGCAAAAATATTATCCTGTATATACAGAACTGAATTAGGTAGCACCTTGAAATTTATCACCAGTAAACCTCATAATAACGTCAAGCTAAACACAGGCACGAGTAACTCCTATGCTAATGCGCATAGTATATCAATATATAAAATTAATTGGTGCAGTGGGCGAGGTACCTCTTATACAAAGTGAAAATTAGTATCCTGTATCTAGGGAACTGCAATAGGTAGCGCATTGGAAGTTTGCACCAATAACCATCATATTAACGTTAATAGTTTAGCTAAACATAGCCTGAATTGAAATAGTGGGCGTGGTACCTTCCATACAAAGTAAAAAATTATTATCGTGTTCCTGGCGAACTACAACAGAAAGCGCCTTGAAACTTTGCATGAGTAGCCCCTATGCTAATGCGCTTAGTCTACCACAATCCAAACTGGATTGGGACAGTGGGCGTGGTACCTTCTATCCAAATAAATAAAATTATTATCGGAGTAACCCTCAGAGTAATGTGAATTGTCTAGTAAAATGCAGACTTGATTAGGATAGTGAGAGTGGTATCTCCCATAAAAAGTAAATAAAATTTATCGTGTTAGTACGTATAGTCTAGCAAAAAACTGATTGGATGAAAATAGTAGACGTCGTACCTTGCATATAAACTAAAACATTTTCAATGTGAGAATAGCGTGCGTTTTCAAGTTAAAGGTTGGACATACTTTTCTTCCAAGAGTTTATTGTATTTTTTGTGGATGGGTGAAGCGAATCGGGAATAGCTAGTATAACAAAAATATGAAGACCCAAAAGATTTATTAAGACAGATAGCCTTAATAAAAAAAATATTTTATGTACTTGTTAGAAATAGTTAGAGTGCTGGTGATTATAATATCCCGGTTGGCGTAAAATGGTTTAAAGTCTCTAAGGAAATTATGCATTTGAATGCAATAAAATAGATCCACAAGTATAAAGAAAAAACATGTTAAACTTAGGATCAAATGAAGAAAAAAACACACTATTGCAAACGCTTGTCATTGTGTTTGCTGGGTATAAGTCGTTAAGGTAGGTATTTGCATAAGTATGCGTGCTTGTGTTTTGTCATTTTGTTAGACAAATAACTTTGCTGGCTTTTTTGACCATGTTATTTTAGCACAAAATGTGTGTAAGTAAGTATGTTTTAATATTTTTTTTTTTTAATTCATTGTTGCCATTTTTATCACACCTCATGTGAGTCTGAAATTAATTTGTCAATGTTAATTTTAATTTTAAAGATGACATTGCTAAGTTGCCGGGGGGATAGGAAGGAGGCTTAAAAAATGTAGATCTTGATCTCAATGTCATTATGGTACGTTGTTATTGTTGTTGTAGAAAAAACAAAATTGGGCATTAATTATTTTTAATACACAAGTATTTTCAGCAACATAAAAAATTTTAAGAATATTTTTATTTACGCACAAACAAATTTGTTTAAAACATTTATTAATTTTTACATAAAAGTTTGGCTATCCAAATATTCTTTAAAACGTGGACAAGAAGGATTCGTTATAAATAATGTCTTAACACTGAATAATATCAAGTTTGGCTGCCTTTATTACACGATAATACTCAATACTTTTCTCGATACTCGATACAACTCAATACTTTTGAATTGGGTACTCAATAGTGTTCAATACTAAACGGAATAATAGCAACGGAAACATATTCGCGTAGTCGTGAAATATATTCGCGAACTTGTGGGTAATTTCAGATTTTCGCTAAAAATGACAAGCTGATATATGCTGTGACCCACTGTGCATATTTTAATATGACATATTTTTTAATAGAAAAGGCTTGTTACATTTATTAGGCAAAAATTTACGTTTAGTTTTTCCAAAAATATTGACGTCATGCACTACAAATTTTATATTATTTGACATAATCGTATTTAGTCGCTATTTTACACATATAAACAAAAATAAATTAGAACAAAAACTGGTACATAATATTTTCTTTTTTTTTTCGAAATACAAATATGCCAGAGCCACCGCCAGTCTGATCGACTCCAAAAAAGTAACCTTAAGTATGTGTATTTTAGTATTTTTTTTTTTTTTTGTTAAATAAAATAAAAAGCCTTCAAGCTGATGAGATCACAGTAAAATAAATGAAAGGGTGCAGGAGAGATGGACTTTAATGTGAGGTTAAAGAGTTTAAATTTTTTATGTGTTTTGTAAAATTAGATTAAATATTAAATATTTACTTTTTAATTCAACAATTATTTCAAATTTTATTTTTAACAAATACAGCCGTGGAAAGCTAATTAGAAACGCCGTTTTTATAAACAAATGCACTTGGTATTGTTGTTGGTGCAATTCAAATGACGTTACAATTTGTAAAACCTTTTTATACCCTTCACCACAAGTGGAAAGGTTATATATAAGTTTGTCATTCCGTGTGTAATTTCTACAATATTCATTTCCGACCCCATAAAGTATATATAATCTGGAGCCTTATACATAGAGAAGTTGTTTAAGCGATATCCGTCTGTCCGTGTTCGGGTTGAAATGTCATTTGTCAAGGCACCAGAAGAGATACAACAAATTTAAGCACACCAATCTGTCAGGCATAGTTTCGAAAATTTTGGTATTGCAATTCAGCAACATCAGATCATTACCTTGGAGGCTGCGGGCCAAAAACCACGCCCACCTATATTTTTGCACGTTTTTTTTTTTAATTTTTTTCGGTTTTAATGATTCTCTTTTGCCTTTTTTGTCAAATAAATATTAGACTGCGAAAGGTAGATCGCCAGGGGTTGCATACAGATCTCGGGGGATCAATAACCCCCTGTGAGGGTCGATTTTTGTTTGTTTTTAG
Organism: Phasia obesa; assembly: GCA_949628195.1. NCBI lineage: Eukaryota > Metazoa > Arthropoda > Insecta > Diptera > Tachinidae > Phasia > Phasia obesa. The sequence goes on from OX451216.1 coordinate 59,521,399, forward strand.
ATTGGTAGGGTTTTTATGCTTTGATTTGTATTAGAGACCTTTATAGAAAGCAATACACATAGAGGTAGCCAATGGACCCACAGGGTACCCACTGGTAAATAGGAGCAGTTAAAAGACTCATGGGTGATCAAAATGAGATTTTTTTTAACGAATTTCTTTTTGCTTTAGTCGGACCATTCTAACTCAATATAGATTGCAGAAAGATCCTAAATTTAACAAAAAAAAATTAATAAAATTAAAAAAATTTTTAATTTTTTAAAAAAAAATTAAAAAATTTTTTTTCAAAAATATTTACAGAACATTTTCAAACATATATTTTACAGAAAAATATTAAAAAAAAAGAAATTTTTTAAAAAAATTTCCAAAAAATTTTTAAAAAAATATTTTTACAAAAAATTTTTACAAACAATTTTCGAAAAATTAAAACATAAATTTCAATATTTCTTTAAAAATGAAAATTATGACTGTAACAAAACATATATTTAATATTGAGAATATACATACATATTTATGTATATAGAGTGGCTGTTTTTTTAAATACGTTTGATTTTTAAATAGATGATATCTCTGTTTTAAAACCTAGGTGCATTAAACATATAGACATCATCAGGATACCGACTACAAACTGTAAAAATAAAACGATTATTTTGAAGTCAGCAGCTTTGCTACATGGCTACACGGCCACCGTTGTGGCTGTCGTCAACTTAGGCTAATTTCTATTTTATTCAACAAAAGAAAATGTCACAAAATTGTAAATTACAAATTCATATACAAACAAAAAGTTTTGGAGGAAATATTTATAATTTTTTGAAAAGTTTAGTTATGTCAGAGTTTACGATGTAGCTGTCGTCTTCAATATCTTTAAGTAGCTGACAACACGGCGACAATTGTAGCCAACGGAATTTGTTTTCATTTGTCTTCTATTTCTTTAAAGCATGAATAATGAATTTTTTTTATACGACTTAATTTAAGTAAAGAGTCAACAATATGGATAATGCTGTACATGTCTGTATAAATAAAATAACCGTGGTGAAGGGTATAGAGATTCGGCACGGCCGAATATAGCACTTTTACTTGTTACATCTTAGTTTGAAAAGACCAACTAATAATTAAAATCATTTTTGTAAACCGCTATTTTCATAAAAAGATATGTGGTTTTATCAGCCACAGCATACATATATTACAGCAAACAAATTCACAACCTCGGTTATGGAATGTCTTCTTAACAAATTATGTGGTTATCTTTTATATTTGTTGTATTTGAAGCTAACTGGCAGTTAATATTCTTCCCAACACGGTAGAAAATAGGGTGTTTTTATTCAACACTATAGCGAATAATTATTCCCATGAAAAAAACTCTAAAATTTTCTATCGTGAATGATTTCTAAAGCAAAATACAAGTAAATTTTTTACTAGAATCATTCACGGTAGAAAATTTGGAAAATTTTTATGGGAATAATTATTTGCAAGACGAAAAGTCTGATCTGTTTATTTCTTACATACTTACATGTACATATGTATTTTAATTACATAAGCTAAAAACAAGTTATAAAAAAGTTATTGATTTTCAAAGCTACTTAATAAAGCTTTGAATATTTTATTATGTGAATCATTCAAAAATTGCATCGTTGCTAAAATGTTCCTAAATAATTTTTTTAGAAGCTTAGTGTTATAGTGCAAACGATATGACCATATATGTATATACATATTCCATGGTGTTTTTGAAAGTGGTATAAGTCCACTTTCTCAAAAAACTGAGTTTCTTCTTTTGATTGTTATAAAAACAATTTCAATAGAGTTTTATTTTCACATAAAATAAACAAAAACCGTTTCTAATTAGTTGTTAACAGGTATATTTATGTACATGTGTTAGGTTAAGCTGACAATTACTTCAGCTCAATTGGGTTCAAGAGAGCGATAACTTTTATACTTAAATTGCTTGTTTCTGGTTTCTGTTTTTTTTTTCTTTCTTTAATTTAACCCTGCGCTTACACATGCAAATAATTTGGTATAAATTGTATTTGTAAAGGGTGTTTTTTATAGAGGTATAGAACTTTAAGTTGCAATAAAACAACGATGGATTATTTGATTGACATGAATTTTATTTATCCGAAAGATAATCTTGTGACATTACATTTTAAATATGATTTCTGGCATATGACCGCCACGGTTGGCGCGGATGTAGTCCAATCTGGACGTCCAATTTTCGTTGACTTTTTCCAACATTTGTGGCCGTATATCGGCAATAATACGGTGAATGTCAAATGGTCAAGCGTTTGTGGCTTATCCGCATAGACCAATGATTTTACATAGCCCCACAGAAAGTAGTCTAGCGGTGTTAAATCACAAGATCTTGGAGACCAATTCACAGGTCCAAAACGTGAAATTAGGCGGTCACCAAACGTGTCTTTCAATAAATCTATTGTGGCACGAGCTGTGTGACATGTTGCGCCGTCTTGTTGTAACCACATCTCCTGGACATCATTGTTATTCAATTCAAGAATAAAAAAGTTAGTAATCATGGCTCTATACCGATCACCATTGACTGTAATGTTCTGAAAAAGAACGGACCAATGATTCCACCAGTCCATAAAGCGCAGCAAACAGTCAGTTTTTCTGGATGTAACGGTGTTTCGACATACAATTGAGGATTACCTTCACTCCAAATGCGGCAGTTTTGTTTTTTGACGTAGTCATTCAACCAGAAGTGCGCTTCATCGCTAAACAAAATTCGCTTATGAAAATCTGGAACAACGGTAATCTCGTTTTGGGCCCAAATTGCACTATTTGAAGCGTTGTTCAGGCGTGAGTCTATTCATGATGAATTGCCAAACCAAACTGAGAATAAATCACTTGACAGCTGGTAAATCTGTCGCCATCTTGAAAAGTAATGCTAACTTAAAGTTCTATACCTCTATAAAAAACACACTTTACATACGTATTACCAACGAAAATTTTTAAGAAATAATAAATAAAAAACTACCTAGTTTGAGTCTCTGCTCATAGCTATTTCTTTGAAAATAAATAGAAAATTTAATAAGTAATGAACCTGCCCCATCGAAAAGACAATTTGATAGTCAAGTCATAAGTCTCTTAATAGACTCTAAAACCACCCCCCCATTTCTCTTCCGTCTGTATACCTATGTGTAACTGGTAACTTTTTTTAAGACAACACAAACTTCGAACACGCAGTCACTGGTGGGAATCCAGCCCGCAACCCCCTAGAATGATAGACTAGCGCATTACCAACCAGTGCAATTACCCATTACTACTTATTCCATTTCAATTTTTAACAATATTTTCTATGGCTGGTAAAGATATTAAAATTTCGTTTACATATTCATAAAACTTTATTAATGCTGAACAACTTTTTATCGGGTGAATCGGAAGTAAAGAAATCGAGTCTATCAGTTTGGGGGTTGCGGAACCCCAGACTCTAGGTTTTGTTTTCTGCAAAAAAAAAAACAGGTTTCGCAAGTAGTAGTGTTGTTTTAAAAAATTACTCCATTTTTATATGCCTCGAACTGGTATAGGGTTGCCAACACTCTTTACTACACAAATGGCGGCAAATTAAAATCTTGCGTGAATGCAACAACTTTTGAAATTGTTAACATTCTTTTGTGTATTATAAAATAAAAATAATTAAGTATAAAAATAATATAGATACAAAAATAGGAAAAATTAAGGTAATTTGATTTGCAGTAGTATTAAGCTGTGAATCAAGTGAGTAAAAAAAAAAAAATTAAATAAAAAAATATATTAACAAATAAAATTAAAATATACTTTTAGCGAAACAATAATAAAATATTTAAATAAGCATTAAACAAACAAATTTTAAATATTTGCTTCGCTAATTTATTTTCCTTTTGTTCTGTCTATTATTTAAACCTATAAAATGAAAAACAAAAGCATTATATTTGAATGACTGGATGCATATTTGGTTTAAGTTAATAAACCTGATATTATTCCTACAGATACAAACATACAAACGATATATTTAAATGCAAATTTTTGCTTTAATATATATTTTTTTCATTTCATTAAGAAAATATAAAATTATAAATAATCTTGTTTATATTGTCTCTGTTGTTAATATAATTTTTTTTAGCAAATATTTATACTTGCGAGTACGTTGTAGGAAAATATTTGTTCTCTGTTTTCAAATACGAAAGCCATCAATCAATAATCACTTAAAAAAAAAAACAAACGAAAAATTCTAAAAGTAAAGATTGTTAGATTATCTAAAAACTATGTGCCTATTTTTATTTGTATACTATGTTATTTTATACAGCTTTGCCTAGGTTAAATTATAGGGATGTCTCTAAGCAACAAAACACTTGATTTTTATATATAAACTAGCAGATCCCGCCACGTCGTTCTGAAAATATTTTTTCGATTTCGCTTTGAAAGAAATCCACACCTAATTTTAACGCTTTAACTTTTATAGTACTTCAGTTATGGTTAATGTATTTACTTTATATAGAGGTACCCATCCCTGGATAATTAATCAGGAACATAGTTTGTATATAAAATTCTAAAATGTATATAAAAATCTAAAATTATTGTAGTTTTGTAAATAGTGTTTAAAATTTCCCGCTGAAAAAAATAAAAGGTGCTGCCAAGTGTCATTAAATTGGTAAAATTGCTTTTATTCACTCTTATATCGCTATTTTCTCTTTAAAATAAGATATTTTTATGAGAAAAAATCATCCTTTATTTGAACCCAGGTACTAAGGTACCTCTTCACAAAATTTTATTACAAGTCATCCAGTAGTTTTTACGTGATGCAAACACAGACAGACAAATATTACAAAAATTGGTGTTTTATATTCCATCTCGATTAATAAGCAACAATATTTTGAAAAAATATTTAATGTACAGAAATGGTCCTTTTACTAGCCAAAAGAACATTCTAGATAAGCTATTTTACTTAATTCGATGCAGCCGTATTAAATGCTCGTTTTCCCATTTCTCCCCTCAATGATCGACGTTTTGAAAATATATAGCCTACTGCATAGAGTATCACAAAAAAATCTTATAAAACCCGTTTTCGGTTTAACCAAACATTACATTTTTAAATTTCAATTTAATTTAATTTAATTTAATTTAATTTTTTATATACCCGTAAATATTTTTATTACAGAAAACATTAATACAAAAAAGAAAATCATATTTAACAATAAAAATTAATACAATTTAATAAAAAATAATGAAATAAAAAATGTTAATTCAAATAGCATTGAAAAATTATCATTTTTTTTTTTTATAAAAGTTGTAAGTAAAAAATTCAACATAAAAAATAAAGTAATCACGCTGGCAACTCTGTGTGATGTTATAAGCAGCGCTGATTAATAAGTTTCCCAGTTTTGTTTTAAATAGACCAGTATTAAACTCAATTTCTAAAAAATAACCAATGCTTCCATTCGGTAACTTAAGACCCTAATACACAACATGTTTTTACATCTGACATTTTAACTTTGTAAGTCATCAGTAATTTTGAATGTCTGTCAAAATTATTATTTTAAAGAAGATTCATTATATTTGGTCAAATTACGTCTCGCATAAAATATACATATTTTTCACCTATCATATGTCGCCCTTAAATATATTTTTGTGTGCGCCACAGAAATCCTGACGACGGAATCATTTTTAAAGCTTTTTTCTCTAAATATACCGATGTAAAATAATGATACACGACTTATTTATATAGTTTTTATCAAAACGACAAAGCTTGTTAAACGCATAGTCATATGTTGCTCTTGTCAAATATTACAATAATGGTCAACCGCCGTTGAATAGATTTCTGGCAACACTTTTTATCATGATGAAAACAGCTGATGTCAAAACAAAAAAAAAACAGATCAGTCGTAAAGTAGCTCTGGGTCGGGGAACACGTGCGTGCGTCATTGTCATTATCGCTTAAAGTCAATCAGGACGTCCTTGTTGCTTGGCCTTCGAGTGGTTTGCGTCTCGTTCTCACACTGGCTGATTGGCGTCCTCGAATAGCTGTACTACGGTACAGTTATTGGTGGTATCTTAATCAGCCACGTGTAATCGTTTCGTTTTCGTTTGTAACCTTTAAATTTTAATTTCAATAAATCGGATATTGGTGGAGCACCTTTTAAAAAACTCTACTGTTAACTGGAGGAGCACCATTAAACTCAATTTTTAACTGGAGGAGATCCAATAAACTCAAGACTTTCACTGGAGGAGCACCATTAAACTCATTAATTTTTTACATAGCTGAATTTGGAGTCTCACTTCCTATACGAAGGTATAGGTCGCGCTGCAGATTTTGGAGGAAGCTAAGGCGATCACACACAAATAAAACAGATAATAATAATAAGATAATAAGTGCTTCGCCACACGAAATTCGATATGTCAGATGTGAAAAACATGTCGTGCATATGACGCTTTAACCCTGCAACCATAACCTTCATCGAATCGACGAACACAAAATAGAAATATCGCAGTGATCTCAAAAATACTGTTTTTTTTTTAATGAATTAATTAAAATATATTTGTTATAAAATATATATTGTACATGTTAAAATTTTTAAAAATATATATACAGCCGATTTTATATAGCCGAAATATATTGCTCGTCGTAACGACGAAGGGTTATGGTTTAAGGGGTAAACAAGAAGGTTAGTAAATTAGGGTTAATTAACAAATAATAAACAACTTGTTTTACCCAGGGTGGGATAGAGTTAATCATGAACTTTTTCATTACTTTTTGTTCACTTAAATTACAGAAAAGAGGCACAGATATTGTTAGATTTACCTTATTAAAGATAATGTGCGAATACTATGTGTTATATGCGAATCACCCAGTGCAGACAGATAAGTATACTAAAGAAGTAAGAAAGTAACCACTTACTAAAGGGTAGGGGCCGATAATTTAAAATTAAAATACAATAGAGAAAATTTTTTTTTAATTATGCATTCAATTGGCTTAATTAATTAGATAATTTTATGGCATTAATGTTAAAAATTATGAATTCGGGCATGTGGACGCTAGAATATTTATCGGTCTCTCTGTCTGTCCGTCTTTAAACTACTGAATGAATTTTGATGAAATTTTGTGAGAAGATACCTTAATACCTTGGTTTAAATATAGGATACTTTTTTTACCGTAAAAATATCTACTTTGTGTGAGAAAATAAAGATAAAATAGTGAAAATACGTAATGCTACGAATTTAATGGTACTGAAAACTTGGCAGCACCTTTTATTTTTTTGTAAGCGACAAATTTTATAAACTATTTACAGAACTCTACTCTACAATAATAGATGTTTATATTTAGTTTGAGTAATTACCCAGAGATGGGTACCTCTATATAAAGTAAATATATAAATCATATACGCAGCACTACAAAAGTAAGACTCTTAAAATTAGGTGTGGATAACTTTCACAGCAAAATTGAACAAAATATTATTAGCATGCTGGCATTGCTAGTATTGTAATTAATGCCTTTAAATGTTGGACTCACCGCAAAAATGAAATCACCCACCATTTGACTGACTTGTAACTTTATTACTCATTAAAATGAATTTATGTACATATTTTCTTCTTTGCTTACTCACTGTTCAGTTCTATCGTTAAGATTTTGTTATTGTTATTGTTTTTAATTTCTTTTGTTTTTTATCGTTTCTTTATTTCTTTGTGAGTGTGTGTCCATCTTTGGCACATGTTGTTGTTACACACTCACTTGCCTTCAATTTAAATTTCTTACCTTGGCCATTTCGGTAATAACGTGTTTGGATATATGTATGTTCATACCCGACATGAGTAAATATGTATGTACATATTTACTCGTATGTTTGCATGGCTGAATGTGAGTGATGTAGTGCAAATGAACTCATTGTGTGTATGTGTTTTTTTTTCTTGCGTGTAAAAATATAAGAAATTATTTTATTTCATTGCATTTATTTTAACGTTTTTTTCTTCTTTCTCTTTCAATGACCAAATAAAATTACTCAATATCTACAATATTCTATTAACACGAGAAATGATGTTTATTTATTGTTGGCCAAGTCGATAATGGGCAATAAGAACGTGTTTTACATATTCGCCTGCTTTAAGACATTCATTCCACTTTAACGCCCTTTCAAAGCAAATACGGACGGGGTCATATCAAATATTCTTTGAAACTATTATTCGTTAGTGTGACCAGCCTATTGGTTGTATTCGTTTATCAAATGTTGCCAGTAATTAAAATTAACCTGACTGTAAAGCCAATTAGGGGGTTTGCATTATGATGATAATGACTAGAGGTTATATGTATGTACATACAGTGGGTTACAACACAATGCAAACATTTGTAAATATTCTCATGCTTGTCATTGTAAAAGATTTTATTATTTTTCAAAGGTGGTGAATTTTATTTTGAAACTAGCTGTGACCACACACGTTGTGTTCGTTCTGAAAATAATTTGTTCGAGTTTGCTTTGAAAGTAATCTACACGAAATTTTAAGACTCTTACGTATTTCCTTTATATAAAGGTACCTATCCCTGGATAAAATTCTAAAATTTATATAAAATTCTAACTATTTTAAAGCTCTGTAAAAGAAAAACAGGAAATGAGTTACAACATTGCTGAAAATATCCCATTGTAAAAAATAAAAGATGCCTTAAAGTATGCAGTACCTTTAAGTGGTAAAAAAAAATTCGGCGTACTTTCCCTGCTTTTTCTCCACTTTCTCTTGGAAATAAGATATTTTTGCAGAAAAAAGTATTCCATATTGGAATCAGGATACTAAGGTACCTTCTCACAAAATTTTGTTTGTTAAAATACAAATGAGTTACTATTTTATTCTATGTGTATAGATAAAACAAAGAAAAGATGAATATTAAAAATCCATCTAATTGCATTTATTATTTAGATAGTTTAGTGGCTTAATGTTTAAAATTCCCCCTGTAAGTATTCTATTGTCTTGTTGACTTCTAACACCAGACCACCCGAGGGTAGCAGGACCAGAAACAGGAATATAAGAATCTTCGAGGTCTGACCAGAGCCCAGACGACTGCGACCACAGGAATCGGTAGTCTCACAGAGTTTTACCCAAATCTCTTTCGCAGGAAGAGCGATTTAGTTGGGTTTACTGCACTACCCAACAGAGGCACCAAAAACATGTAAGGAATTTTAATGGTCTCCAACTCCTAAAAAAGGGGTATGAGCATTGGTGCTGCCCGCCATGTTCTGAAATTTTTTATTGTTGTGTCGCTATGCGCAACAAGGCCTTTAATTTTCGCATTGTTTTCTGTCAGGTTAAGGTAAATCGTAAATCTGTATCAATCACAGCCGTCTAGCGCGTACATGGCGGAGCCTAAAGGTAGAAATTTCTCATATCTATCGTAGTGTATAAGGTGTATTTCGGCAATAAAGCGCGGCAGCATTACGCTTCCTAGCAAAAAATGATAGAAAACAATATTACGCCACCCCGAAAATAAAATTGAAATATTCTGCACATGTCGGCCTAATGACGTCACGAAACTGTCATCCTATTGGCTAATAATACTGATTGAGAGTATAAATATAAATTAGGAGAGTTTTTTTGCAGAGTTTGCCAATTTTTAACTATTAACTATTGCTTGAATATACTCGTAGACTTAGCAACCTTACATTGGCCGAACTAAGTACGTCATCTAACGGATATTCATGCGCATAGCGATTCTTCTATACATTGTCTTCTATATATTGTAATTTTTAAACAAGACAGAAAGTTGCGCTCTTACGAGTATTTAGGTTTGTCGTTTCAGCGTTAGAGCTAGGCGCTGGACAACGTTACGCTTAGCGCGCTCATTAAATAGTATTTTTTGTTGTTAAGCTCTTCTCCTTGTAAACTTAAAGCTACTAAGTTTAGCTTTAGTTCAGTTCTTAATTCACAATAACATTTTTTATGCTTCTTTAGTAAAATTTGTATTAATCGAAATAAAAATTTGTATTTTAATTACTATTTAACCTTTGGTATAATCTTTGACCGGCGCTTTAAATTAAAATCGACTCATATAAGGTTTCGTTTGCTTAAAAAATGCTTACAATATCCAATCAATTGCTTGCAATTGTACGAGTACTCGTATGTGTGTATGAATTTAAAATTTGTTTGCTCATTAAAATTTATGGAAAAAAATCAATTTGCATTTAATTGAGACAATGTGTCTCAATGTACATGTAAATACTTTTCTCAGCATTATACATACCTACTAATGGCAAATATGTATGCATATTCATGTTGGCCATTTGATTAATTCTTTAAATAATAAAGGGAGTTCCAAAACTTTTTATTTCATCTTATTTCACCTTAAGATTGTTATTTTTTTTATTGTAACATATGTAAGCGGAACTCACTCTTCGTAGCATATTTGCAAGTCTAGTAAATGTGTAACGATTTTCTGCTACGGAGCGTGAGTGCCTTTTTTTTTAAACGTATAGCAAATTTATTGCAACAACTGATTTTGGGTTGCATATTAATACCTAATCTAGAATTTTTTTTTACTTCAGATTCGCACCACCTTTTGTTGTTTGTTTTTTTTTTTAATTTGACTCACTTTTTGATTTCTTTTATCCATGTTCATTTCTGGCAACTTTAGAATTTTACTAAATGAATTCTTTTGTTTACTTTTACTTTTGTATTTATTTTCACAGAGCCGAATGTAAAAGTTTTTCAAATAAATTAAACTTTAAATAAGCTAAGCCGCCTTCATGTTTGGACATAACGGCGCTGCTTATCATAAAACAAAAACCTTTTTGTAATTATTTCATAACAAAATATTTTTTTGTATTATATCATATTAACAATTTTAATTTTAACTGCATAAAAAATATTTTTTTCAATAGTTTTGAACTCAGTTATTAGTCGTCGTTGAAATTTTTCTTGACGGTTATTTCCGCCGCAAAACTTTTAAACCTCTGGCTTATTTATCGTTTTGGCTGTGAAAAAAAAACAGCTGTGTTACTTGAAAATGCTCTTGGAAATCTGCAATAGTTTTTAGTGTTGCATATTTGCTAAGGTGTAGCAAATCTCAGTTGTATGTATTTTGTTGTAGCATAAATGCTAGGTTTGCAACATCTGCAAGGTTTGCAACAGCAGTTTGCTACGAAGCGTGAGTTCCGCTATTAATTCATAGAAGATGGTTATGAATGGGATAGTATGCCGAGGAAATGGCCTTTTTATCGAAATTTTCAACGGCCACTTGGAATAAATAAGAGATCGCCATAGCTCATATAGTTAGCAATTTGACTACTAAAGAATACAGTCACAAGTTCGAAACCTAGCGATTTTTCTGATATATATTAATTTCACAATAGTTGATATCACAGAGTAGATATCACACATTCGCCGATATTACATTATAGCACTAAATCGTTGGCGAAGTAATTAATAAATAACAAAATGGTTGAATATTCTTATTTCAAATCAAAGAGCCTAAATAAAACCAAAGCCGCTGCAACACTGTTCCAAAACAAAAACATAACGTGCAATTTTTTTTTTACAGAAGTAACCCTCAGGCAATTAATGCCTATACATTAACTGTGTTAATTCCTTTGGAAAGGGATAGGAATAAATAAGACAGATGGTGAGTGTGATAGTAAAACATGAATGATACGCTCAATCATGATCTTGCCACAATTTCTGAATGGGTTCGCATGAATAGAGTAGAATTTAATGCCCGTAAGACTCAATGTTGTATGCTTACGCACAGACGCGCGTTTGAAGATGATGCTTCATCTGCAGCTATGGGTGATGTAGATATTAAGGAATCAACCAACTCTATTAACTCAGTGGAGCATCGACGCAATGTGGGTTGTGTTTCGCTGTTTTACCCTTACTACAATGGAATGTGCTCTAATAAAATCAGGGAAATTGTACCCGAAACCCACACTTTCTTGCGTACAACACGCTTCTCATCAAGGGCCCATCCATTTGTGGTCGATTTGCCAGTGAATCGCACTACGCAATATAGGGAGAAATCGTTTTTCGCCCGAACGGTTCGTATGTGGAATAAACTCCCTGCCGATGTCTTTCCTATCAACTTCAATATGAGAAAGTTCAAGTCAAATGTCCACAAACACTACTCCAGCTATCCTCCTTCCCATAACCAAATATCCTAGTTCTGCCACAATGCATTGCATGTGTAGGGGTCATGCCCTGAGTGCTGGTCCAATAAAAAAAAAAAAAAGCTTTGCTTATGGCAACACTGCAATTGCACGTTATGATTATTTTTAGAACAGTGTTGCAGCGCCTCTAGTGTATGTAGGCGTATTAGTTTGAAGCTACCATAGTTAATTTATAAATTATTTTACTTCGCCGGCGAAGGAGGGCGCTGTGTTATTATAAAGAGAATTAAAACACATATCAGAAAAATTTATGTTGCCATGGCTGAGTATTGAGCTTGTGACCATTGCTTAGTGGTCAACGTGGTAACCACTTAAGCTACAGCTTTCCCTTTGCCTTCGCATCACGTCAAAACTATTGGATGGATTTTAACAAAATTTTGTGAGGTGGTACCTTAACATCCTCATTCCAATATAAGATACTTTTTGTCCGCAAAAATGTATCATTTCCAAGGGAAAATGAAGAAAAAGCATTGAAAGTACACAATTTCCGGTTTAAAGGTACTCAAATTTTCGGTTTAAAACTGGTATATTTTAAACACGGTTGCGCACTTTTTATTTATGAAAGTGGGATATTTTAAAAACTGGTATATTTTAAACACGGTTGCGCATTTTTTATTTTTGAAAGTGTGATATTTTAAACAAATGAGTGCAACAGATGGCGCCAATTGAATGAAATTTATATTTGATTTGTATTTTTACTTTGTGGAATTATATTGTTATTAAAATATTTTAAACACCTCTTACAGAGCTTTACAATAATTTTTAAAATATTTATAAATTTTAGAATTTTATCCAGGGATGGGTACCTTTATATAAAGTAAATACATAAACCGTAACTGAAGCACTATAACAGTAAGAGTCTTACAATTGAGTATTCCACACTTTCAAAGCAAAATCGAGCAAAATTATAAATTTATACTTTTGACACAATACAAAGTAATACGAAAGTATAAAGAATTATCACTTATTTACATGTAACGTATGTATGTACTTATTTTGCCCTACAATTTCTGTGTTAAATAGACCGTAAAGAAAATATTCCAGTTGCAAAAGCAAAATAAACAAAGACATCTATTTATTCAAAAGATTTTCCACAATTATTTAAATAACAATGTACATTGTACATTTCGTTATTCTTCTTCTTTTTTTTATTAAATCAATTATTTAAAACAAATATCAATTAAACTACAAACATTTCAATAACTAGTCAACCATAAAAGACAAGTGAAATAAATACAAAAACAAAAAACTACAATAATAAAGGAAAAAAACAGATCAATTGAAAAAAATATATGTAAGTCAATTATTTTTCAATAATGAAATTCAATAAATTTGTTTAACAGCTGTTTACTTATTTTATTATTGGAAAACAATACACAGATATATCGACTGCGAAAATATACAAACATACGAGCATGTGTACACTTACCCTGCCATCGTTTTCTAGAGTCTGTTAAGCCGTAATGACACTGGCTTTTTTGTGTTTTTAAGATTTTAGAAATCAGTATAAATATATTGTAAAAGAAAATTCTCCTAAGAGCCACTAAAAGTCAAAAAATCGAAAAAATTTTAGCTTAAAAATTACATTTCATTATAGTGATGCTAATTCATTAGTTTCATTGTCGAATATAGCGATTTTAAATTGTATTTTTCAGACTGGCGACCGATATATGTCGACATTCTTCCTCATCACAGAGTCTATGGTAATTGCTAACATTTTCTTAAGGCTATGTCACCACAGCATCCCCCTAATATCTGTCTGCCCGTGGTTCAAAGTCATTTTATGTCAGCCTTTTTCCAAGCATAACCTGCAAGTATCGTCTTACCGAGTTTTTTTAGCTTGGCCAGATAATACCGTGACCTGTACTAACGCAGTTAACCATTTGTATGCACCCAAATTACATATATCCAAGCTCTTTGGTCTTTCTGACAACTTGTAGTGAAAAATTCCAGGGTCTTTGGTGTGAATCGAACCCACAACCCCGGACTGATAGACTAGCACACTACCTGCTAGCCCACCGAGGCACCCTGACTGGTGGCGTTATTTAATATTAATTTGACATCATTTTGGATTAACGTCATAAAGAAAAAGCTTGCAGGGTGCAAGTATGAGAACATCAATATTTTGTTGTTTTTTTTATTTTAAACTTATCATGTTTAGTTATTTTTTTTTAACACATAGCAACAACAACATCAAAAATAAAATATAATTCAAACGAGTACAAATGATTGACCAAAGTCACATGGTTGTATTTGTAATAAATAAAAAACCAAACCCAACAATGGAGGCTGTTCTAAGCCATTGTGAATTTTATATTATTAACTTTTTTGTATTTAATTGTAGTGCGAGCACGCAAAACCAGTAAACAAATAATTATTTATTAGAATACAAATACTCTTAGCAAAACAAATACTTGTAATAAAATAAATAACTAAAGGTTGATTTATTATTATCTCACATACATACATACATACATACATACATACATACATACATACATACATACATACATACGTACATACATACATACATACATACATACATACATACATACATACATACATATGTATATATAAAAATGCTTTGTAATATTTTTGTTGTTGTAATTTGCAGTGTTACCAAGCATCGACATAAAGTGATACAAAGTAAGAAAAAACACAGTTGTTTTACTTTTTGAAGTACCATTAATTTGGTTTACATTTCATGTGTGTGTAGATAAATACGTATTTAACTAGCAGAGACAAAAACCTTTTTTTATTGAAAAAATATATCATGCGATAAAAAAGTTTTCCCATACTTTTAGTACGTATTCTGCACAGATTTTCGGACTTTTTTAAGAAATATTGTTACTGTTTCCAAACCCTTCCTTCTCAGGGAATCAAACCGGTACGATTAGGAAGATAATAGATCATACTAACAAACTGTGTTCACACTTTTTTCCAAAAGTATTTGTGAACATTTTTATAACATTTTGAAAATGTGACTTAGTGAAAATTTCTAGTATATGAGTTCTCTGACGGAAATAGCCACTAAAATGTTCACAAATACTTTTGGAAAAAAGTGTGAACACAGTTTGTTAGTATGCTCTATTATCTTCCTAATAGTACCGGTTTGATTTCCTGAGATGGAAGGGTTTGGACACAGTAACAATATTTCCGAATCCGAAAATCTGTGCAGAAAACGGACTAAATGTATGGGAAAACTTTTTTATCGCATGATATATTTTTTCCATTAAAAAAATGGTTTTTGTCTCTGCTAGTTCAATACGTATTTATCTTCACACACATTTACATTTCTAACCCTGAGAGGATACTGTGTATTACGATTCGAAAGAAATCATTTTCAAAACACAATATTAAAGTCCTACAAATTCGAATGTTTTCCTTTTCGAATCGAAATATACGCAGTAACCCCCCTGCTGAACATATTGTACTTC
Source organism: Phasia obesa (assembly GCA_949628195.1). Lineage (NCBI taxonomy): Eukaryota > Metazoa > Arthropoda > Insecta > Diptera > Tachinidae > Phasia > Phasia obesa. The sequence goes on from OX451216.1 coordinate 59,536,958, forward strand.
CACAAGTTTAGCTGTTTTTGTTTAAATTTTGGTAAAAAAAACTTTTTACAACATAAAAATACAAAAATAAAGCTATTTTTCTCCAACACTAGCCATACTCGGCATGTTTCGCTACCCTTAATCTCAAAAAACAATTTAATTTTTATAAGTAAAGACTGGTACTCTGTTCAGTTTTTCATGCGGAATGCTGTCAAACTGCATATCGTCGCATTTCTTCTTAAACCACGTAAGCGTCATTTTTTCGAAATTGACTTTTTTGGTTTTTATGGTAGAAAATAACATTTGCCACCAGACTACATTCTCATCTTAACAAGTTTGTATGAAAAATAAAAAAATCCATTTTCAAAACCTCGTAAGTGCCATACAAATGACATTTGCATGCAAAATATAATGGTTTTTATATTTCAAGTTGGAAATGTTAAAGACTCAACCACTAAGTTTTTTGTATTTAAGAATAAAAAATCAGGAAAGTTTCAGGCCAATTGGAGCATTTTTGGTAAAGTTAAAAGTTTTTTTTTTGATAAATACAAAAATAAATGTTAATTTACACACAGAAATTTGCAATTTGTTGGTTGCGCCAAACGTAAGCGACAGATTTGGCTACAATTAAATGTAATTAAAAAATTAAAAAAAAAAAACAAAAGTTTCTCTACCCTTCAGAGTCACACAGCCATGTTTTCTAAAAAAAAATTGTTTTGAAACCCATATTAAAGAAGTTATTAAGTTTATTTCGTTTTCTGAAAAACGACTTTTTGGCGCTTACGTGGTTTAAGAATAAATGCGACGATATATTTGTATGTATAAAGAAATCATGAAAAAAATGTTGCAGAAGTAGTATATACTATGTTTTTACGGTGGAAAAACATTGAAATGTTGCTGGCAACATTTTAGCAAAGCTGTAAAATAAAACAAATGTGCATTATTATTGTAATTTTTTGTAAAATTTTTTATTGAAAATTTTGTAAAACAATGTGGTATATTTAAAAGCAATAAAATCGTAAAATGCCTCCAAATCGCGAGATAGACACCAGAGATTGAAATGTAAAATTTTTCTTGTGAAATAATAAATGTTGCTCAACATTTTTCACAAATTCGAAAAGAGTACTAGGCAAAGTATATTTAAGTGTATCAAGTACATGCAAGTCTACAACAAGTACAACATTAGAACACAACAGGCATTTTGTTTGTATAAAAATATTTTTAGGTGTCAAAAGCAACTCAGAGATGGCAAAGTGGGTACAACTGCACTTTTTTGTAATAAAAAAACTTAATGTTAAATAAAAATAAAAAAATTATAATACAAGGATCTATTTATGTTTAGATCAACTTAAATTAAAACAACTATTCATAAAAATTTTGTTTGGTGCAGCTTAAAGTATTAAACACATACCTCCACATTTATAAAAAATAAAACTAAAAAAAAAAATAAAAATGAAAAAATATATATTTTTTAAAATTTTTTAAGATTTTCTTTTAATTTTCTTTGAATTTACTTTTTTTTAAATTCAATGGCGTTATAAATAATGTAAATAAATTTTGACACGTAGAAACAAAACAAAATGAAACGAAAAATATCAGCTGAGCTGACGAATGTACTTGATATATATACATCGATACACTTTGGTACTAGGCAAGGCGAATTGAATACTAGGTAAACTGATAGCCCAGGTGAACATCTTCTTTTATATGTATGTGTTTTATACCCTGCTATGTCAAAATTTTTTCACATTTTCTTTGCCACACATTTTCTTAAATAAAACTTGAAAATAAAAATTTATTGCACTCCAAGATTATGTTCTTTTATTTTTTTTCACGTTTTTTCACTTTTTACTTTAAATATTATAATATATTTTGCAAAAACTAACAAAACTTTTATGTTTTGTCTAAAAAATTTTATTCTTTTTTTATTTTCTTATGAATTTTCATTTGGGTTTTTGACAACTGTGGGCGTTTTTACACAAACAAAATTGCCTGAATTTGTTTTTGTTGCTTCATTGCGATTACCTAGTTTTCAATTCGCCTTGGTACTAGGCTTAAGAGTATAGATAATATACCGGGTGGTCCAAATACAAGTATATTTTTAAATCAAATTTATTTTTACTCTTTTTTAGCGAGTGCGCGAGTACGTACATACATATGTACATAAGTTTGAGCAATAAGTTCTTGAGAAGCGAAACACAATAACACTCATGGTCTCAGTTGTCGTATAATGCGTACCGACAAGCATGTGGAAGTTGTGACCGAAAGTGGGCAACTTAATTCAAGAACGTTGACTGGCCCTCGATTTCAACATCTCAGCATTTCACGCACCAGCAGGATGAGAATTTGGCAGTAGACAATGACGTCTACTGGAGTGGACATTTCATTCGAAAATGCTGTCTGGAAACGACATTTGAGACAACGGCGAGAGCTACACATTCTTTATTGCGAATTTAGGGCTTAAGAAGGAAAATACTAACTTCTGTTATCTTTGGATGGTGTACAGGATGGTGCACACCACATCGATCTTTTGAGCATTGAGTTCGGTAATGGTGTTATCAGTCGTCTTGAGGATGTCATTTGGCCGCCTCGGAGCTACGATTTCAACCCGTTAGATTTTATCTCCTGGAGGGAGTGGGGGGGGGGCTGTTTTGCCGTTATAGACCATTACTATATAAATAATCTGGTAACGATCTACACCCTCAGGGCTTATAACATTCGAATCATTCGGGAGATAGAACCAGAAAGCGTCAACAAAGTTTTAAAAAATATGACTGACAGGATAAGCTACTGCGAAGCCAAAATTAAAAAAGAAATACTAACTCCCGAATTACATTAAGCAACATTTGTCGCTGCAATCTTTCTCGTTTCTTTTTTAATATTGCATTTGTGTTTATATCGTGCAATTTTTATTGCAGCAATTTATGTGGATATACATACATATGGATATACATATTGTTTTACATTTTTTTCTTCAAAATTAAAACTACGAATGAGAGGACAAAACGAATATCAAGAGTACATGTTTATGTGCAGCACGGATGCCAGATTAGGGGATTTTCCCCTAGATATAGAGGTTTTTTTCATTTAGGGGAGAATTTGGGGATTAATATTTGTTAGGGGAAAAATTGGGGGGTTAAAAAAATATTTAGGGTGTTTTTTTGGGGGATTTTTTATGTTTTACCGGATGCTTAATCGGTCTATTCCTATTTTTTTGCAACCAATAAATTAAAAATTTGTAATAATCGGCTTTTTCATAGGTTCTTCTAAACTATTTAATCAACATATTAGAAAGCTAATTTTTTTGTTATGCGTGTAGTATGTCATGAAAAAACAACAAAATTCGGACATAAGTAACGATCTCTAATTTTAAGAATACTCTTACAACAACAACACAAGAAACATCCCAGTGATAAAATTAAAGAGGCCTTCTCACTTCAGGCCTTCTATAAGGATGCAGTCCTTCTCTCGGATACGATCCTCATTTTTGTGTACCTGTCTTCCAAAGAAGGCCTTTTGGAAGGCATTGACTCTTTCTTCTAAAAGATCCAGTACACATTCCTACTTCGCTTGCCTTAGTAGGGAAGTAGGAATGTGTACTCACATGACAAATACATAATTTTCTATTTTTAGATTTCCTATTTATAAAACACAAAAGTTCATTGAATTGACTTTATCTACATCATTGCTACTAGAAATTGAGATGCTTCGATAGACTGATTGGCAGTGCGAAGGTCTATCATCCTGGAGGTTGGCGGTTCGAGTCCCAAAAAATTGTAATACGTCAATTAAAAATTCTTAGAATTAGAACAGAAGGCCTTGTGCTTCCAAAAGAAGGAGTAAGTAAAGAGGCCTTCTAGGTCCTCATACATACCCCTTCTTCTTACCACTGGGTAGATTTTTTTTGTTAAAATTGGGATTAATTTAGGGGATTTTTTTATTTAATTAATTTGGATTTTATTTTTTGAAAATTACTGAAAAAAATTTATTTAAGTTAATTTTCTCCTAAAGTAATAGAAATAACCCAGACATGGAAACACATTTTTGATGATATTTTCAAGAACTATCTAAATTAAAAAAATCGAATTATGTATTTCCAAAATAAAATGTTGTTAAACCATTGTGTAATGAAACAACAAAAGAGATAACCCTATATTTGTTTAACGCTCTCTCCCAAATATTATTCTAATTGAAAATCAATGATTTTAATAAATCCAATATTTGACAGTTTTTATATTCGTTAAACAAAATTTATAAAGCGTTATTTTGCCTAAAATGTGTGTCAATTTTATTTGCTGTTGGCTCTGTTCAGTTCAGTTAGTTCTCTTTCATGCTTTCGGAATTTTAATTAAATGACAAAATTTTGCACAGAAAATATTATCTAACATACCAGCATTAAAGAAGAAGCTGCACAAAAATATTTATATCTATAACAATGTATGTATGTATGTATGTATAAACACAAAAAATTACCGGCAAAATAGTTTTAGACAGATAGACAGACAGACATTCATACACAAATTGAAATTGCGTTAAAAGAGAAATCAAGAAAAAAAAGGGCACAATATAATAACTACATAAATGTGTCTACAGTATCTTTATGTATATAATACGTATGGATGTACATACATACATATGTATGTATATCTATGAGGGGCTAGTTTTAACTGGTTAATAACACAAAATAAAAAATTAACTTATAAAAAATATAATAAGAAAATATAAAAATGCCAAAAAATAAACACTGCGACCGACCCCCTTTCAGTTGCCAAAACTGTCCATTTTTATTAACATGTTAAATGCAATATTGTCAGGTTTATTCTAGTATTAGCCGCATATAGAGAGCACATAGTGCAGGCATGGAAAATTGGAATTTTAAAATTGTCAACCACTTCACTTAAGATTTAAAGGACATACTTAATTATGTGGATTTTTTATGATATTAAACTCAGCATGCTATTAAAAAAAAGGAAAGCAGCCGCTCCCAATGTTTCACTCCTGCTAAATTTTGACTCGACTACGCGCAAAATCAAGTCTTTATTATAGATCATTTATAACAATAATGTGGGTTAAGGGACACATAGGCACAGCTGGGAATGAATCAGCAGACCAACCAGCAAAGGAGGGATCTGCTGTGAATTTATGTGGACCAGAATCCAGAGTAGCGCTAAGTAATGGCATAATGCGAGCTAAGGGCCTACAATGTCAAGTTTAATGAGTCCCCCCATTAAACTTGACAATGTGGAGGGAGACCACTATGTGTAGGCAGTCTCGAATGGTGCTTAAAAAGCCCATGGACAGAAAGGCCAGTAAAGTATTCAGGTACAATAGAAGTACTCTAAGCTGGATAACGGCACTGGTGACAGCTCATGGAAACTTTAAGTATCATCTAGCCGAGATAAAAATCGAAGAATATGATACTTGCAGACTGTGCCTGGACTTAACTACCTAGAAGCTAGTTAAGTATGAATGCTATGGGGGACCTGAGCCTTGAACATATGCTAGTAATTCCTGTGTGATGAGAAGAAATGCCGATAATTACCAATCGACAGTCTGAAATCACTAAAGTCAAGATTAAAGGCTGGTTGTAGCACGTGACTCTATGAGGGTAAGGTAAGTTGCCGTGATTACATTTTGGTTGTCTATAATCATAGAGGACGGAAGGGGGTCGAAAAGGGACCCGTTAAGGAAGTGGTCGGCTTCGTTATTCCCCCTACATTAAAATAATAATATAACAATGTTACTGAACAAGGCCCTAAATACTAAAATTCATTCACGTATAATCCAGATTTTGGCTTTACTATTCACACGCCTACTGTTTAAATTTCAAATATTTAGTGCAAGACCAGCAAGCTAAATGCGATGAGCTTGCAGAGTTTCCAGAAGCAAGTTTGAATAAGTATGAGTAAATGTTGAACACAACAATAATGAACTTGTGCGAGTTCAAGCAGTTTTATGCTATGAGTGAAACACGAACACAGTTCGAGTGTACAAACAAAAAACACAGAATATTTAAGCAACATTACTTACATTCTCTTAATTTCTTAGGAAAAAACAAAAAACCACTACACAACAACAAGCAAAATTTACTAACTGCCTGTCCCACAATATCGGAAGCGATTAACAAAAATAAATTCAAAAATTTTTGTTTTAATGTACTCGCTTGCGACATTGTGGGACAGGTCTTATCCAAAAGTTCTACACAACTAGTAAGCAAAATACACCGAGTAATTCAAACATGAGACGAGTAAACACGGCGTTCACTAGTATAGAAAGTTCTTTTTATTCAGTCAGCTCATTACGTTTATGATACGAACAGAAGTTTGCACACTAATAGTATGGTATGAGTAGGCATGTGTTCAGTAAGCTAATTTGTGTTCGAGTATGACAAATTGCTCATGAACATATGAGCACATCCATTAGGTGAGCTTGCTCATGAAACTGTTTATATTCTGTTAAAACCTGCAATTTATAATCATACTCATAATATAACTATATAACTTATTATTTCTTTACTTCTTTAGGATTACTTTATTCGATTAATTAGAAAGAAAGTACTTTTATTTAGTGGGAGTAAAAAAGTACGGAAGAACTCAATTTACCAACTTTGACACAAAGCAAACATTTTTGTAAACCCAGCAAACATGCATGTTTGATCTCGAATGCTTTGATATCTCAACTCTAACTCTTTTTTAAACCATAAATCTTTGAAATTGATTTGAAAATAATTTAATAATATTATGTTATTGTCTAGACATGGTTTGGACACTAACACTTAGGCTGGCCTATAAGTTATCGATAGGAAAAGATAAATTTAAATAAAGAGCTTTGTTAATTTTTCTTTTTCGCAAACTTCGATTAATTACTTTATAGCAAGAAAAATATTGGTAACTGTAAAAAGAAAGAAAAAATAGCATTATTATATTAAGTAATAAGCCCTAAGCGCCGCGACCCAAAGAATCTTTTGTACAGCCTTTATATTCAACGTACAAATTCTAGACTATAGAGAGCCTTGCCAGAGCTTCCCAATGGTGAGAGAACTCTGCTACGGCCCAAGAATCAATTTTCTCTTTAGCATAACTATTGGATATGATAAACAAAAAGGTTCTGCTCCTATAAATCTACCTCGGACCCCTATGTTAGATAGTCAGTCCATCGGCTCATTATCAACATCACCCTCATAATAGCGAACCCAACATAGTGTTAACCTCTTGTGGGAATCGAATTAGAGATATCGCACAAATCATCACATCCGCAGACCTTAGCTCAAATGAAATTTAGGCCTTTAGTGCAGCTTGCCTTTGTCTTTCTTCTTAATACATTCCCTGGAACATATGAGGATGGCATATAGTTCTGCCTAAAAATTTGTTAGCTATTTGCCTATCGGAATGGCCTATTGAAAGTTTGGGCCATGAATACCTGCCCCCACGTCACACAATCTGGTTGCCCCAACGGATCTTATCAGGAATAAGGTCATCTAAGTTCATGTGTAGCAAGAGCGACCCTCTTTATAAAAAGCCAGAGTATGGCCTGATATTTCAACAGGTTTCCAATTTTCATATCTGGAATAAGGACATCAAACTTCCTGTGTAGCAAGGGGATCGGGTCGTTTATAAAGAACCTGAGTATGCACAGATGTTTCACCAGGTTTCCGCATTTTACTGACGATATATTCGTTAGTTGAAAAGCGATTCTACACGCTTCCAATTGCCCTGTTATGTGCAGTAGCGGTATGTATAGCATAGCGCCTAGAGCATAGGTGGGACTAGTCTTCTTCGTTTCAGTAATAGAAACACAAATTAGGTAGAGAACATTTTCTTGATCATTTTTATTTTTTTTTTTTTAAGAAAAATTAGCCCCCTTAACGATCATCAATCGTACCCAATAAACAGATAGTTATAAACAGCGAAACAAATCCAGTTAATTTAAAAATTAAATTTTATATTATTTGTGTCCTTTATGAAGCGGTTGTAATACAAAATTTATTTTAAAAAATTTTTCTAAACAACTAACGAAACACTACATTACGAATTAGATTTGTAATACGTTATATGAATATTGAATAATAGAAATTATATTCAACCAATAGAAAATACTTTGTTTTAACTTACTAAAGTCAAAAAAGAACTTTAACGATTTTGTCAACAGTTTTTAGGCGATGTATATTGTTTAATCACCATTCGAATTAAAAATGAACGAAAAGAACAACCTACTTCGTATAATGTTTGTGAACGATCTGAACGATTCAGCAAAATGAACGAATATGCCCTACTCTCATAATTTTCATTAAAAGTGCACTTAACTGCCATTAACATTTTACATTAAAATTAAACTTTGTGTTTGCTGGGTAGTAGCCTTATTAACATCACGACAACACTAATACAACCCAAAAAAAGTAATTTTTAAATATGCTGCATAGATTTTTAAACATAAAAATAACAACAAACTCTTGTCATTTTCAAGGTTGCCAACTCGAATAATGAGAAAACGTCAGGATTAAGCAATAAAAATGGCAAGATAAGGAATGGCTTAATAAGAAAAATTTTACGTTATTTCGGATAAGATTCTTTATTAGTTTTTTTTATTGGTTCTAAGAACAAACAAAAAAAATAAGAGAATTTTAAATATATTTTAAAGGTAATGTTCATCCGTATTTAAGAAAATGAGAGCAAAACCGGTTATAATTTTTTTTAACTTAAAGACTATTAGTGTGAAAATAAAAAAAACATAAAAGACGTTTTTTTTTAATGGCAGAATCATCTTTTTTTTTTTTTGTTTTACCAGAAATCTTCTTAAATAAAAAATATTTTATTTTATTTATGAATAAATCTTCACACAAAATACAGCACTGATCTAATAAAAAATCTCAATTTTTTCGAAATGGTTTAAAAACAGAAGTGAGTATCAATCAATTGCGTTATTCTGTCAGCGTTCTCTCACTTATTATGTCAAAGTTAATAACAGTTGTAAACACTATGTTAGATTAGGCTTAATTTTGTCAAATCAACTCAAAACTGGCTAAAATTGAACATAAAGATCTCAATTGGCATCACTGATTTTTTTGTAAATAAAGGAGAAAAAACTCAAAACAACTGTTTTCATTTTACCACGTTTTATTCTACACCAATGGTCTGTCTAAACGAACAAAAAAACTCAGTAGAATGATTTAAAACTTATTTTATTTACGGTTGAAATTTTAAAATTCATTTTTTCTTTGATTTTGGCCATAAGCAGTTTCGATAACCTTTATGTCTATATTTTTTTGTTTAAAATTTTAAATACATTTGGGAATCTGTATGTATTTTTGCGTATTTGTTTTATTTGGGGTATTAATTAAGGGAGTTCCAACTTTTAGCTACTTAGGATGTACAATTTAAAATTGGGAAAGTTAAAGTCATTTACTTGTAAATAATTAAAAGAAAGCAAGCATGTATTAAATGGGGCGGGCCATACAGAAACCTCATATACTGGAAAAATCTAGTAAATGAGTCCATAATTATTTATTTTTTTCGTCTACATAAGGTCTTTAGAAATGAGAGTTTTTTTTAAATTAAACCCATTTATCCGACGGACGCTGAACACGGGTTTTTCGACTAAAGAGATTCCAAACCAAAGATCAAAATAGAGCTTATAACAAAGCCTAAAATGTGCCAGTTCAAAGTCAGGGACGTCAAATAGATCCTCGTTAATATTCATTTTGTGATCTCCCTCCTCCATTCACACCTTAACAACTATTGCAGAAATCATTATCACTATCTTCTTGCCGTTGTACAGGGCACGGCCTAAAACAGACAACAATATCGATATGTTCCCTTCGGTCATTAAAAGTTGAGAGACAGTGTAACTCGGATTTAACTGCGGTCACAGTTGTCTGGTAATTTTAAAATCATTCCTAGTGACCCATCTTCTATTAGGTTTCTCTGGCGCACTCGGCAAGCTCTACTACTATATACCGGGGCCCAGAAATTCCTAATATTTAACTGCTAAGCAATCTCATTTATAGATCTGCATCAGTCAGGGATAGTTTTCGTTTTAAGAAGGTTAGACTGTCTCCTAAATATGATTACTTTACTTCCCCATAACAGACTCTAAAAACCACTCTATCAAGTAATTTGGAGTTCATGCTTTTACGTTATCACGGTATATAATTTCTCCATAAGACATGAGAAGCTAAGATTGTTGCGTAAAAGCGTTGTCGTGTAATCTTGGGGGAATTGTTTTCCACTCTCCAACCTTAAGTTACAGACTATAGGTGTTCGCTACTCACCTGATCTAGTGGTAGTAGCATATCTGGGTAGGATTACAAAAAGAACCAAAATCGTTTAGCAATATAGAATAAGACCGTTGGATAAAATAAAAACTCGATATTTAGCAAAAAAAAGCCAAGTTGGCAATATTTGTTATTTTTTGGGATTCATGTTTTTTATTTGTTTTTATAAGAAAAACTGTCTGCTAAAAGTTTTAACAGAAGGTATTTAAAGAAATCAACTAAGGCAAAAACCTGATAAAATAACAAAGTAAAGTACAAATTAAATAATTGATTTCATTTATTTTTTCGTAATATTTTTTAATGCATCAAAACATACAATCCAATAATAGGCATATAGCCCACTGTTTGTGTATAAATACAGTGCGAACTCGATTACTGCAACTCTCGTTATGCGCAACAACTCGATTAACGCAACACCTGGATCAAATGCATTGTAGACTCAGTCAACGCAACTTTTAAAAAAATTTACCTCTCTAATCGCAACTATTTTTTTAACTCTGTTTTTTTGTTCCTGGATAGTTTTTGCATTATTTTACCGTAATTTCTTGGAATAGCTTTCATAAAAAAACAGACAAACAGACGTGTCTGTTGTTTTTATCAGTTTGGTCAAAAGATTTTCGCGATCAGTACCATTATTAAAAACAACGCATAAAAATGGTGAAGGTGACAAAGTGCAGTAAATTAACAATTAAACAAAAGAGTGAAATTTTGAATAAACTTGAAAAAAAAAAACTTATCGGTTAAAGCATTATGCCAGGAATACAATGTGCATAAATCAACAATAACTAGAATTAAGCAAAATAAATCAAAATTAATTAAATTCGTTACAAATGCTGAATCCGGCCCAGGAAAGCGTATGGTAATTAGACCCTGTGAGTATCCAGTAATGGAAAAAGCTCTGTATAAATGGTTTTTAAAACAAAGAGAATTAAATTTGCCTGTTTCGGCTGAAATCTTAAAGACAAAGGCTATTCAGCTGCATAACAAAATTAATGAAAGTCGTGGTGATTTTCATGCAAGCAATGGATGGTTTTCAAATTTTAAAAAACGTCATGGTATTCGAATGCTAAAAATTTGTGGCGAAAAACTTTCAAATAAACCAACACTTATTGATCTATTTTTGGAAAAATTTCATGACAAAGTATTAAAGCTTAAATTAACACCGGAACAAATATATAACGCCGATGAGTCTGGATTATTTCATAAAATTATGCCGAACAGAACACTGGTAAACTTTAATGAAACATCTGCTCCTGGTCGAAAAGTAAGCAAGGACCGCATTACATTTTTAGCCTGCACCAACGCATCTGGTTTGCACAAGGTTAAAATATTTGTCATTGGTAAAGCATTAAATCCTAGAGCTTTCAAATGTTTTGAAAACAATCCCTTAGTTTACAGGGCTAACAAAAATGCATGGATGACGTTGGCATTCTTTGAGCAATGGTTCCATGATACGTTTGTTCCTGAGGTACGTATATATACATACATATGTATTAAAAAAATATGTAAGTCTCAAAATAGAAAGAGTGTTTTTTTAGGTAAGGTCATATCTTATATCTAAAGGACTTCCAAAGATGGCGTTATTGCTGCTGGACAATGCACCCTGCCATCCTAAGGATGGCGAGTTACAAAGTGAGGACGAATTAATAACAGTCATGTGTTTTCACCAAATTGTACAGCTTTATTTAATGGATCAAAATGACATTAACATAACAAAGTTGTACTATAAGAAAAGCCTCTTAGCGCATTTAATTGGAAGTAAACGCTCAAATATTGAAGAAAAAATTAAGTCTTTTACTTTACGTAATGCAGTTTGTCTCCTTTCAAATGCATGGGATAAATTGCCTTCCGATATGATTAAGAAGTGCTGGAAGAAGATTATGTATCCTAAAAACCACTGGACAGATGAAGATAATTTACCACTGAGTGCAATAAGAGCAGAAGTCGAAAGAGACACTTCATTATTGTTATCTGTCTCCGACTATTTTCAAGAAATTATGCCAGAAGAAACAATTTCTAATGATGAAATCAATGAATGGATATTTGAAAACGCTGATAACGGTTCGAACTATTGTTGTGAAAATCTAGATGAAGTGGAAGAAATCGATAATTCTGATGAAAATCTCGTTGAAATTCCAAAACCTTCCAGAATTACCCATCAGACTGCTTTTGATTCATATAATTGCATTCAATAGGCTGAAGAAAATGAAATGGATCTTAAAGATATTCTTGTGCTTCAAAATCATCGCGAATCTGCTGTGCAGAAAAATATATCAGCCAAAAAAACACAGTCAAAAATTTCAGATTTTTTTAAAAAGTAAATATGTATTAGATGTTTTAAAAAAATATATTTTGGTTTTAAGTTAGTATAGATTACATTGGATCTCTCAATATGTATAATAAGTTTTTTCAAGTATAAGCGAATAAGTATACTAAATAAATAGTTTTTTTAATAAATATTTGAACACATATTGGAAATACGTAAAAAATGGGAGGAAAAAGCATTAAAATTTTGTGATTCGGTTAACGCAACTACCGCGGTTATCGCAATTACCCGAATTTCTATTAGTTGCAGTAATCGAGTTTGTACTGTACGTGTGTTTTAGTATTTCCCCCCACCACTCAAACATTAACACCAACAAGTATGTACATATACATATGTATGTATGGATGTGTGGTGAGAAAACTTATGTTTGCGTAAAAAACGAACAAGGAAGCTCACAAAAAATACATACAGCAACCACTCACAATAAACTGACAGATTGGCAATCAGGTCCAAAACATTAAACAAAAAAGAAAAATAAAATTGTACCTTTCTTAGTAGGTACAATTCTTAGTAGGTTTAATTTACAAGTATGCAAGTGTTTACTGTATCATAACAGCACACACCCATAGTGATGGGTTCAGGTTTACGTTGAAATTTGTTTTAAAGTTACGATGAAATTGGCAAATGATAGGAAAAATTTAGCACTTTTTTAAGGGGTTACGATCTCCAAGGTAAACACGGGAACTGCAAACATCGGAACTGATCTCACTCAAGTTTATTGATGCGTGCACCGTTTTTCAGGCTGAAATATATGCTATATTAGTATGGCCAAGGAAAATTGGGGGCACATACAATAGAGGCAACGGCTATTGATATTTTTGTAGACAGTCTAGCCTTAATGCCCTAGATTCGAAAGTAGCGAAATCGAGATGTATATTGAAGTGCGTTTAATCTCTGGTCTTACTTGGACGACACCGTGTAAGAATAGTGTGGGTTCCAGAGCATTAGGGTATTCGTAGAAACGAGATGGCCGATCACTGTGCAAGGAACGGTTTGAGCCTGGACGTATTAAATTTATAGGGGGTGGGGGGATGTAAATATCCCCTGGCCAATTTTTCAAACATTCTACGGGAATGGTTGCTAAAGGACGTCTCGCATGTGGTCTACATTAACCACATGCAGATTGTCCAACGTTTTTTGACCCTCATTCGATGGCACTACCAGTCCTCGGGAAAAATGAGATGTCGATTCCCATATGTTGGAGCGTATGGGACTTTCTCGTGGTGAGATCTGCAGACGCTGTCCTGTTGAGGTGAAAGAGAAATCAGCTCATCACCTTCCTTGCAAACGGAGGGCTCTACAAGAACGCAGGCTTGAATATTTAGGATTCTTTCATAATCAGGACTGTCTTAGGGATGCGGAACTGAGTAACCTGCTAGGTTTTGCGAGAAGCTTCTGGTGATTCTTACGAACTAAAGATAAGTGAGTTCTATAAGAAACAGTGGGAGTTTTTGGTATTCGAGGCATATCAATTAGCACTAATATCCTTCGATTGAACACGCTTTATGCGGGTGGCCCGCTTACCTATATATATTTTGCCAACCTACAATATTTTGCTCGATTTTGCTTTAAAAGTATTACACACCAATTGTAAAACTCTTACCTTTATAGTGCTTCAGTTATGGTTTATGTATTAACTTTATATAAAGGTACCCATCCCTGGATAAAATTCTAAAATTTATAAAAAATTCTAGAAATTATTGTGAAGCTCTGTAAAAGGTGTTTAAAATATATATCTGCAAACAAAACCAAAACATTCCTATACAAATAAAGTAATTTCGGAACGAAGCTGATGCCAACGTTTTTGAGCCGTCTTTTAAATAAAGGCGGCTGTTCAGAAAATTTAAAATGAAGTGACAATGGTAAACAGCCGATTATATGCTTTGATTAATTGCTACTCTGGCTTCCATTTGTTTCATGTTTTGTTTTGTTTATATAATAACGCAAAATATGAATTATAATTTATTTTAATTTTCATAGGAAGAAATATTTTTTTTGGTCACGCTTATTTGGTCAAACAAAAAAAAAAAACTTACTGAAGCGAACGAGTGTTTCAAAACAACCCTTAATAAAATTTATTTGATTAGTTTTGTAATTTTATGAGGTGGCTAACACTATGTGCTAGTGTAGGTATATATAAGTATTAAGGCTGTAAGTATATATATAAGTAGACAAATTTATACATAACGTTTCTTTTCCAGCGTTCGTGCAAAAAGTAGTTTAAACACAAACATATCGGCATTCGCACTAATTTGTAAAATTAAAAGAAAAGTTAATAGTAAATAGCATTTTTATCTTAGTACTATGGACATTTAAAAATTCAAGTTAGAATAACACTTACATTCTAGAATAAAAAATCTATACAACTTTTTTCGATTTCGATCGAAATGAATGTATTTTCCTCGTTTTATTTTTGAGAACATGAAAAGTATGTACATATGTACATACTCGTATGTATATTGACCGAAATTTACAATTAATATTTATTTATTAATTTGGTTAAAAAAGGGATTTTTTTTTTATTTTGTATTTTTTCGAAATTAATTTCGAATGCACTAAATCGTGATTTTTTCTCAAAACCAATTTGTTAAGCTTCCGATTTAAATATCAGCAGTGACCATTTATAAATAGATGTTCTACTCACAACCCCCTTTGTAAATCAGTACGTAATTGTATCATTTGTATTTGTCAAGTGAAAAAAAAAGAAAAATAAAAATATTTTTATTTTAAAGAACAAAAATAATTATTTGTTTTTATTTATCAACATTTCGTACATATCTATTTTCTGTTTTTATTTTTTATATTTCTATAAAACTTTAATGCTCACTATTAAAAAGAAAAAATATGTTTTTTATTGTTCTTTTTCAGAAAGAAAGTGGCATTCACTATATTGATAGCATGAAATTAAATACAACAATATTTACTAAAATTCACAATATCCAGACATCCAACTCGATCGGCTCGAAGGCGTCTGTGAGCCGCCACCGAATTGACCGGCTTGTTTATTTTTTAACAAAATTTACATTTTTAGGGATATATTCATAAAAAATATTTTTAATTTAAAAAAGGTTTGATATTTTTCCATACAAAAATTGTTACAAAATCAAAAACCGAATCGATAAAATAGAGCTATTAGTAGAGCTATTTCATTTTTTAACTCATCCGATTCTGGTGAAATACTAAATTTAAATAAATTCATCCCTCCATTTTCAAGTGATTATTTATATTATAGTGATATTTAAAAAAAACAGAGATTGTAATGATTATGAGTTTTATTTTAAAAATTGGGTTTTAATGATTATTCCTTGATTTTTATTTTCTACTCAAAGAATAATAATTATTCTCTGAGATTTATTTAATGCTTAGAACATAACGATTATGTATTAAGTTTTATTTTCTGCTCAGAGAATAAAAATTATTGTCTGAGTTTTATTCTTTGCTCGCCATTTAATGATTGATGTTTAAGTTTTATTTTCCGATTGAAGAATAAAAAATACTCTCTGAGTTTTGTTTTCTGATTGAAGAATAAAAATTACTTTCTGAGTTTTATATTTCACTTAGAAAATAAGGATTATTTTCCAAGTTTTATATTTCGCTGAGAAAATAAAAATTATTTCTTGAGTTTTATTTTTTACTTAAAAATAAAAATTATTTCTTTTGTTAATTTGGACATTTATAAGTATATAAATAGTATTTTTTGACACTTTTTAACTAAAAAACATAGAAATTAGTTTAGTTGGCATTTTTCTGATATAGTAAAAGTATCAAACTAGTGTTTGGTACTTTTTCTTCATTTCAATATTTGGGGGATAAAATGTGTACTTTGGTACTTTTTTGGAACTTTTTTACTGAAACACATATCTGACTGAAACTCTATCTCAAATAACGATACTAATATTATTTCTATGTGTTATATATTATACCTGGGTGGTTTAGCTGCTTTGCGGATTATCCACGCCGTCTACAGTAAAACTTTTTATGTATAAAAACAGAAAAAATGCGGAAATAAGTTTTCTAATTACTCGTCATGTGTATTTTAATATAATAAAAGTCATTGAAATAAACTGATTTAAGGAACTTGTGTGTCAATTCCGCTCTTAATCGGGAGTTGACTGTATTATACGTGAAAGTGACATTTTTTAAATGACGAATATTTAAAGCTTTTGGAAGATTTTTACATAGGGGGCTGAAAAGAGTACGAAATGTATAAATATTGAAGATAAAGATTTAAATCGAAAATAATTTTTAACGTTCGTATTATCTTAGCAGGTTTAATAAGTACTTATGAATTAAGGTTTGCAAAGACTACCACAACGACAGACAAAAATCTCAAATCGCCTGTGATTTGTCCACAATTTTGATATAAAATCAGCTTGCTTCTTATTGTTTTTGTAATAAATGGTTGGCGGTCGACTTTAACCGCCGTCGAGAATTTTATAACGAATTAGATATCTGACAAGCTCCTCCCATATCGAGTATGGTTTAAGACCATTTCACACTATAACACAAGTATTTAATAATTATGAATAAAATGCAAGTATATTATACTTTGGAATCTAATCGCTGTTTAAAATTTTTCATTTTCTTCAAAAGTATTACATAATTCTTTTATTATAGTGTAAAACGGCCTTTATTAAAATACACCTTTAAAATAAACCTTGTGAACAGTCAGTTTAAGTGTATTGATGGTATTGATAAACGTCAAACCTTAACTCAATGTAGTTAATTGGGCATACAAAAAAAACAGAAGAAGCACAAAACCAATTATATGTAAAATATCACTAATAAGCACACTGAAATATTATTTTATCTTTTTCGTGTGCTGACTACATTTATTCTTTACTTAAAAAATCATCACCGAAACCTAATTTTAATGTAATGTAGGGTGAATATCGAGACATACGACATGGAACCCTTTACGTCCGCTCTCACTCTCTATGATCATGAGTAACCTAAATGTGATTTACGGAAACCTTACTTTCATAGAGTCACATGCAACAGCCTCTAATCTTCACTTTAGAGATTTCAGACTGTCGGCTTTCTTACTCCCTACGAGGGATGCGAAACGTTCAGGTCGTCATGCCAGAAATAGTCGATACGGAACGGAATGATATTGGATAATAAAAGTGCATGAAGATGGAGATAAAATCACAACTGTGCGTTTATTCGAATAAACGTACACCAAAAAAGTCGAGAAAGGGTCTGTCGGCCATCAAAGGTTAAGGTGGATGACGGCGATGCCATTTACCTCAAAAAGGGTAAAACGATTACCTGGAATATTATCGCTGGATATTATTCAGCGATTGATCGCATTGTTGTTCTAGCAAGTCAATGTAAGAATGCACACGGGGTTATGAACTGCATTCCTATACAGCATACCCTCCAGATTTGGCCAGTTCCGACTATTTTCTTATTACAAATTTGAAAAATGGCTGTGAGGTAAGAGATTTTGGTCAAACGAAGGTTCATGAGAAATCTTATTATTTTGAGGGTCTTGAGAATTATTATTATTTAAAACCGGTAGTAGCTGGAGAGGAGACTTTGTTGAGATTTAAAATGATTTTTTCCGAAAAGCAAATCTTTTTCAAAAAAGTCACGAAACGAAACCCTGGTATAATAAAAAAATATAATGCTTTAATCCTATTACGCATAAAGTAGAATAAAAACAAACTCAAGTCAATTGACTACTCCAAGAACTATTAAGGATTACAATGTGTCATTAAATCCATTGAGAAAACCACCAATATGACCTCACAGAAAATAACTTGGGGTTGGGGTCAAGTAATATTTTTTCTTTGCTTAGTGTTTAATGTCATCATCAGTACTACAGGGATTTTAATATTTTATCGCTACAACCTAATATTGTGTATAATTGTAAGTATTGAAGGAGTAAATGTGGTATCATCAATTGAGTATGCGTTAATGCCACTGAATAAAAAAAAAAAGTTAAAAAAAATTAAATTAAATCTAAAATTAATTAATTCTAACAAAATATTTAAATTAATATAAACAACACAGTCTACAATATTTATTGTTCATTTGATGACGCTGCTGGTGGTGGTGGTGGCGGTGTTGATTATAAAGTAGAACTTGCAGCACCATGAGCACTAGCCATGTACTTACACATTTATTTTTTCTTAATACATGCGTACACAGAAATTTACAGACATACATATAAAAACGAAATTTACAGAAACACATCTGTTCACACACACACATACATATTTATACCATAAGGTACATACACAGCCATATGTAGATGATAGGCTACAAATTTCGCAAAGAAAATCCAAAAAAAATTTTCATACTTTTATAAATAAATTTTCTTTTTGTTTTAATTTTAATAAACATACTCGTACATATACATTTTTGTATTCAATTTTTTTCAAGATGAGGAGCACAATAATAAAATTATATTTTTACTTTATTTTAAAAATAATCACATACAGCAATTCTAAATACATTCATAATTTTTAGATTTATAAGATTTCTAAATTTCTAATACCTTACGACATCATAAGCACACTACACAATAGTCTCGGCGATAGGCATGACGTTTAGCGCTGTAATGACAAATTTCAAGAAAAGCGCCATGTTCTGTCATTAAGAGTAATGTCAAAGTATGTATATTTATATCAAGTACCCCCGGGGGTTCCAATTGTCACTGCAGGAATATGGCAAATGCTTTGACGCGGTTCACTCGGGGAAAATAGGGGCACCAGACGCTAGGGTTCCTAGAGCCTAAATCTGGAAGAAAAGGTCTGCGATAAACATTGCGGGTCCTCTTCGAGGCCCGACCAGTGCCCAAAGGACTGGTACGGGAATCGGTGGCCCCACAGAGAGCCTATCCTCTCTGTGACCGGTTATTGGTGAGGTCCCCTTCGGGGGTACACGTGGTGGTTGTGGTTTAAGATCGATTTATGTAGGTAAGGTGCAAGGTCGATCAAGTGTGCTGTTGCACTCTCAACAGACGGAGTTTGGATAGTCTCCAAACCCCTAAGCAAGAGGTTATAATGTGGATCTAGGCTTGCCTTGGAAAGGCTTGCCATATTATATAAATTGCTACTCATTGTCACACACAAAAAGCGATTGGTGGCAATCTAGTCTACGCCTAAGTTTCACTCGGGCCTACTCGGCCTAACCTCACGGTGGTCTTACCACGTTAATCTTGTTCCACAATTTATATCAAGTGCATAAAAGTCTACAAAAAAGTGTAAAAATGTATAAGTGTAAAACTCAGGGATGGCAAAGTGGGCACAATTAAAATTTTTTGTAATAAAAAAACTTAATATCCATTTTGCTTAATAATAATAAAAACAATTATAAGGCAATGTTTATATTTAAATCGATGTGAAAGCTTGAATTCATAAAGATTGTTTTTTGATATAGAAAAGCACAATTTGAAAATTTCGTTTACCATCCCTGATGAAACAAAGAAACTTGAAAAAAATATTTCAAATTTTATTTTCAATTCAGTAGAAATGGAAAATAGAAATAGTATCGTTAGATAGATCTGAAACTAGTTGGCATGACTTTTCCACCAACAATATGAAACTGACGTTTTGATTGCAACCATCTGCACTATCTACTAACTAACGCCTTAACAAAATTGATATTTCCAATTGCAAAGCATTGACACCGCGCTATTCAGGCTGGTTTCATGAAAATGTTTGCCATACACAAGAATTTTTGACAGCTAGTTAGCGCTTAACGTGCTAATTTAGATTTGGCTGTTAATCCACAGTGGTCACTTAACAACGAAGTCACGCTAGTTAAAAATACATATACTCTTATGTGAAATAGTCAAATACTGTAAAAAAAATCGGAAAAAAGTTGTCTTACTTTTTTAAGTTATCAAAAAATCGTCAACATAAATTTACATCATTTCAAACGTACACAGAAAAGAAAAGTACCAGGGCAATTAGATAATTCCGCGAATTTTATAAAAAATGATATTTTTCGACGGAAAAACATTTTATTTCTCAACTTAGTATTTTTTTAGCGTGAAACATTTATTCAAGCGTTTTTCTATTTTTTATTTCCAAAATTTCTCAGAGACCATTTCGTTTGGCCCAAATCTGCTAACCCGCCAGCAAGTTCTTTAAATGTTTAAACCTTCTTCTTTTACTAAGTAGTTATTACAAAGATGCTACTTTATTTCGATTTGAACAAATAGAAGAAAATAAGATTTCAAACTATCGTTTAGGTGATACTAGTGACTCACATAATCGATACTGAGGCGACAAAAAATATCGACATAAATTGCGATTGTCGTTTGGTTCAAAGTTAAAAAATCACAAAACACGACAATGATAAATTCCGTTATTTGCGATTAATCGAATAAAACTTAAAAAAATAATCGATTAATCGATCAGTTTTTATGTTGTTTTGAACGTAATTTAGTTCATATATTATCGTAAATTCATTTACTTTACGATTAATGGACCAAAACGTGACTCTGGTCTAAAATTCTATTAATCAACTTTTAAATCGAAAGAGTTTATATCTTGCGAGTTTTTTAAAAATATTTTAGACTCTGGTCTAAATTCGCTTTGGTGTGTATTAGGTTATTGGAAGTTTGGTATTTATGGTGGAAGCCATATTTTTTTTTTCTTTTTGTGACCTTCAGGTTAATGTTTATATAAAAATTTTAATATTGTATTTTCATGTAAAGTTTTTTTTTTATATTTAGTCATCATAATCTTAACTTTTTATTGTAATAAATCATTTATAAACATGAATGAGTAAATTTTTTCCAGTGGTGATTAATGTGAGGTAAGTGTTGTGTGTGGTATAGAACGGTAATGGGATCCCATATCAAACAAAAGTATATGAGGGATCATTGTAGGGAAAGGGCGGCTGGAGTGAACATCTTGCTCCCTATGTTCAAGTTCCATTTATTTTTGTGATATTGCTGTAGTGTTCATAGAACTCATTTATTGTGACAGTCCTTTGGGTCATGGCGAAGGGTGAGGAAAGAGAACTCAACACGTAGCTGGTCACACAATAATTCGCCGTGGCGTCTCCAGGTCTCGTAACAATATGGCTAACTGTGCCCGCTACTTTAATTTGTGTTCGCATCACCTAAAAACTACTGGATGGATTTTAACAAAATATTGTGAGGAGGTACCTTAGTATCCTGATCCCAACATAGGATACTTTTTTTCCGCAAAAATATCTTATTTTCAAGAGAAAGTGGAGAAAAAGCAGTGAAAAACTCAACTTCCGGTTTAAGGGTACTGATATTTTCAGTTTAAAACTAGGATTTTTCAACATGGATTTTTTTCCAACGCGGTTATTTTTTCAACTCACCTTTTTGTTTTTTAAAGTGGGATACTTTAAGAAACTACTGCGCAACAGATGGCGCCAGTTGAATAAAATTAGTATTTAATTTGTATTTTTACTTTGTGGAATTACATTGTTATTAAAATATTTTAAACACCTCTTATAGAGGTTTGCAATAATTTTTTGCAATTTTAAATTTTATATAAATTTTAGAATTTTAATCCTCAAATAATCGAAAATGCGCCCGGAGTGCAAAAAATAATATTTTTTCAAATGTTATATAATTTATGGGTGCTATAGTGTTCAAGTTACTGGTTTCCAAAAAAAATTTAGGATCAGAATCTCAAAAGTTCCAACGAAGTATGTACCACAAAATCTTTACACTATGAAACTTTTATATTTAAGAAAAAGCAATTAAGTGTTAATTTTAAAAATCGTTAAAAATGATGGAAAATTTTTAAATTTATAGACATTCGCCAACAAAAATGATTTATCATCTACGGGTATTTAAAAACTTATTGTTGTGATGGCAATTGTTCTTACTAAAACAATACACAGTAGCTTCTTTTATATTAAGAAAACAAAAAAAAAACAAAGACCTGTTGAATTACAGACGTTACCCCACCACCCACCACCCAATTGTATGTCTTTCTCATTTACAAGCACCTGGGTTGGTGGTTAATGATGTTGTCGTTGATAGAGTGAACAAAACAGATGGTGTTTGTTTATTTTTTGTGATTAAAAACAACATGACCTCAGTTCATTTAAAGACAATGAATGCACTTGTTTTATCTCCTCAGACCCATGCTTGGTCTGTAGTCTTTATTGTTATTATAATATTAGCACCTGTGATGTCAGTTATTGAATTTAGACCGACCGATGCTAAAGAGAAAGTAACTTGTTAGAAAAAAAAACTAAATTAAAAGGTAAGCATATAACGAAATATTCTATATTTCCATTAATTTATTTTTTATAGAAAAGTGTTTTTTTGTACATAGGTTTACCTTGCCTGGCAGGTCTTTGTTTCGATGCAGAATTTTTTTTTTTTTTTGGAAATTTTCTTTACATTCGTTCAATGTTTATATCAATGATGTGAAATAAAAAAGAAAGGAAAAACAATTAAAAAAAAAGTAAATATACAGTGGGCGAAAGTTTATTGAAAAACTTTTGTTTTAAAAGCTCTATTCCGGAATTTTAGTTTATAATAACAATATTTCTATCTTGAATTATCATTTTAAGTTCTCATGCAGCTAAAACACTGTTTGTAATTAAATATTTTCTAAAAAATACTTTCAACTTTATCCAACTACTTAAGAATATTTAAGAATTTTCGAACTACAATGAGTAAGATGTATGTATGTAGTTGGAGTTTCCATTATGTTTTTGCCCACTGTTCATACAAAAATAAAATGTATTTAAGTGTTCACAAAAAATCTTATAGAATTCTGTCCCACTCAAAAACTCGTTTCAAAATAGCTTTGTAAATGCCACACTATTATTTAAAAAGAAGATTTTGGGAACTCTGATCGGATAGAAAAAATATTTTATGAGTTTTTTTTTAATTTATCCAATAGTACAGATTTGTCAAAAAGTATGTCACGCACATTTTTTTTTTTCTTAGCTGAACCAGCACTCATCCCCTACTTTTGCAGTGCATTAAGCCGAAACCAGGAAATAAAGGTTGTGTAAAGGAGCATATAGGGAGTAGTGTGCTGTAAATACAACAAACGAACTGTGGATGTGCTCTTAACGAAAAGCTTGTTAAAAACAAAAAATCTGGAGTGGCCTACGCTCAACTTTACCATACCCAATGGAAACAGATATTTTTATGGATGGATTACATAAAGAACATAAGTTCAAAGTATATTCGAATCGAAAAATTATTTTCGATTTGGGGTGTTAAGTAAACTACCCCTTGCCCCTTCCCGATTATGCCCAAAATAGTGGCATACACAACAGACAATCTCGCGAAAATAACCAAAATGGATTCAGGAGACCTCTAAACGTATAAATCCGTCGAAATCCCGACAACGATTTTTTTCATGATTACTATACTTTACCTTATACTACGTATGGTAAAGTAAAAAATGAATGGATATCGGGAACAAGTTTCCCAATTTCGTTAGAGCACATATTATTGTAGGTAGTAACGATAAAACCGGGAAACATACACTTCTAATCTGCACTATTATATGACATGACCTTAGCCTTACCGACCAACTAATGCGAGACCGAAAACGTCGACTCTTTAATAATGTATTCATTTGAATAATAATTCTTAGAATAAAAAAAGAATTTATTATTTGTTGTGCATTTGTTATCGTATTTATCGTTTTGCACACCACTGTATGTTTGGTTAGTTGGCAATTACACCTTCGAATTTTGTGTCGAAATATTTGCCTTGTTGCTTAAATTCGTTTTTAAATTTTTTTCATTCTAACTGAAAATTTTTATTGAGCAATAACAAGACGTCATACATTTGCTTGCTTCATCTATGTAGATACATATAACTTATCTCTGTTAGAAAATCATTATACAGTGAAACCTCTCAAAACCGGACGCTCATCGTCGCGGTAGTTTTGTGCGGTTATTAGAGGCGTCCGCTTATGAGAAAGGTACAATGCATTTTATTTTATTGGAATGCAGCAACAAAGTCGTTTCTAATTTTTTTTTTTTAAATATGGCCAAAAATTCGTATATTTAGACATCTATCCTTAGTGAACCAATCAAAGAACATTTTTCTATTTCAACGCCACCCGCTCTACCAAATATTTCCTTTGTTTTTGGTGATTTCTGCGGAGAAATATTGAATCATAAAACCTAATAAAAATCTAAGAATTTCACGCACCGAACATTTCTCTTCTTCAAACTCGTTTATAATTTCCCTTTTTTTTTTTTTGTTTTGTTAAAATTGTGTTGCTGATCTTCTTTGTCGTCCTTAACACATGAGTGTACATTTGCTTTAACAGGGGAATCACCAATATGATTGACATTAATAACACTGGTCGTCAAAAAAAAATTCCGGAGCTCGAACCTTGTTTAATGGACTTTTGTGTGCTGAATTTAAATCTGTTCACAGATTTTTTCTATCACGTCTAGTTTTTGAGATATTGTTATTTAAATAAAATACTGATATTGGAAGAATAAATACGTATTTATTAAAGAGAACAATGGTCGGCAAAAAAAAACAAAGTCGGAAAAAAGAACTTTGTTATGATTGACGTCTAGTTTTCAAGATATTCCTATTTAAATAAAATACTGATATTGGAAGATTAAATACGTTTATTATAATAACAATGGTCGGCAAAAAATAGAGACAGTCGGAAAAAAGAAATTTGTTATGTGAAAACACTGATTTGGAACATTAAATAACAAAAACAAAGTCGGAGACAGGAATTCTGTTATGTGATTTTGATTGGCTTGTGTATGCTGAATCCATTTCTATTCACAGATTTTTTCTATCGCGTCTAGTTTTCGAGATATTCTAATTTAAATAAAATAAAAATATTAAAACATTACATATGTATGTAGTTATTGTGATAATGGTCGGCAAAAAAAAAACAAATTTTGTAATTTCAATTGACTTTAGTATGCTGAATCCATATCTGTTCACAGATTTTTTTTATCGCGTCTAGTTTTCGAAATATTCTAATTGAAATAAAACAAAAATATTAAAATATTAGTTATTGTAATAACAATGGTCGGCAAAAAGAGTCGGGAACAAAAACTCTGTTATGTGATTTTAATTGACTTTTGTATGCTGAATCCAAATCTGTTCACATATTTTTTCTATCACGTCTAGTTTTCGAGATATTCTTATTTAAATAAAATATAAATATATTATATTAGTTATTGTAATAAACAAACCGTTAAAATGTTATATTGAAATAAGTTAGCGTGGTCGCCTTGTTTAGGGGAAAATATTAGCCATGCCCATAAAAAACATCTGTAAAAGCGGATTTGAATTTAACGAGTTGAGATCACTATATTCCATATATTTATGTTAAGGGACCAACTTTTTTGCAGACCAGTGTAATTAGAGTTTAATAAAAGAACTACTATTTAAACACCACTCTTGTTGCCGTGTTTCAACGCTTCTGTCCGCTTATGAGTATGGTATTTTGAACAATATTTTTGTCCGCATCCGGTTATTAGAGTTAGAGTGTCCGGTTATGGGAATGCATTTTGTATGGAACAACTAATGAACATTTTGGATCTGCAAAACTTGGCCGGTTATTTGAGGTGTCCGGTATAAGAGGTGTCCGTTATTAAAGGGTTTCACTGTAGTTGGGGTTGAGGTTGGTAGAAAGAAAAAAAAAATAAAAACATTTTTATTAAAAGGAGACTTTTTCGTGTCTTGAAACGAAACTGAAAACATAATGTTGGACCAACTAAAAAAACTAGTTTTAACTTTTATTTAACCACCATTATTTTTTTTATTTTTTTTGCTATCAATTAATAGTCACGTGTTTTATTGTACTTATTGCTCATATTATGTGAAACTAAACATACACTACATGTGTGTGTGTATGTGAAAATAAATAAGTTAACATAAGTTGTTTTTATTGGAAATTTTTTTATTCACTTTATTTATTGTATCGATGTTCATTGAATGTTTTTTTTTTGTTGTTTTTCATTTTGGGGTTCTGCAAATTGTTTATATTTGATTTTTTTCTGTTTTTTATTTCTCTTTTTTCCCCCCCAAGAAAAAGCCAAATGTAATTTTATTGACCATTTTAAAACAACTGCTATATACATAGAACACGTGTATTTATGTATGTGTGTAGTTATTTTGTGGTGAATAGGTGTAAGCAAGCAGTGATGCCAGAAAATTTAACTAAGGAATGCTAAATTGCTCTACAGATGAACAAGAAAACGCTGAATAAAAAATGTTTGTTGTTAGAAATACAAATTATACTATAAATGAATTGATAATTATTCATTTATAAAATAATTCAAACAAAATTAAATTATAAAATTTACTCTGAGTGCCCGCCACTTCGTTAGCGTCCTGAGATTATTTTGTTCGATTTTGCTTTCAAAGCAATTCCATTTTAGGTCTCTTGCTTTTATAGTGTTTTAGATATGGTTTATGTATTTACTCTATATAAAGGAACATGGGCTTTATATAAAATTCTAAAATTTATAAAAAATTCTAAAATTTATAAAAAATTCTAAAATTTATATAAAATTCTAAAATTTATTTAAAATTCTAAAAATTATATAAAATTTTAAAATTATAGTAGAGGTCTGTAAATGCTATTTAAAATATCCCGCTGACAAAAATAAAAGCTGCTGTCAAGTTTGCAGTACCATTGAGTCGGTAAATTCGCGTAAGTTCACTGCTTTTTCTCCATTTTCTCTTGGAAATGAATTATTTTTTTTTTTCTATATTTGAACTACAATAATAAGGTTTTTATTTAAATCCATCCTTATGTGATGCGAACACAGACAGACGGAAAGACAGCAAAAATAGTGTTTAGTATTCCATTTCGATTACTATCTGCACCAGCAACAACACCATTTAAAAAAATATTTCATGTACAAAATTAGTCCTGTTACAGTTTTATTATATCACTCACACGTGTTCCCCTAAAGAGAGTCAACTTAAAATTTGAAAAATTTGCAGTAAAGTCAAAAAATATAATTTCATATCAAGAAAAATCATAAAATTGTACTTTTTTTTGACGAGAAAGTAAAGAAAGAGACTTAAAAATTTTACAATTCGTAGATATGACCACTGTACATCGATTTCTGGCAAAAAGTGAAAATTGAAAAATTTTGAGTTAACTCTCTTTAGAGGAACAAGTGCGATATGTATAAATTTTTATTCTACTAGATGTGTCCGCCGCGTCGTAGGCAATATTTTGTTCGATTTTGTTTTGAAAGTAATTTACACCAAATTTTAAGACTCTGATACGAACACAGGCAGACAGACGATAACAATTTTAAAAATTGACGTTTTGTAGTCCATTTCTATTACTATCTGCACCAGCAACAAAATTATCAAACAATATTTCATGTACAAAAATGGTCCTGTATGTATAGATATATAGATATGTATATCTTGTGTTTTCTTTTTATTTAGCTGCATGTGAACTAATCAGTTGCATGAACAAACTCATCTAATAGGTGTGCTCATAAGCTCGTGAGCAAGTGGTCATGCTCGAACACAAACTAGCTCCTGTCATATTCGAAACACTCAGTGTGTTTTGTTTAGTAGTTGTGTAAAACTTTTGGATAAGGTTTTTTTTAGTGCGTTTTGCTTGCACTAGTGGTTTTTTTGTAGTTCTTGTAAACTCGAAATGTGTTCGTGTTTTACTCACAGCTTGAATTCGCCCGAACTCATTGTTATTATGTTTAACATTTACTTATACTTATTCAAACTTGATTATGAAAACTCTGCACGATCATCGCATTTAGCTCGCGGCTCTTCGCTGTTAATAGTTGTCCACTTATCGTTACTCGTGTGTAATGAAGAGACATGAATTGAATGAAATATTATAACGAAAGTGTTATGAGCTTAGTTTTAGTGTGCTCATGTAGTGCTTTAATATAATTTAATAAACTTTTATAAACTTTATTCAAATCATATTATAGAAAATTCAATTTTAAATTTTTACAAAAAATTTGCTATAAAATTTTTACCAAAAAATTACTATAAAATTTTTACAAAAAATTACTATAAAATTTTTACAAAAAATTACTATAAAATTTTTACAAAAAATTACTATAAAATTTTTACAAAAAATTACTATAAAATTTTTACAAAAAATTACTATAAAATTTTTACAAAATATTACTATAAAATTTTTACAAAAAAATTACTATAAAATTTTTACAAAAAATTACTATAAAATTTTTACAAAAAATTACTATAAAATTTTTACAAAAAAATTACTATAAAATTTTTACAAAAAATTACTATAAAATTTTTACAAAAAGAATTTCTAAAAAATGTTTACAAAAAAATTTGTAATATTTTAACACAACATTTTCTATAAAATTTTTGTACAAATATTATTGCAATTTTTTTTTTTTTTTTTGTAAAAATTTTATAGTAATTTTTTGTAAAACTTTTATAGAAGAGTTCTTTTTAAAATTTTATTCAAAATTTATTTTTTAAATTTTATTGAATATTTTTTTTTAATTTTATTGAAAATTTTGGTAAAATTTTATTGATTTTTTTTTTTTAAATTTGATAGAAAATGTTTTATAAAAATATTATTGCAAATTTCTTTTGTAAAATTTTTTAGACATTTTTGAAAAAAAAAAATTTATAGTAATTTTTCGTAAAAATTAAATTTTCTATATACAAAATTGAATATGATGTTTATAAAATTGATTTTAAAGATTTTAAAATTGAAATTAAAGTTTATAAAATTGAATTTGTAGTTAAAAACCTATACATAGGTTGTATGCTAGCACAAGTGTGCAAGTATGTGTAAAGGCAGCATAAATGTTCCTCAACAAATTCCTCAAATGCGAACAGAGTACCCACCAGGCTTTAAAACAAAAAGTATGGCCAACTTTTGCTCACAAATGGGGGGTAGCGAGAATAGCTAGTACATACAGAAAAAAAAAACAAAACATGGTAAATGTCTTGAAAACAGAATATCGAAGCATAAAAAATCAATTACAACACTGGTAATCATGTTGTCATTTTGTATGAATGTCATTCAAATATGTTGTCATTGAATATAACAACAATTGCGAAGAAGAACATATACTCGTACATACATTTTCATGTAAACTAAATACAGAGAGTTGCCAGCAGTTATGATTTTTGA
Organism: Phasia obesa; assembly: GCA_949628195.1. Taxonomy (NCBI): domain Eukaryota; kingdom Metazoa; phylum Arthropoda; class Insecta; order Diptera; family Tachinidae; genus Phasia; species Phasia obesa. The sequence continues at coordinate 59,566,608 of OX451216.1, forward strand.
TGTAAACATTTTTTTTTTTTTTTAATAAATAATTATTATAATTTTATTGTTTTTTTTTGCATATAATTAAAGATGAACTAAAAATGCTTTGCATGACCACCGACTCGTAGATTTAAATATTTCTCATAAATGTTTAATAATTTACATATAGATTCAGTATATTGCCTTTGTAGGCATATTTTTGTTACAGCAGAAAAACTATGGCTAAGATTAATTTGTTTGTGTGTTTAAAGGAAACCTTGAAACATTTTAAAACCCAGAAGGAATATACACAATAAGAAAATAAACATTAATATATAAAATTTAAAAAACGTTTTATAAGTTTCGCAAGTACAGTGTGGTTGTTAATTATAATTATAAATATAAAAAAAAACAAACAAAAAAAATGATAAAATATTGTTTTATTATTTAAAATAAAGGAGACCTTTTTAAAGGGAGACCTTTTTAAAGTTAAATAGTTTCTATTATGTTTAAAAAATATAGTATGTATTTAGTTAAAATAAAAATTTTTTTAAATTAATATAATAATAAAAAAAATATATGTAATTAAGACCTAATTTTTTCTTAATTATTTGAGAATATTAATTATTTACACAAATTGTAATTATCTAAAAGAGGCATAAACTAGAAACACTTACCGGTTGATTGAGCATAAATCGCTAAAAATATCGAGAGGAATGAAAGTATGCCTGCCAAGAATTTTGCCTCCATCTTTGGTATTGATCCGTGGTTTGTACTTTTAAGCTTATGTTTAAAATATTGATTTTAATTAAATGATGGAAAAGTTTTGTTAAAGTTTTCTCTCAAACTTGGTTGCTTGATTGTTGTTTTTGTTGTTGTTGTTGTTGATGTTGTTATTAGATATAATTCCTGGGGATTTCTCTGCTGGATTCTTTGCGGTAGTTTTTTTTTTCTTTCAGATATTATTGTATGTGAAGCCTTAAAATTTAAAACGATTACTTTGGTTCTCTCTCTCTCTCTCTATATATATATGTTTTACTAGGCTTAATTATTATTTAAGAGAGGTAATATTCCTCTCTGGTTTAAGATACGATTGATTTTTTTGTTTTATATTACAGAGTTGTATTTATTGTTTTATTTTTTTTTTTTGTTTTTATTATTTTTTGTGTTTATTATTTTAATTATGATTTCTTTTTAATACCTATTAAATGGTTTTTTTATTAAATATTTTTGTTTTGTTTTTGTAATATAATTTAATTTTGTAAATTGTAGTCGTCTTCATCTACGCGTAAACGTCGTCGTCGTCGTCTTAAGTTAACAAGAGCTGCATACAAAATAAAAATGAACAAAAAAATTATATTTATTTTTTCAATTATTTTAATATTTTTTATATAAAATTAAGGTTATTTAAAAATAATAAACACTAAAGCACGATACTGACAAATATTAAGAATATTTTTTTTTTTAATTGTGGTATAAAACGAAAATTTAAATATTTTAAAACAAATAAAATATATATTTTTTCAAGTAAAATAAGTTACAATTTTAGTAACAAAAAATAATAGAAAAAAAGAGATGCACAGGAGCCAGAGGACGACGTAATAAAGCGTAAACTTCTAAGAAAAGAGGGTAGGTAAATAGAAAGAACCATAAATATTATAATTTGTCTGGTTCGACCCAGACACGGCAATTGACGTAGTTTTGCAAATTCTATTTCTTTTCTAATTTAGCAATTAACACAAAAAAAAAACTAAATAAATTCACATAATACAAAAATATTGTTCATACTTGTGTCTTATTTTTTTTTTTTCTTCTTTCTTCTTTTACACTTGGGTTGGCAAACACCAAAAATATGTGTATATTTAAAGAAAAAAATTCTTAAACGATATTGAACACGACACTGATATTTTTAATAAAAAAAAATAAAAAATTTCACTTGAGAAAAAAAATAATAATGAAATACTCAGTATAGAGTGATTTATATATTTTATCTTTCTTTTTTCTTTGTCTAGTTTAAACGGCGAGAAAACTAACCGAATAAATATAATTTAACGAAAATATAAAGAAAACACGTCACTTGTTCGAACCCCACAGAAAAAAAAGGAGTGGAACACACAATTCGCGTTTTTTTTTTTTTTTGTTTTTGTCGCCGCCACCACCAATGACCACAAATTTGCAACTGAAAATACTCGCGTATTTTTTCTTTTCAAAGTCAATTTCGCCCAACTCAAGAAATTGTGTGAGCAGAAAAAAAAGTATAAATAAAAATAAATTAACTAAAACAAAAGAAAAGAAAACAAACTCACGACACGACACAAGTGTAAACGCGAAGGAAGTAGAGGAGACTAAAAAATGAACACATTCTAAGTGTAGTGTTTATCATATCAAAAACCAAAACACGAAGCAATACGTAACGTAACACACACAACACACATTCGCGCACAATCTCACAAACACAAATGCACACATATAAAGCTCATCAAAACAATAATAAAAACCAAGTAATAGGGCTAGCTGACTGGCTGGCTGACTGGCTGGCTGCTTGGTTCTCCATATACAGCTATCCAGTGGTAAGACTAAAAAGGCCTTCTCACTTCAGGCCTTCTATAAGCAATGCTTAGACCTTTTCTTTCTACGACCATCGTTTTTCTGTGCTTTCCAAAGAATGCCTTGGCTCTAAAGTTCTACTTCCGTTCTCTTACAAGAGAAACGTAATGTTCTATTTTTATATCTCTTCTTTCTATTGGGTGATCCATTTCGAGGTACTTTTTTCAATAGCCTTTTTTTGACAGATCACGTGTGAGTCGTGTCATGCTATCATTTTCATTTTTGTTTAGTATTGTTTGGCATTTCATAATGGAAACCCTTACGCCTGAATCGCTTCGCTCTATGGGCTCTTAAAAAGTTTCAAGAAGATCCGACGTTTTCAATGCAAGTTTTGTTTAGCGATGAGGCCCCTTTTCTAACTCAATGGGTATGTAAACAAACAAAAATTGCCGCATTTCGGACGAAGAGCAACCTGAAGAGATTCAAGAGCTGCCACTTCATCCAGAAAAAACATCATCGATCCATATTTCTTTAAAAACGATGCCAGTGCGAACGTTACCGTCAATGGCGACCGTTATAGTGCCATGATAACCGACTATTTGATGCCTGACATTGAAGCTCGTTATCTCGGCGACATTTGGTTTCAGCAAGATGGCGCCACTTCCCACAAATCGCATCTATCAATGGATTTATTGAGAGCACATTTCGGTGAGCACATAATTTCACGTTTTGGGCCGGTCGATTGGCCACCAAGATCGTGTGATATCACACCGTTAGACTTTTTCCTGTGGGGTTATGTAAAGTCTAAAGTTTATGCGGACAAACCCGCTTCGATTCAGGCCTTGGAGGAAAACATCACGAGTGTCATTCGCCAGTTACCAGTCGAAATGCTCGAACAAGTCATCGAAAATTGGACTCAAGGGATGGACAATCTGCGACGTAGCAACGGCCAACATTTGATAGACATAATCGTTAAAAAAATAAATGCCAACGAATGTTCTTTCAAATGATAATAAACATTCTCCATTAAATTTGAATTTTCTGTTTTTTTTTTTTTTAAGTAGGGAACCTCGAAATGGATCACCCCTTAGTTTTAGATTTCGCATTAATAAAAATCAAAAGTTCATTAAATAGGAATTTATTGTTTTCCATTTCCCATTTAAATTTCTCCCATTTAAATGTCTCGATAGGCTGATTGGTAGGGCGTTAGTCCATCAGTCTGGGGGTGTGGGTTCGATTCCCAAGACAAAAGAAAAAATTTAAATATTTAGATTTAAAAATACAAAATAAATTTGAAATAACAATTAATAAAATAAGAAAAACAATAAATAAATAATCTTGTCAAAAAAACACATTTTTTCTTAGTTTTTGCTACGAAAAGCCTCTTAAAAGGCAAAAAATTGAGGGCTTTCTAGCAGATGCTTGCCGGCAGAAGCGAAGCGGAAGGCCTGCTACGCAATGACAACTTGTGTATAAAAGGTATGAGTATGGATGCAACTAGAAGGCATTGTGCCTCCTAAAGAAGGAGTAAAGAGGCCTTCTAGAAGGCCTTCATACTCCTTTTTACCACTGGGTAGCTATCTCGAAACTAACATACCCTTTAGCCATGTATAAAGTAATAAATATGTATTTATGGTATTGAAAAAGGCTTTAGTTTTTAATTAAATACATACATACATACTAATTCAAACATTACAAATACAAACAAACATAGAAGGGAACAAACATAAATACATATACACATTCACACATACATATATATATGTACTTCTTGAAGGGGAGGTCAAGTGAAATGTACACAAGGAAATTGTGTCGATGACCAGGGAAATACAAACGCTCTAGTTTCTTGCGAGGGAGGGTGAAGTTGTAGGAACAAATGCAAAAATCCAACAACTATTGACAATATTGTTTCCAAGGGAAAGTTTAATGGATACCTGCTAGCCTCCCCTTGGAAGGATGATATCGTTTCGTATACTATTTCGGCGAAAGAAAAGTGGGGGCCTTAGACATTTCCAGGGCGTTTGATGGAGTGTGGTATGGCACAGATCTATCCAAATATATTGATTTACTGAGAGATAGCACTATATACGAATTCATGATCAATAGACATGGCCTCCCCCTTGTTTAGGTGTGGAGCCTATCTAAAAGTCCTACCGACCTTTGGGTCACGTCACCTGATTTCAATGCAACGCCACACCGAGCTTACTTAAGTTATACTCGCGATTTGGCTTCAAACCACAACCATCAGAAGCTTTTGGACATAAAAATTCAGTGTGACGTTCAATGGGCCGCGTAGAGGTTTCTGTGGTTTCAGTATGTCTGCTAGACACTGCGTCATGGCTGTCCACGCTACACACATATAATGACTTCTGTGGATTGTAACATTTTATTATTGCTAATATTTTGTCGGGAATCCTTTTTGATCTAGGACAGCTTTCAATCGAGAGTTCATAGATTGTACTAACTGTTTTGTATACTCAGGGCTGATTTTATTCCATTCCACAAGTAGCGCACGTTTTAGGTCGGAAGCATTGGAAATGTCATGATTACGTATTTTTTTTTTCAAGCTCCGACCACAGGTTCTCTATGACGTTGAAATCTGGACTTTGAGCAGGTGTCTGTACAACATGAGGGCAGTTCCAAATAAGCCAAGTCTTCACAATACCAGATGCATGTTTAGGGTCGTTATCTTGGTAGAACCTAAACGAGTCCTTAATTCCAAGTTTTTCCGCACTTTGTAGAAGGTTATACTTAAGCAGGTTCAAATACATATTCTTGTCCATATTTCCCTCTATAAACGTCAAATTTCCGACTCCTGCGTACGACATGCATCCCCAAACCATTACACTACCACCGCCATGGTTAACCGTACTGCGCAAATTAGAGCTGTGTTTGGTTTTCTCCAAACATAGGACTTGCCATATTGATCGAAACAAATTAAATTTGCTTTCATCAGCAAAAATAACTGTTTTCCAAAAGAAAATATCTTTATTTAAATGCTCTTTAGAAAATTCTATTCTATGTTTTCTATTTCTAGCATTGATCAGTGGCTTATTTCGGGCAGTTCGTCCATGGAAATTTGCTTCTCTCAAAATTATTCGAATTGTTTCTGGATTGTATGTCTTGCCCAGGTATTTTTCGGCTTCAGTTGCTAACTTTGGAGCACTAAGATCTGGTTTTTCCTTAATCTGTCGCACAATCCACCGTTTATCTGTGTCATTACATATTTTATTTGGTGCAGATCTACCCTTGTTGTGCACCCTATTTTCGCGGCGAAACCTTTCAATGATGTGCTGGATAGTTGAAGGACTTAATGCAACAATTTGTCCAATTTTTCGTTGGCTTTTACCTTCTCGGAAATGCCGAATCACGTCCTCCCTCTTTTCTATTGATGTTCGTTTTCCCATTTAAAAATAATGTGACCTAATTTATTTTAAATAAACTTCTTTCTTCAAATGTCACTTCGAAATGACCCTTTTACTCATCTATAAAAAAAACCTGCAAAAATTGATCTGTTTTTTATGTCTTAAGTAACGGTTTATTACAATGCATAATTTAAGCTGTGAGCAAATTTAAATGAGTTTTTATTGTTTTGTTTATACTCTCTTTATTAGCATTCCTTTTTTTTTTGTTGTTTCATCATAATAAGAAAATGGTTTTTACATAAAGAGGGTAATTTTTCTCTTAACTGCAACAATTGAAGCCATAATTAGTGTGAGCGACTATACATTTATATATATACATTATACATTTACTTTTATAGAGGTACCCGTCTCCAGATATTTGCAGCATAGGATTTATATATATAAAATAATACATATGTATGTACATACAGTGGATCAATAAAGTTTAGGCACATCATGATTTTCAAGAGTGTTCTGTTAATAACTTTGCATCTGGTTCACTTAATAAAATATTTTTGATATCGTTTTAAAGATTGAGAGTTATATTGATCATTTAGAACAAAAAATAATTTATATCTTATTGTTTCTAATATACAACGATTTAAAAACTAAAAAACAAGCTATGTCTATCTAAAAAAAAGTTTAGGCACGTACTGCATTAATGCCCTTTAATCCCTTGTATAACGGTAAATTTTCACATTTTTATTTCAACTCATGTTTATGCACATGTTAAATCCTCAGTAGGCGAGAGTTTTAAATATAAAAAATATTCTTTGTATTTAATTCGTGACGAAAACAGCAAAATAAGCAATCGTTCAATTTCCGTAGATGTCCGTAAAATTATAATAAATCTTCATGCACAGGGAAAATCCTATCGCGAAATTGGTTGATTGATTGATTGTACAGAGGCCCTATACCAGTGTAAGAAACATCATAAAACATTATGAAAAAACCAACAAATTAGAGCGTGAGAGGAGAAGTGGACGTCCAAAAAATTGTATATCTCTTCAGGAGCGTATCATTGTTGATTTCAGCTGTAGAATTGTGTCGGGAAATGAAGAAAAGTTTTGGTGAAGACCTTAATCCACAAACAATAAGAAATACGCTGCACAGAGCTGGATATCATGGAAGAGTTCCCCGTCGCAAACCTTGTCTTTCAGACATAAACAAGAAAAAGCGGTTAGAGTTTGCAAAACTCCACATTAATCAGCCTGAAGCCTTCTGGAACAGTGTGATATTTAGTGATGTATCGAAGTTTAACATTTTTTGTTCAGATGGTCCACAAAAAATTTGGCGAAAAGCAAACAAAGAGCTTCAAGAAAATAATATTATTAAGACTGTGAAGCACGGTGGTGGCAATGTTATGGTTAGGGGATGTATGGCGTCATCTGGAGTGGGAAATCTTGTCTTTATAGACGACAAAATGGACAAGCACTCTTATTTAAATATTTTAAAAGAAAACTTATCTCCAAGTGTTGCAAAGCTGGGCTTAAATGGGAAATTCTTGTTCCAACAAGATAATGACCCAAAACATTCTTCATATCTTGTGCAGGAATGGCTTATATACCACTGCAAACAGTTAAAAACCCCTCCGCAATCGCCAGAAACGAATCCTATAGAGCAAATTTGGCACTTACTGGAGAAAAAAATACGGAAACATCACATTACATCCAAAGAATCACTTAAGGCGGCACTTCGCTTAGAATGGGAAAAAATTACTCCTGATGAAACATCTAATTTAGTAAGAAGTATGAGTAGACGTTTAGAAGCAATTATCCAAGCTAAAGGAGGTTCAACCAAATACTAGACATGCAAAAACCACGAATATACCGAAAATTTTCACATGTGTGCCTAAACTTTTTTTACATAGACTTACCTTATTTTTTAGTTTAAAAGCCATTGTATATTATAAAAAATAAGATATGAATTATTTATTTTTCATGTTAAATGGTCAATAAACCTATCAATCTTGAAAATAGCATGAATATATTTTATCAAGTTATGCAGATGCAAAGTTACTGGCGAAACACTTTTAAAAATCATGTTGTGCCTAAACTTTATTGATCCACTGAATATGTATATAAGTCGCACAAATTGAAATGATTTTGCTTTCAAATCGAAAGGCATTGATTGATGGCTAACTAACTGTTAGCTGTTCAAACTATTACGTACTCGTAGCCTTCAATTCTACCCAGTACGCTCTGCAAGAGTTTTTCATATTTTAGATTTAATTGTTTTAAACAACTTAAATGGCTGCCCTCTTAGGTGTTGTTAATAATTAGAAATATTGTAGACTTAAAATTATTATTGAAGTATTAATTAATATAAAATATTTGACAAATGCTGTCATTGTTGTTATGTCATCAAAATATATACGATTAATTAAAAATATTGAGTCACTGCAATTCAATAACAAATGAGCTTGATTGCGCTTAAGAGAACGAAGGCAAAGAGGCAAAGTGCTTGCTTGCTTGCATTACAACATCATCTACAACTACTTATACGAATTATTTCAAATAAAACATAGTGATATGTAGAGTTCAATAACTTGATTACAATTTGCTAAATAGCCAAACTTGTATTTTTTAGACCACGTCGCCACGTCGAGGGCGTCCTGACAATATTTTGCTCGATTTTGCTTTGCAAGTAATCCACGCCAATTTTAAGATTCTTACTTTTATAGCGCTTCAGTTATGGTTTATGTATTTACTTTATATAAAGGTGGTACCCATCACTGGATAAAATTATAAAATTTATAAAAAATTCTAAAAATTATTGTAAAGCTCTGTAAGAGGTGTTTAAAACATTTTAATTCCACAAAGTAAAAATACAAATTTTATTCAATTGGCGCCATCTGTTGCGCAATTTTGTTTAAAATATCCCAGTTTTAAACCGAAAATTGCGTACTTTCACTGCTTTTTCTTCTTTATATTGTCTTGGAAATGAGATAATTTTGAGTATAAAAAGCATCTTATATTGGAATTAGGATGCCAAGGTACTTGCTCACAGTTCAGTAGTTTTTACGTGATGCGAACGCAAAAGAAAATCAGACAGACAGACAGACAGAAATAAGTTACTATTTTATTGTATGTAAAGGGTTTTTCAATAAGATCGCTAAGCGCCCAATTCACGAACATACTACGCTTTTGGTGGTCAAGCGGCTTCAGTTCTTGCGTCAATTTGATCTTGTAAGGATGTAGGCCAAGATATTTTCGCAAAATTCGCCACAACGACGTCACAGAGATGCCCAACGCTTGAGAACGACGTGTGAGAGACACATTTGGGCTTTCTTCAACTGAAGCCTCAGCGGCAGCAATAGTCTCGACACTATGGGCACTTCTTTGTCTCACTGGCACGGGAACATTTTGTACTGTGCTTGTGGAATCAAATTTTTCTACTAGACGCTCATATTGTTGGTCTGCTAGGACGATTATGACGACCATAAATTGGACGTAGCGCTCTTAACGTTAAGGTCACTGACTCCGAATTTCGGTAGTAAATTTTCGACTCGTCGTTGGCTCGTATATCCTTCCATCATGAAATGGCAAACCTTACTGAAGAGAAATGTCTAAAGAGCGGCAAGAAATATGGCTTCGTCTGCTGTCCCAGTCGCTCTACTTTTGTAATCAAATTCTATTGAATTTTTCTTGACGTCATTAAAGGACAATCCGTCAAGTTGTGGTAATTTCAGTACGATTGCAGTTTTATAATTTCGTGCCTTTTTATATTAATGAACTATCGCAAACGTAAAGCATGCTGCGTTATTAGTTTGTTTTTGACGACCACTAAAAGCTGACAAAAACCTCGTGCATTTTATTGAAAATGGAGTTTATGCACTTTCGATTTCAATGGTTAAAAAGTGGTACCAGCAGAAATGACGCCAAACCATTAGGTCGTCACGCCGGATATAGTCTATAAAATCCATAGAATTATACAGAACGATCGGAGATTAAAAGTACCTGAAGCTATAGTCATCTCAACTGATCGCGAACATAACAATTTGCAAAAATATTTGGATGATTGCCTCGATTACTCACAATCGCCCTTAACGCGAAACAGCGTGACTACTTCAAATGAGTGTTTGACTATGTTTAGGAGAGCAAGCCAAACGAGTTTTTGAGCCGTATTGTAGCTGTGGACAGAAAATGGAAGCATCACAACAACGGATGAGGGACTAAAAAACAAAGCAGTGGATTTCTGTTGGCCAACAAGGTCATGGCCACAGTTCTTTTGTTGTCCATTACTCGTAGAAATTTTATGAATTTTAATTAGTGTAAAACAGAGAGAATCCACCAGGGATACTTGTCTATCCCGAGGTGGAGAAGTTAGTCTCTAAAGGAACTGCAGTATTTATGGGCCATGGGAATGACCTTTAGTTTTAGGTTTAGGACTACAGGCAGACACACATTTAAAGTGGATGTTTTGGCGGATCTTGGCCAATTACTAAAGACTCTATGTTGAGGAAGAATGTCGATATTTACCAGTCAACAGTCTGAAATTACTACAGTTGACAGTAATGGCTCGGTATCTCAAAATAATAGAAAAATAATACTTTACCGCAGTAAGCGAAGCCGTTTTGTTTATTTCAAGGAGGAGAAAATCTTTGCGCCCAGACGAAATCGAATAAAGTTCCGAATATTATTATTTCATTATTTGGGCAAATAAGCGCAGCGAAAAAGCAAAAATGCCCCACTTATCAAAAAAAAATATTCCTCCAAGAAATTGATAAGGTGCAGTTTTTTTTATTGAAAAATACACAATTTAAGGTTCGAATTGTTACCGGATGATAGCTAAATACGTTTTTGAAAGAAATAAAGCATGCAATAAAAAAGTTTTACCATACATTTAGTACGTGTTATGCACAGATTTTCGGAGTTTTAAAAAAAATATATTTACTGTTTCCAAACACTTCCATCTCAAGGAATCAGACCTGGTGGATAATGAAGACAATAAATCATAATGGGTGATTCAAGTAGAGATACTTTTTTCAATAGCCTTTTTTTTTTGACAGATCACGTGTGGGTCGTGTCATGCTGTAATTTTTATTTTTGTTTAGTATTGTTTGGAAATTCATAATGGAAAGACTGAACAACGTTTAGAAATCGTTCAACTTTATTACGAAAATTCACGTTCTGTGAGGAATGTGTTTCGTGCACTTCGCTCAACTTATGGTCAACATAATCGGCCTACTGAGCGTACTATTCGCAACACCAACACCCATTTTGAGACCCAGCATTCATTATTGGATAATATTCGACAGAATAGATCACGTCCAGCGCGCTGTGAAGAAAATATAGCGGCCGTAGATGAGAGTGTACACGAAGATCGTGGAAAGTCGATTCGGTGCCGTTCGCAACAATTCGAACTGACGTATGGAACGTCGAGATCTTAAATTAAAAGCATATAAAATACAGCTTGTGCAACAACTGAAGCCGCTCGACCTTCTCAAGAGATATCGCTTCGCTCTATGGGCTCTTGAAAAGTTCCAAAAAGATGCGTTACGTTTTCAAGGCAAATTTTGTTTAGCGATGAGGTCCATTTCTGGCTGAATGGGTATGTAAACATACAAAATTGCAGCATTTGGGACGAAGCGCAGCCTGAAGAAATTCAAGAGCTGTCACTTCATTCAGAAAAGACAACGGTTTGGTGTGGTTTGTGGGCCGTTGGAATCATCGTTCCATATTTCATTAAAAATTATGCCGGTGCGAACGTAACCGTCAATGGCGACCGTTATCGTGCCATGATAACCGGCTATTTAATGCCTGAAATTGAAGCTCGTGATCTCGGCTTCATTTAGCTTCAGCAAGACGGCGCCACTTCCCACACATTGCATCAATCAATGGATTTATTAAGAGAACATTTCGGTGAGCACATAATTTCACGTTTTGGGCCGGTGATTGGCCACCAAGATCAGGTAATATCACACCGTTAGACTTTTTCCTGTGGGGATATGTAAAGTCTAAAGTTTATGCGTACAAACCCGCTTCGATTCAGGCCTTAGAGGAAAACATCACGCGTGTCATTCGCCAGTTGCCAGTCGAAATGCTCGAACGAGTCATCGAAAATTGGACTCAACGGATGAACCATCTGCGACGTAGCAACGGCCAACATTTTATAGACATAATCTTCAAAATATAAATGCCAAAGAATGTTCTTTCAAATGATAATAAACATTCTCCATTAAATTTTAATTTTCTGTGTTTTTTTCTTTAAAAAAGTAGGGAACCTCGAAATGGATCACGCGTTACTAACAAAGTTTGGTCACTTTTTGGCTAAATTTAATATGTGAATATTTTTCTAACATTTTGAAAATGTGACTTAGTGAAAATTTCTAGTATGTGAGTTCTCCGAGGGAGAACTCATAGAAATTTCTAGTGCAATAGGAAGACAATAGATCATACTAATGAACTGTGTTCACCCACAAACTTTATTTGTAAAAATTTTTGTATATGAGTTTTTTTAGGAAAATACCCAATGTGTTCAAACCGTTCCATCTCAGGGAATCAAACCTGCTGGAAGACGTTGACAGTAGATTATACTTATAAACTGTGTTCACATTTTTTTTCCAAACTGAAATTGTAAAAATTTGTATAAAATTTTAAAAATGAAATAAAACAATAAAATTTCTAGCATAAGACCATTCTTCTGGGGGAAATAGCCACTGTGTCCAAACCCTTCCATCTCAGGGAATCAATACTAGTGGAAAAAGAGGACAATAACACATACTAACAAAGTCTATTCACACTTGTTTCAAATTTAATTTATGAAAATTTTTAGAAAATTTAAAAAATGTAACTTGATGAAAATTTCCATCGCATGCTATATTTTTTGCAAAAACATATTTAACCTGACATATTTATCTTCTCACTCATCAAAATCTCTATTTGTACATTATCAGGAGAAAAAAAGTTAAATAGTGTCTTTACACAAATTGTTTAACTTCTGTTACGTCGACGACAAAACGTCATTGGGACGTTGAGATTGAAACGAAGAGATGAGCAGAATGAATACATAGATACAAAAAGATAAAAAAATTAAACAAAGATTTTTATACAAATAAAATAGAAAAAATAAACAAAAACACCATAAAGATAAGAAAAGCGCTGAAATCTGCAGTCAAAAAAATATGATTTTTTTTAATGCAAACAAGATGTTAATAAATTAAATAGAACATAATGTAGGAAAGAACTAAATAAACAGAAAACTTTTCAAGTAGTTCAGCAGACATTTTAAAGAGTAGCTGCTGGTTATCGACGGACTGAACTGGTATTAATGCGGACAAAAAAAAAAAACAAAATTAATTGCAATCTGATACGCATCCAACACAAGTAAGTAGTTGGCGATGCGAGATAAGTATTAAACAAATATCTTTATTAAATAAAACAGCAAAGAAAATAACAAAGATAAGTTAACGTTATGGGGCGAAGCAGTTTATGGACATGTATTTGGTGTTATCTAGGGGACAAACAGTTAGTTAAAGATTAAAAAGTCTCTTAAAGCCAGCACTGCTATAACCACTATTATCGCTTTAAAAACTTAAATCAACAAGACATATCCAACTGCTTACAGGCATGTGTTATGTTTGACTTTTAGAATGCATACAATCAAAAAGATATTTATTTTTGCATGAAATCTTATCGCGTTTGTTGAAAACTTTAACGCAAATCATTTATATAAGTCGTCGTAGTTGGTGACTGCTGAAAATTCAAGATTGTAGTCAATATTGAAAGGTTGAAATGTTATTTATTTGTTTTATTTTAGTCTTAATATTACAAATCAAGTAGAATTCCGGAACAAAAATACTTCTCATCGTAGAGTTTCTCTAGGTTGAGCACGTCATTTTCGTTACCATTTAAAGCCAATCAGGCCGTCCTTATTTGCGTCTTACTCTCACACCGGCTGATTGGCTTCCTCAAATAGCTGTACTGCGGTTCTGTTGATGGTGGTTGCTTCAATCAGCCACCTGTAATCATTTTCTTTATGGTGTATAATCTAGTAATTTTAATTCAATTTGTCGTACATTGCTGGAGCACAATTTTTAAACTCTTTTTTCCACTGGAGGAAAATCATTAAACTCAAGTTTTCACTGGAGGAACACCGTTAAACTCATTATCGTGTATAAACTAGAAATTTTAATTCCATAAGTCCTCCATTGGTGGAGCACCATTTTTAAACTCATTATTCCACTGGAGGATAACCAGGTTTTTACTGGAGGAGAACCATTAAACTCATTAATGTGTATAACCTAGTAATTTTAATTCAATAAGTCCTCTATTGGTGGAGCACCAATTTTAAACTCATTTTTCCACTGGAGGAAAAACCATTAAACTCAAATTATCACTGAAGGAGCACCATTAAACTCATTATCGAGTATAAACTAACCTCTAACCTATTTCAATTCAATAATTTCTCCATTGGTAGAACACCATTTTTAAACTCATTATTCCACTGGGGGAAAACCAGGTTCTCACTGGAGGAGGACCATTAAACTCATTATCGCGAAAAGCCTAACCTCTAACCTATTTTATAATAAGTCCTCCATTAGTGGAACACCATTTTTAAACTCATTTTTAAACTGTAGGAAAACCATTAAACTCAAGTTTTCACTTTTTTTTAAACTCTTTTTAATTTTACCTAGCTGAATTTAAAGTATCATTTCCCTATACGAAGGTATAGGTCGCGCTGCAGACTTTGGAGGAAGCAAAGGTATCATACTCTGGAGCTATGGTTTTGCACCTCTGTCATTACCCAATTTTTGTTTAGAATATAAAAAAAAAGAATTCAGCAATTTCGTTTGCGCAAACGTCACTCCACCCGTTTAAATAATACTGTCAATCCAAGTGTGGATCTTAATGGATGATACTATCGGGTGTTATTTTAGCTGCATGAATGTCGAACTGTGTTAATATTTCTTTTCAGTATGGTTTGGAAAGTCATCATGAATCGTTTAACGCCGGAACAACGCTTCCAAATTTTCGAAATTTTCCCTAAAAAAAATAATAAATCTCTTCTCGAATTTCAAGTTCAGAGCACTTTCTTCTTTTTACTGTTAAAATTATCGGCCTAGTGAGCAGGCAGTTCTTGAAGTTTTTGCACTAATTTTACTCCTCTTTTTCGTGTCGAAGAAAGTATTGCTGCTGTAGCGCTAAGTATTGGAGAAGATACCTTAATGTCGATTCGTCGTCGTTCTTAACTTGAAGGCCTCGACTACGTGAATCACATTACATCCATTAATATTTACTGTTTGGTGCGGTTTACACGCTGGTAGCAGGCTTTATTAGGTCTTATTTCTTTCGAGATGAGCAAGGAGTTGCCGTTAATCATCTAAACATTTAGCTCGAAAAGCTCATCCTATTGATCATTCCCAAAGGTCGTACTATAAAAGTCGGCTAGTAAGATCAGCCAGCATGGATACGAACATCCTTACATTAGTTCACTAACATGTGATCTCATACACATAAGAGCCGCCTGGCTATCAACGAAAATACCGGCAGTACCCAGAGTTTCTCAGTAGACAGTGTTAAAAATATTCCAAACTTCTAAAGCTCAATGGTTTTATTATATATACAACAATACCTGAACAACATTTGTTGTTGCTTTGTAGTTCGAAATGTCAAAAAACATAGAAGAAAATTGAGAAGGCGTGTATGTATGTATTTTATTGCTTTCTCTCTATTGCACTATAAAATTTCTAAACACATACAATTTTTGACATGTCGAACTACTAAATCAGCTGGTCAGACGACACTACCTAGTAAGATAAATACACCTTAGATGTGTCTATCAGTCGATTCCTACCAAAGACTTTGGCCCAAGATGATCAATATAAAAAAGGTCGAAATAGTCGTCTGCTGTAAATCTCCACAATCCAGATTAAAGACTAGCACGAAGGTGAATGAAAGTAAGGTAGTCGTTAATAACTATTCGGGTAGCAGAAATCATTGAAGAACGAAGGTTGGGTTTAGACTTAACAAAAAAAACTTGAACAGTCGCAAGGTTGTCATTAGCGTTTGAGAGCAGTCAGGCTGTCCTTGTTTAGCGGCCTTCGAGTGATTTTCTTCTCACCCTAGCATTGGCTAATTGGTCTGCCTCGCATTGCTGTACGACAAAGGTCTACAACATCGTTTAGGCAGTCAGATTTCTCAAATTCAGCTTCTACTTATATAAAAATTTGAGTTTTGTATGGTGCTCCACCAATATACGGCATTTGATTTTATTTTTCCTTTTTTAGGTTATAGACGCAAATAAAGCATTCTGATTAATGCAACCACTTATAAGAAGGCGTAAAACTTTGATTGTAAATTTTTGTATGAATTTGAAAGCTCCGATTTCCTCTACAAAGAAGTAGGTCGGCTACAAATCAAAGGAAGAGGCGAATACTGAAGACTATTTTTTAACTAAAATTGTTATATAGAAGCTGATTTGGGGAAATCTTGGTGGAGCACCATAAGCACTCAATCTCAAATTATAATATATTTTTAGGGACGTTTTCCCTGGATATATAAACCTTTCAGGCTTGTCCACAGTTTGAGGTATTATTATGGTTTTTCATATTAGAAACTTCTAAAATCTTCATAGATAAACAGCTAAAATCAATTCCATCAAATTAAAATACTAAGAAGAGTATTAGGGAGCAGCAAGAGAATTCGAGGACTTCATACATAAAATACGTTTGCACTTAATAAAAGTATTATTAATCAAATAAAATGATTTCTGTGTGCGAAGGCTAACGGCAAAAAAGTGATAGTACCTTTGAATAAATATTTGTAATTTTTAATCCGAATATTCTCTTGCTGCTCCCTAATACCCTTCTTAGTATGTATTTCTTTACAATTAAACAAAAGAACTATAAATATTTTCCAACAACTAAAATGACATCATCAACTCTTGAACTATTATTTGCAACAACTAATTGAAAGTGGGTGGCAAACAAATAATGTCTGCTTTAAGTTTTGCTAAAATTTTCTCTTTCTTTGTTTCACAAACAAATTGTGTCATATTTTAGTTGGTAAAAGTTGGGATGCAATGAAATGTATTTATTTCGAAAAACCACAAAAATTTCTAACTTCAATATGAAATAAATATGTTTGCGTAGACTTTTAGCACATACATACATGCAAAAGTATCGCACACTACATCATAAACAGTCTCAACTCAAAATTCACAAATGTTCAGGCGAAACGAAAAAAAGTTTTGAAAAATAACATGGTTGTAGCTTTGATTGGAACAGTGGTTGACGCACCTCGCATACAAAATGAAAAATTATTGTCGTGAACCTAGCGAACTATAGGGTGTTTTTTTTAATGTATGAGATCTTAAAATGAATGAATACAAGACAGAATTATTGTTGGAATGACATTTTTTTATTATAATCTGGTAGATAATATTATGGCAGTTATCTTTTAAATATGTTTTCCAGTATATGTCCGCCGCTGCTAAGATTTACATGGTCCATTGGATCAATCCAAATATTGACTACTTTTTGCAATAAATCTGGCCGTTTGGTGTCAATGGTGTTTTGTTTGGTTGGTTTCCAATGCTTCAAGAGTTGCTCGTTTGTAGGCATAAACCAATGACTTAAGTTCGCCCCATAAAAAGTAATCCAGATGCCTTAAATCGCACAAACCAGTTAACAAGTTGACTTCTGGAAGTACAGTTGCCCCCAAATTGATGTTGCAATAAATCCATTGTTAAGCGAGCAAAAAATAAGGACCGGTGATGTGTGATGCCAGCGTGTTAACCGCACCAAACAGTCAATCAGAGGCCGAAGCCGATATGAAATGCCGACCGGCGGCGGCTAAACAAGAATATACTCGGCAGCGGCTAAAAGTCGACTAAAAGCATATCAAAAAGCGGTGGCAAGCAAACATAACCGGCTAAGACAGAAACTAACTTACACATTCGGCAATTTTTTTTTTATTTTTGATCTAACATCGATTTCACCCTATTGTGTAAATCAATTCATTTAGCCGATATTAGCCGAACACTTCGGCTGCGGCCAACTGCTTCCAATTGAAGTCGGCCACGGCTATTAGCCGATCGGCTTAGCGTTCTGCAGTCAATATTAGCGGATGTAATAGTGATTAGTTAACAGCGTCTTAAAGTAGCTCTGGGTCGGGGAACACGTGCGTGCGTCATTGTCATTATCGCTTAAAGTCAATCAGGCCGTCCTTGTTGCTCGGCCTTCGAGTAGTTTGCGTCTCGTTCTCACACTGGCTGATTGGCGTCCTTGAATAGCTGTACTACGGTACTGTTATTGGTGGTTGCTTAATCAGCCACGTGTAATCGTTAGGTTATCGTTTATTACCTATAAATTTTAATTTCAATACGTCGGACATTGGTGGAGCACCATTTTAAAAACTCAACTGTTAAGTGGAGGAGACCGTTAAACTCAATGGAGGAGCACCATTAAACTCTAATTAATTTTTACCTAGCTGAATTTGGAGTCTCACTTCCTATACGAAGGTATAGGTCGCACTGCAAATTTCGGAGGAAGCTAAGGCATTGATTTCGTACCTTTGCCATTTGCCAATTTTTTTTTTTCTGCGGAAAAAATTAGTTAACAGTTTAATGATTGTCTTCGCTCCAAATATGGCAATTTTGCTTATTGACGTAATCATTTAACCAGAAATGAGCTTCATCACTAAACACAATTCTTTGAAAACAATGATCATCTTCGGCCAGTTTCAAATGAGACCAATCAGCAAAAATGTGACGCAAACGATGGATGAGATAGATAATTTTACTACAAAAAAGAAAAATGTAAAAAGGAATCAATCTGGTATCTATAGACGCTGGATCTTATTAGTACTGCTAGCATCGGTATAACCTTTTCTCAACGGGAAGCCGTATTTCATTTCAAGATTTCAAGTTTTGATTTGGACCATTATCTAAAGAGGGTTGCACCGCGTAAAATAAAATTAGAACCAAGGCATATTTAACCAGGTGGCAGCACAAGGCGGAGCTTATATTAAGGAGAAAATTATTCAATTTTTTTTATATGGAGTTTGACATTAATCATGTATTTTAAAAGAGAATAAAATAGATATTACTGTCAAAATCCATATAAAAAAAATTAAAAAAAATTTTAGCTGATATTTCCTCTCCCTTACGCTATCACCTTGTTAAATATGCCTTGATTAGAACAGGTTTTTAATTTTAAATATTAGAGGGCTCAGCGGTAAGAGAGACGAAGTCGATAAGGGACTTACAAATAATTCGGCAACTACTAATACTGAGGAACGAGGGGAGGAGGTGTTAAAAAGAACTCCTTTAGCCAATAGCAATCTGTCGCGACATACCCTCTAGATACATATGAATGAACATTTAAATTCAAATTTGTTTTCTGTGCTTATTTTGAATTAAAATGTGTCCAGGCTTTATTTATTTCAACAATTTTTTTTATTGTAGAATGATATAAAATTTTACAATTAACACATTCCTATTAATAGAATAGGGTGTTAAATTGCTATTAATTTTTATATTTATTAAATATGGGGTGCTACAATTATCGAAAACTATTTATAGATTTTAATTAACATCAATATAGCAGAGACAACAAGATACATGGGCTTAAAGCTTATTTTATGCATTGCATACTTTGCTCTTTGATGTTTCATAACGACTTCTAGCTTAAGAAAAACATATTTTATTGTAAAAAACGAGGGCAGTTGGATAATTCCGTACGGTTTTGTACTGCTAATTTAGAGCATTCTGCGTCGCACACTGTGGCCGTGTAGTGTATTTAATGGTCTTAAATCAAGGAGGTTGCGGAGCTTCATGAAATTTTGCACACATTTATTTTAAATTTTTTATGAATTTCAATTTTTTTTTACAAAAATACGCCTACTTTTACGCCCACATCCCATACAACTTAAATAGAAAATGTGGCATAACTTCCATGATTTTAAATATGTTAACTCAATTTTCATAAAATGTTAATATTATAATTGTAGAATGACCTCCTGAAAATATGAACTTAATCCGCCCACTTTTACGCCCACCTCCCATACAAACGATATTTCAAAAATGCAATATTTTTATATGCAATATGTTTATTTTTCGCAAAAATGCATATAACATCCGCCCACTGTAACACCCACCCCTCATACAACTCCAATATAAAAATTTTCCATACAAATCAATGTACAATTTTGCCGTGTCTATACAATATATTTGGAATTTCTCAGCGTATATTGCCTGACTGCAACTAATTGTGGATAATATAATTTTGAACCGAAGATTTCGTTCTGGCATTGCTCTCCCCAAAGCTTTTCGTTGGACGTCCACGTTTACCATCCACTGTATCATCCACTACTTCATCAGCCAACGTATAATAATGTGTTAGCCATTCTTCATTGTCATTAAAAAATCTTGATGAAGTACGCTGACTCTTGTTCCACTACTTTAAAAATTGAGGCATAAATGTTTGTTTCAAAAACCGTCTGAACTTTTCTTTAGTTTTCTCAGACACTATTTTATAATTCCGAAAACTATACGAATTATAAGATCAATATCTTTTTTACATTGAAAAACAATTTCCGAAAGCGTGCTGAAAGATATTTTTAGCTTTTCCATTGTATATTATATAAATTGGCTTTAATTGCTCAATATACACTTACTTATCACTATACCACTCTCAAATATAATATAAAAGAATGTTTATAACAGATAACGGAGTTAATTTTTAAGAGAAAAAATGTGATCAATGTTAAGTTATTGATTAAGTTATATGTAAGGCTCTTCATTTAATGCTTAGCAAGTTTACATTTAGATTTTTTGTTGTTTAGTCTACGTAAACAATGTACCGATATTACTTTGATAAATACTTTTGTGTACATTTGTTTTTGTAATCGGGACTCAAATTTAAGTTTTTTCTATATAGTAATGCAATGAAATTTTCGTATTTCTCGATCCCAAATTGGAACCGGCTTCGTGTACGAGTAGCAAAGAAAAAAAGAATGCACAGTTGTTTTTGCACGCGTAAAATAAAGCATATTTTTTACTGTAATTTTTTGGTTTTTCATTGTTTTTTCGGCGGCGGGCAAATTGGGGCAGGTTTTTTTTTTAGTCTGTTAGCTGAGACTCTCAGCTTTAATTTGGTATAGGACTCCATGTGTCGCACTGCTTCGCACACAACTAAAAGTCTAACGGAAAATCATTAATGTTTTCATTTTTGTTTTAAAATATATTGTCAAAAGAAATTTTTTTTTAAATTTTTTAATTTTTTTTTTTAATATACATATAATGCTTATTGTCCATTTTAATTGAAAAAATACTTATAAGGTACATTCGGTGTATTGTTTATAAGTAAAAGGCTTTTGAATATGACATAGAAAACTATCACATTTGAGACTGGTTCACATGCTTCAACTTTGCGCTGCTCGGGACAGAAAACCAATCGAGATATTTGCATGAAATTTTTTACACATGACCTTTAGATAGTTTTTAGCCATCTGTGCAAAAATCATCAAAATCGAAAAGCAGATCCAAATTGATTTATTGCCGCAGTGGCCACAGTGTGCGTCGCAAGCTCGATTATAAAAACAGTGAGTTTCGTTTACTAATTTTTTACTTACAAAAACATCTATGATACTAAAGAAGGGCTCTATAAATACTGTCGGTATAAATCTGGTTTTATGACGACAGTAAAGCCGCCATATCATATCCCGCAAGGGTGTGTCTAGCACATCAAATCTTGTCCTGGAATGCCGGGCATCCATGAAATACGTGGCGGGAAACTCCGCAGTTACCCTTAAATGGGTGCTAGGACATGGGACGATTTTCCTTGTTTTTCCATTCAGTGGCACTATCACATGTTTTGTAGGTCAAGTATTTTAAACTTTTGATTCATAGGAAAAGACTTACGGAAACGTCAACCTACTTTTATCTCACAACCACTTACCTATTAAAATTATTTTAGACATGCCACGGTCTTTTCGACACAACTTTGTTTGGCAGGTCAATTAAAACTTCGGAGCACAGTTTTTGACTCGAGAGATTTCATATTCCGAGTTTTTTCTGCAAGCGATTTTGAAGAAAAAAACTTTTGTGATAAAATTACCATTCTAGCAAGTTTTACCGATCCCACAACAAAATGAACTATTGACCAGGCAGTTACTGGTGGCATGCCTAGCCCCTGTAATCATTGGGTGGTAACTGAATATCTACCTCATAAGAATCCGAGTAACTTGATTGCGTTTAACTTCAACTTCTTTTGGACCAAACTGGATGATATAGAACGGTGCCTTTTGCACGAGCATTGTGAGTACATGGTCATCTCCCGTAAAGGTGTTGTGATCTGGACACCCAAATCATGCGGTTTGACCTCGTTAGTCCTTTTCTTGTAGATCTTTCGGAAGTGCACTAGCCAGCAAAGCAACGGAAGGTTTTTTAAACGCGGAAAAAATTTCGTTTGTTTTTTCTCTGTTCTGTCAGACAAGTGGAATGAAAACGTCTTGTAAATTGTAAGAATATTCGGAATCAAAAAATTCTGCCCAAAAAAAATTTATTAATGGCAAAGGTACTAAACCAAAGCGCCAGGGTATGATTGCCTTAGCTTCCTACAAAAATCTGCAGCGCGATCTATACCCCTTTCCGTCCCAAGCAATATAAAAATTTTGCGGATGTCAATGAAATTTTTATTATAAAATAGGTAAAATTAAAAACTATAAAAATATATTTTTTATGTTCATACAAAGTTCATGTCCTTAGATTTGACTTGGTCTAGACAATAACATATAAAATGCTCTTCAACCCATGAAAAAATTTACCTACACATTTGTGTTGGTAGGGACGGAAAGGGATACCTTCGTATAGGAAGTGAGTCTCCAAATTCAGCTAGGTAAAAATTAATAAGAGTTTAATGGTGCTCCTCCAGTGAAAATCTTGAGTTTATTGGTTCTCCTTCAGTTAACAACTGAGTTTAATGGTGCTCCTCCAGTTAACAGTTGAGTTTTTAAAATGGTGCTCCACCAATGTCCGACTTATTGAAATTAAAATTTATAGGTTATAAACGATAACCAAACGATTACACGTGGCTGATTAAGCAACCACCAATAACAGTACCGTAGTACAGCTATTCGAGGACGCCAATCAGCCAGTGTGAGAACGAGACGCAAACCACTCGAAGGCCGAGCAACAAGGACGGCCTGATTGACTTTAATAACAATAATGACAATGTCGCACGCCGATGTTCCCCGAGCTAGAGCTACTTTACGACTGAAAATTTTTTATTCGGGTTAAAACAATAAAAAAATAATCGGTAGAGGATAAAAAGATCGGGTTGTATCTATCACTTCTGAATAAAATTATTCGGATTCGAATTGCCAAACAGGGGATTCGGAAATATTATGTGGATATTTATTGATATATGTACATAAATATGTATATATCTATAAGTATTGTGTTGCCCATTTCCATAACTTACTTGATAGTTCTACGTTACCAATTATTATGTTTTACATTTGTAAAAATTAAAAAAAACAAACTTTGTTTTTTGCAATTGTCTATAAATTTTAGTTCAAATTTGGCTTTAATTATGTTCGTTCCTTTATTCTCAATAGAAGAAAAATCGAAAAATAGTTATGTTCTAATACATAACCTTGCATGTATGTTTAATGTACATTTGTAATGTTTATTGATTTTTATACATTTCCAAAATTGATAAAAAGTAGAAAAAAAAAAACAAAAACTTTATGAGACATGTAGGTAACATATCAAAAGTATACTTAATAATAATAATAATTACACTAAACAATTAACACAGAAATACCTATAATGATGTTCCAAAAACTAAGATTATTTCAGTAAAATGCATAAAATGTTTAATTTATTTAACCTCTTTTTACAATATATTTAAAAATTAAATAACAACCATGCATAATCTAAATTAATTTAAAATATAATTGCAAAAAATGTGAGGGAAAAAAACCTGACGTCACACTAAATGTAAAGATGTGAATTAAATAAATGTAAAATGTTTTATAAATAAATAAATGAAAGTTAGAACTATAAACTCATTTTATATATTTATTTTAAAAAGCCTGAAGTTATGCTTTACTTTTATTTAATAATAATAAAAAATAAAAAAAAAACTTGAATGACAAATATTTGTCAAAAAAGGTTAATGGTATAACAAGAACGAGGTTGTTGTATTACATAGCCACAAAAAATATGATTAGTAAAAAACAAGAGATAAGAGAAAAATATTTGAGAGCAAAAAAGAGCATGGTCGAGTGTTTATAAGAGAAAGAGGGCAAAAATAGCCTTTATGTTTTCCGAAAGGTATGACGTTATTCTGCATGGGAAAAATTTGTATATTGAAAGAACTGATAAAACAAAAGAAAATTGCCAATAAAAAAGAAATCTTATAAAAAAAAAATACATTCATAGGTATTTATTTAGAAATTTAACAAGGATAAACTTTTGTTGGTAAAACATTAAACAAATTAATTAAAATGTGTTCAGCCTTATTAAAACTACACACATAAATTCCTTAACATTCAAAAAGATTAAAAATAAAAATTCCTCTACATTTATACACACATAAAAGAGCATTTATCTATATATTTAAAAACTTAAGTAAGAAATAGTATGTAAAAAACGTTACAGAAGAAAAAAAAATTAAAACAAACAACAATTAATCACCACAAAAAATGTTATTAGAAAATTTTATTATTATTTCTCCACCGTCGACAACATCGGCATTAACGTTCTCCAATAAAAGTTACAATGTTATTGGTACATTATTGAAACTGCTTTGTTGTTTGCGTTATTTGAAAAAGGTTTTTTAGTGATAATTATGTTTCTTGCTCTTATTATTGTTGTTGTTGTTTTTTATAGTTGCTGGCAAAGCCAAAGCTGTTTATTAGAAGTAGCAAGAAGCAGCATATGACATAGAAAATTGTTTTGGTAGGAATATATATTAAGCCAAACACACAATTATGGCACACGGCCGTTTTTTTTTTTTTCTTCTTTCTTTCTAAAAAAAGTATATTATTTGCATTTGATTAAATATTAGCAGCAGCAAAAAATAAGAAGGCACAAAACACACAAAACTAAATTACAACACACACACACACTGTAACAAAGAATACACAGGCCTAGCTGGCTCACTGGTTGTTGAAATAATGGCAGACGAGCTAGCACTATCTTTTTTGGTAAAATATTTCTTTCTTCTTTTTTGTTTTCTTCTTCTCTTTTATAAGGCAATGACGAAACTTTTGGCCTTTCCTTTTGTTTTACCAACAAAATGGGTTTTTTCTGCTAGTTTTACATAGATAGACATTTCTTTCAACTAACACCAAAACTTTATGCTTTGGATTACCATAAGAATTTTGTACTTCCTTCCTTTATTCTGTGAAATCAGGAAAATGATTTATTATTTTTACTTTTATGTCAGCTTGGTAAAATTTATTAAATTTCTTCCTTAATTTTTGCACTTTCCTTGGCCAGCAACACACACACTCTAAAAAAACACCCGCACTTTAGCTCTCTCACACTCTCTCTTTCTTTCACACACGCAAACACACTAGTTGTTAATTACAAAAAGCTGCTCTCATTTATTATGCGTTTTTTATACTTTTCTCATTTGTTAAAAAATCACTATTTTCTTTATTCTTCTTTATGCATATATTCACCTTTTTTCTTTTCTTACTATATTACTACTACAACTACATTTGCAATTTTTTTCTTCTCGGAAAAAATTTTTTCATCATTGGTGTTCACCTACTAAATTTCATAATTTTGACACTTTACTTAACATTTTCTGTCTGTTTTTAATGACAATTATTGTTGCTGTTATTAATTAATAGAATTTCGTAATTTAACTGAATTTATTCGTTGAAATTTTATCAAATTTACTTTTTTACCTAAGAGCACACACACGAATACAGAAATTCTTTTTCGTCTATTCTTCCATTTCAAATGACCTAAACTTTTGCAAAATCTTAGAGGTGATTGAAAACGGATTAATATAGCAAGGGTTGCTGTAGTGTAAAAATATTAAATTTAGTACATTAATATCTATATGCACGAAATTCTTTACCCCGTCTACATTAGCCATAAAATGATACACATCACCCCCCCCCCTCCCCCTCTCCGTTAATCATTAATATGTCTTAACAAAAGTCAAACTTCATATGAAAAAAAAAACATTATTATTACTACTGGTTTTTTTATATATAAGTTTTTTTATATATAAGTTTGACTTTTGTTACGACATATTAATAGGAAATAAAGACGGGGTTTAACACCTACATCATGTTAGTGTTAAGGATAGACTGCTAATTTTAATGTGTTTTCACTTCTTAACATGGTGGTTACAACATTCGTTATAAAAGCTAATGGGTGATTTTTTGGAGGTTAGGATTTTATGCATTAGTATTTGACAGATCACGTGAGATTTCAGACATGGTGCCAAAGAGAAAGATGCTCAGTATGCTTTGACATTTCATCATGAATAGACTTACTAACGAGCAACGCTTGCAAATCATTGAATTTTATTACCAAAATCAGTGTTCGGTTCGAAATGTTCAAATGTGACAAATTTTGTTCAGCGATGAGGCTCATTTCTGGTTGAATGGCTACGTAAATAAGCAAAATTGCCGCATTTGGAGTGAAGAGCAACCAGAAGCCGTTCAAGAACTGCCCATGCATCCCGAAAAATGCACTGTTTGGTGTGGTTTGTACGCTGGTGGAATCATTGGACCGTATTTTTTCAAAGATGCTGTTGGACGCAACGTTACGGTGAATGGCGATCGCTATCGTTCGATGCTAACAAACTTTTTGTTGCCAAAAATGGAACAACTGAACTTGGTTGACATGTGGTTTCAACAAGATGGCGCTACATGCCACACAGCTCGCGATTCTATGGCCATTTTGAGGGAAAACTTCGGAGAACAATTCATCTCAAGAAATGGACCGGTAAGTTGGCCACCAAGATCATGCGATTTGACGCCTTTAGACTATTTTTTGTGGGGCTACGTCAAGTCTAAAGTCTACAGAAATAAGCCAGCAACTATTCCAGCTTTGGAAGACAACATTTCCGAAGAAATTCGGGCTATTCCGGCCGAAATGCTCGAAAAAGTTGCCCAAAATTGGACTTTCCGAATGGACCACCTAAGACGCAGCCGCGGTCAACATTTAAATGAAATTATCTTCAAAAAGTAAATGTCATGGACCAATCTAACGTTTCAAATAAAGAACCGATGAGATTTTGCAAATTTTATGCGTTTTTTTTTTTAAAAAAGTTCTCAAGCTCTTAAAAAATCACTCGTTATTTTATAACATGGCAGTGGCAATGCTGTTGTTACCCCTCGTCACCATTAGACATTAACATGCCTTAACAAAAGTCAAACTGCATATATAGAACAAACATTATTTTTAATACTGTTTTTTTATATGAAGTTTGACTTTTGTTAAGACATGTTGATAGCAAATGAAGACGGAGGTTTAGGTTTTAGTTTGAAAGTTTTATTTTCAAGCAGCGTCATATGTTGCTCAACCGTACTACTTCTATCTGCTGTGCAACAAGCATTTAAACAACATTGTTTGAAAACAGAATATTATGTTCAAACATTAAATGATATAAACACGTATTCGCCATCTATAAAAAAGAGCACAAAATACTTCTGTTGTTCTGCCGTCGTCGTGTTTTGTTCAAATTGATGGTTAGTGAAGACGGGATATTATAATTAAGCTAATTTCACATAGTGTATAGCCCGAATAAAAAATTCTCTAAATAAAACCAAACTTCTTATTTACAAACTATCTTATATTAATTCTAAATAATCAAATGCTGTTATATTAATATTATAAATTCCGTATAGATTATTTAATTATGTTTAAAATCGTGACACCTTCAAACATATTATTGGCTAATAATCTAATCTAAAAACAAAAGCTTTTGTTAAAAAATCGGTATTGAGCTAACTAATACATTGCGCGAACCTACTTATAATTTGATATTATTGAGTAATGCAGTTTGTCAGCACAATTATTTGCAAGTATATAAACTTTACTGATATTTTTACCTGTGTATTATCTGGTTAATAAATTTAACCATATTTTGAAAGTGCTATTTATATATTTTGAAAAGTTAATTATAAAAATATAAACTTTATGAAATCGGGCTTTTGTTTCATGCTGTTATTGTTTTATGCTTAAAATTTTTGTAAAACTATTTGTTATTATAGAATATGCAACCACATGTAGTGGCTACACCTTACAAGAACTTTATATAACACTACGTCTTGACGAGCTATTGGTTTGTTCAACCATTAAGCCTGGTACTCTGTTCAGTTTTCCATGCGGAATGCTGTCCAACCACATAAATAAAAAATGTGTATGAAAAAATGTTGTAGTACTCTGTTTTTACTGAGGAAAAACATTTAAATGTTTCTGCCAATATTTTACCAAAGCTGTGAAATAAAGCAAATGTGCATTATTTCATGTTTATTTTTTTGTAAAATTTTTTGTGTTGCGAGTTAGACACCACATTTTAAATGTCAAATTTTTCTTGTGAAATAATAAAGGTTGCTCAACATTTTTCACAAATTCGAAGAGAGCACTAGGCTTTACACAAAATCATGTGCACACATCGATACGTCTCGTGAAGACCACCATTGTCGATGAGAGTGTGCGATCTTATGTACAACTTCATTTAACAACCAAATTCTATCAAAGTAAGGTTAGGTTAGGTTAAGCAGGCAGATCCAATACAGCTCACTTGGGTCCAAGTATTGGTCCCTTTGTGTAACCTGCAAAAGAGGAGAGGAAAAAGGGAGAGATAGAAAAGAGAGAAAGAGAGATAAAAAAGAAAAAGCGTTGAAAGAAGACATAGGATAAAGTCACAGGCAGACAGACACACAGACAGACAAGACAAACAGTTTAAAGGTAGATAGAGAAGAGTCAGAAATGTGGGGAGGTAGCCAACGGAGGGCAGGTTGGTCAAGCCAGGTTGTTAACGAGATTGTCTATGCCTCGTCAAGTGGAGGTTGGTTAGAAAACCATCCGCTGCTCCTCAGAAAGGAGTTAATCCTGCTCGGTTCCAATATGGAGACACAGGAGAGTATTGCAAAGCACCTTTGTCCAAGGTACTGGAGGCGTTGGTATTCTAACGCAGGGCAGTGGCATAGGAGGTGTTCGACAGTTTCCTCCTCTTCCTCATCCTGACAACTTCTACAGAAATCGTTGTAGTGGAGACCCATTCTTCTTGCATGAGTTCCGAATAGGCAATGCCCAGTGATCGTTGATATTAAATCACGTAGCTGCATTTTTGGCAGCCGAAATAGCAAAGCCGTTTTTTTCTGATCCAGTATAGGCCAGATCGTCCTCGCCGTTTGACAAGTCGACTCATTGGACCATCTTACCTGGGCCAGGTAAGGCTCGATTTATTCGATGCCCGCAAGCAGAGAGTGGAATGCCACAATAGACGTCAATGGCGCTATCGTTGAGCAAAGTTCCCTTCTTTGGCAGTTCGTCAGCAATACAGTTGCCTACAATAGTCCATTAAATGGGTGCGGGGACATGGGGTGGAAATTTGATGCCGCCATCAAATTTAAGGATGTCCGGTATTCCAGGACTAAGTTTGATGTGTTATCTATCAAAGTAAGATGGCGTTTAATATTCTCACGTATGATATAATTGACGTCGTCCCAAATAATAACTATTTAACATTCAATGTTTACTGCAACGTTATTAATAAACACAAATACTACATAAAATAGGATACGACAAGCAGCAATCGTTGCGACGTGTTGTACAACATGGCGGAAAATCTAAACAAGCCCACAAGCGTTCTCATTTCGCGTACATATAAAAGACCCAGTATTAAAAATTTTTGTTAGGTATAGACAGTAGGTTAGAATAGTTTTTCGAACATCGGTTTCTGCCATCAAATGTTGTTTTTAGGATGAAAGTTGGATTTATTAACAACAAAATCTGTTGATCAAGCGGGAAAATCCAACTTGTTTTGCTATAAGCATTCAAACAACATTGACGTTCTTCTGTCTAAACATAATATTCTGTTTGTCGTCAATGTAGTTTGATTGCTTATAGCAAAAAAAAAATAGATATACACGCTTGATCAACAAATGGCAGGTTTTAAAAATAAAAATTTCATAATAAAATAAAATTTGATGGCGGACATTGTTGTGTGACAATGCTGTTTGAACAATAACATGACATCGATAACTATTGTCTTCACTTGACGTTCGCATGTGTGCATATGGAACTGTTCAATGGTTGAACAAATCATTGGCTCGTAAAGATGTAGTGTTAGACAGAAGAATATAAACAAATTTTTGCTTTCTACTCTGGCGATGTTTTGTTTATGTGCAAACAAAACAATGGCTCGTCTAGATGGTGTATCAAAACCACCCAGTATTAAAAACAATTTTTTTCATATGAAGTTTGACTTTTGTCTAGACAAATTTTTATCAGGTCTACTCACTTGTTACTGCAAGTATTATTTATTACTTTTGATTCGAATAAATTGTTCATTTTAATTATTCATACACTGGAAATACAATTAATTTTCGTATTTTAAAACTCCAGATCTATTATGATCTATGCTTATGTAACAAAGTATTCGCATTTCCACTACAAAAGCTATTTCGGCACATTTGGTGAATGTAAAATTTATATCATGATGACCAGTATTAAAAATAATATTTTTTTTAATATAAGGTTTGACTTTTATTAACACATGTTAATGGCTAGTGAAGACGGCTTCTTATGCTGAAAATTAGTCACGTGTGAATATCTAGTAAATTTTTTTAATAGCAGGTTTCCACGGAGCCCAGTATTAATTCTTTGCTCTCTCATTCTGATTTGTTCTCTAGTGTTAGTTTTGTTAATCAATTGTTGCTCCAATTAAGTATATAATTTATCTGCTGTAGCGGGTTCTAGGATATTGGAATGGAATGCCAGCTGTCGTTGCCCAGAAACAATGTTTTTTACATAAAGCCAAGTTTTGGTACAATTTTATCATTGGAGCGTTACATTTTAAAGCGGTACAATCAGATACCAACGTGCTTCGCTATATAACATTTTAAGAGCGAAGCACCTTATTTTGAGATGATTCAGTTTGAATCTACTTGCGAAGCATGAATAATTTCTATCTTTTGAACTAGCTCTCTTTGTTAACATAAAAATGTAAACAAAGAAAAAAAAATAAGTGATGTTTAAATATAAATAAAACACAACTTAAAATAGATAAATAAAACACAAGGAGAACTATATTAAGTGGTAAAAGAGGAAATCGTTTAATAAATTTTAAAATCCAAACAAAACGAAGCACGTATGTGCCGTGTAAACAGTATGATTCGAAATCATGAAACAGAGAGCGAAGCAAGTGCTTCACTTTGTCGTGAAAACACGCTATTAAATTAACCAAGGCATAATAAATTCGCCTTGAAATTAACCACTTAATTTACACTGCATTATTATTATGAACACGGTATTATCGACACTTATTCGATTATTTAATACTAATGAGTGCAACCGTGCACATATCCTCAGTGGGCTTGGCATTTTTCATCAGTTCGGTTGACTTTATTTTATTGCTGCTTTTATTTTAAGTGAAAATCTGTTTTACGTTTATTTTTTAGTTTTCAATTGAAAAAAAAACTTATTATTTTCTACTTAAAATTTACCAAATAATGTGTTTCAAGTGGATGTGAACAATTTTTTATATGACAAAGGTAAGAATTGATAGATATGAAAAACATGAATGAAAAAAAAAAGAAATGACACGCTAGGTGGTTGTTGTAATGAGGGAGCGCAGCTACAAAAACAAATACCTTTACTTGCATTGTTTTCGTAGTAAAGTATTGTTGTAAAGCCGTTTAAAAAGTGTTTAGTGAGTGTTTTACATTTGACAAAGAATTACTAGTGTCACACATATGGGCGTTACCCAGAATTTAATATATCCTTAAATCTAAATATTTAATATTAATTATCAAATAAATATAAAAGATTTAAAAATAAAAGCTAAAATATAAAATTAATATACTAGTTAAGTATGTTTTCACTTAATTCACAAATACAAGTTTTTTAAGGGTTACCAAGTATTATTTATCTTTTGTGTTATTAATTTTTTTTATATCCGAATTTAAAAAATGTTTTACGGTATTAAATTACAACATGTAATGAATATTAACCTTTTAACCATGACATCGTTCGTTTACTTGCTGCCAAATGTCATTTCTCGATTTTATTACAATATGTTTCATCGCTAATTAACATCAATTATTATGAATCACACAATTTGGCTTCAGTGCATGTGTTCCACTACCCCTAATTTTGTGTATGTTAACCAAAGTTACCAGAAGTTTTAAAAATAGTTTTTAAATAAATACTTTTCTAATAATTCAAAATACATAATTATGTCTAAAATGTAGTTTTAGTTTGGGAGTTATAGAGATTAAAGTTTTAGTTTGGGAGTTGTAGAGATTATATTATATAAATTATATCGATACAACTATAATTTTAGAAATTATACATAGATTATTCAGCAAAGGTGACTAAATAATAATTAAAAAGTTTTACATATTCTCGGTACCCACCACTTAATACTAATAGGAAGTTCCATTTTTGCACATGACGTTCATTTAGTCCCTCATAATTATTTAAAGCAATATGTTGATTACAGAATTAGCAACCTTATAATAGAAAACTAAAGCAAGCCATAGACGATGTGACGAGTTGTACAACCAATTCTAGGAATCGTAAGTTGTACGCGAGTTGTAACGTTTGTGAGATGATTGTATTGAAGTTTTCTGTCGGTTGTACGAAATTATTATAGCAAAAATGATAGAAGACAGACAAGATTACGCCATGCTGATGTTTTTCCGCTAGATGACACTATTCGGCCAATGTAAGGTTGCCAAGTCTGTAATCAAAAAATTGCTTGAAATAAATACGTACAAATTAATCTAAGTAATAGGCAAACATGGGCAACACTGCTAATAAACTCTCATAGCAGAGATGGAAAATTAAATTTTAAAATTGTACGAACCAGTTTTTTATGAATTTAAATTTTAAATCAACGTTTAAGCAAGATATTAGAATATTTTATTCATCTGTGTGCATGGACACGGAAAAATACCGGTAACTTGCTTAACGGATCGAAATAGAAGAGATTTGTGAAATCCCAATCTAAGCATGCAACTGTTAAAATAAACTTACCACCATAGTTCTGAAGTCGTGCTCTAATTATTGTTTATTGCATTGGGAAAGTAGTTCTCATAGTGATGAGATTGATGAAAATAAGTTTCATCTGTCAAGGTTGCCCGGTATATCATCCTTTCATACATGAAGAACATGAAGAACTGGATAATTTAAATATTTTCTTCAATTGGGCCTTTTGGGGAAAAATATTTTTTAAGGTTTTTGATATTATGTCTTTTCTTTCTTAATTCAACCCATTGTATGTCTGATAGTTTTCCTATTTTCGTCACAGGTAATAAAAAGAAAGCCTTTGTGTAGTAATAAATTATAAAAATCAAAATAACAACAACAGACATTTAAACGTAAAGCTATCAAAACTTTTAAATTGTACCAAATTAGTCATAGGTGTACCCTTATACTTTTTAAGTTTAAAATGTAACAAAAAAGTACAATTGTACCAACTTTACCAACCCTGGCTCATAGTTTATATTAAAAATTCTCATAATTTTTAGTTATACTCTCTGTCAGAATTATTAGCCAATAGCATGGCACAATAAACAAGGTAGACTCGCGGCGAAAAAAGAGTACAACTCTGTAATAGAAATACGTACATTTTGTTGTTGTATAAATCATTTTTGGCTGTCAAAATAAAAAATGTTAGTACATTTTGACCATGGCACAATAAACAAGGTAGACTCGCGGCGAAAAAAGAGTACAACTCTGTAATAAAAATACGTACATTTTGTCGTTGTATAAATCATTTTTGGCTGTCAAAATAAGAAATGTTAGTACATTTTGACACTGTAAGATGGTGACAACAAATAGTCAGCTGAGCTCTCGAGTTTACCTGTTATGAATTCGCCTTGATTTTGACACTGTAAGACGGTGACAACAAATAGTCAGCTGAGCTCTCGAGTTTACCTGTTATGAATTCGCCTTGGTCAATAGGAAGACAGTTTCGTGACGTCATTTGCAAAAATTAGAATTTTATTTTCGGGATGGCGTAACCTTCTATCATCCTAGAATTATAGCATACGCGAGAATATTGAACGCCATATTACTTTGAGAGAACTGGGTTGTTAAATAAAGTTATACATGAAATCGCACACTAAATTGTATCGTTTGTGGAATGCATACAACTGATTTCTAGAATTGGTTGCGCAATGCTTAATCTTGTTTCTAACATTCTTGTTTTGAACCAAGGTTCTAAGGAACCTTCCCACCAAATTTTATTAAGTTTCATTCTGTTACATTTTTAATGTATGTATCGATTAATTAAATTTTTTTACATACAATATAATATACATATTATAAGACCATTGTAGAAAAACAAATTTTGCAAAAAATTAGTTCTACAATAATTCTCCTTCTCCTTTGAAAGTATGGTTTTTCATCTTAATTTTTATTTACTGATTTTAAAGAAAAACCCTTTAGTCCTAAAATTTCTCATGGTGGATAAACTACGTGCGACTGTCATTGTCATTATCGCTTAAGTGCAGTTAGGTTGTGCTTATACGACCTTCAGGTGGTTTACGTCTCACTGTAGCATTGGCTTATTGGTCTGCCTCGAATAGCTGTACTACGGTATACGAATGTAAAAGGAATACAATTAAATTAAAAGCCGTACACTGAAATGAACATTGAAATTCAAAAATCGTATATTGGTGTTACACCATACAAAACTCGAAATTTGATGTATTCTTCGTGTTGATTAACCTGGAAATATAAGCCCTTTAGGATTGTTCACTTTTTGAGATTTTTATGACCTTTTATTTTAAGAAAAAAAAAAACTTAATGCCTATTAATGGTAAATAAAATGACTTTTTTACGTTTAATTTAAATTCATAACGCTTATCGGGATCATCGGTATCAGTAATATTTTCATTTGATTAGCGGCATCGGTATCGTATTTATAAAAAGGCGCATATATGTAGCTGTATTTTTTACCTTATTTGGTTATATTTTTAACCTTTATTGTTACAAACAATATTTTTGTGAGTGAAACCAGGGGTCTAATCGCCACATCCGATATCGAGTAAAATCTCTCGTATTTTTCAATTTGGGATCTTGACTCTCGATCTCGAATAAGAAGTTTCGTAATTTTATTCGAAATGAAATGTTTTTAACCCGTGTTTTCTTGTTCAATTGTTGAATTATTATTAATCTATTACAATTTGATAAAAATAACGATTCGATACATGTCGAATGGCATAATTAGCTTACACGACTCGTATCGAATTTGTTACTCGATACGATAGTTTACTCGATATCGAATGCGGTGATTAGGCCCCAGGTTGTATAAATTATCATTGATGAGAAATTTTTTTTTTATTATGCCGAGATACTGTTAGAAACGCCGCATAAAAAAGGGGATGCCCCAAGGCCGGCTATCCAAATTATTTTTATCGCTTAATTCCTTTTTATAAACTACCCTTCTTTACATGAAAAAAAAAAAACAAACAAAAGCCACTTTAAATTTGTTTCGTTTCGGCAGCGCTATTTGACTATAGCGGTCAGCGGCATTTGTTTTTATTTAAGGGTGTTTAGTAATTTTTTCCCCAGACCTAAACTTCCTATAAATGAATATTTCGCAAATTACAAATTAAATTGTAAATTCAGTTTGGTTTTTGCATTTAGTTTCATATTACATCT
This sequence comes from Phasia obesa, assembly GCA_949628195.1. Classification (NCBI taxonomy): domain Eukaryota; kingdom Metazoa; phylum Arthropoda; class Insecta; order Diptera; family Tachinidae; genus Phasia; species Phasia obesa. Next base: position 59,602,346 of record OX451216.1, read on the forward strand.
TTAGTGTGTTGTTGTTTTTTTTTATTTTTAAGCCAACATTAAAGTGTTTTTTCGTTCGCCTGTTTGTAGTTAAGTCCACATCGTGTTCGTCACACACCACCTTTTCCAATGATTTTAAAGTTGACTTTAGACTCGTGCATACAATTGTTTTTGGTTCGCTGCACTTTAATGTATGGAAATGTTGCTTTTTCTCCCAACTGGCGTTAAAAATGTTTTAATTTTAATTTTCTATTTTGTATTCATTATGTGCTGCCTGCCGGCAGAAGTTCAAGTGCAGTTGCTTGCATAATCTCTCCCTTTTTGTTAATATTTATCATATAGAATATTAGAATTTTAATACTTTAAAATAACATTTGCAGAAGTTTCTAACAGAGCCCCCTAGTCATGAGTATAAAGTTGCCAGACATGTTTATGTGCATACATATCGCACAAAATAAGGAATGTGAGACAAAACTAATCTACAAAAAAAATTATGGATTGGCCTACACCCAACTTTACCATACCTCATTGAGACATATATTTTTATGGATGTATTACATAAAGAATAAAAGTTCAAAGTATATTCGAATCGAAAAAAAATATTTGTTTTCGTTTTGTGGTGTAAAGCACGCCCTTCCCCTATTATGTCTAAAAACTATACAGCTAGTTCTTCATCTCCATATACCAAAGGCGCAAACTAATTTCATTTTTATATGTCAAACAGTATGACCTGCAAAGTGTTCCCAAAAATAGTGGTATACACGGTTTGGGTTGTTACGTAAACTACACCTCCCCATATACCAAAACCCATACTATATTTTACCTATACTACGTATGGTAAAGTAACAATCTGATGTGAGACTACTACTTTTATTTATTTTGCTTTTAAATATACATCTATCTATCTATACATACATATAATAAAATAGAAACTCATTTCCGTCTGTCTGTCTGTTTGTCTGCTTTTCGCGTGTGTTCGCATCACGTAAAAACTACCGGATGGATTGTAACAAAATTTTGTGAGGAAGTACCTTAGCATCGTGATTCCAATATAGGATACATTTTTCCTCAAAATATCTCATTTCCAAGAGAAAGTGGAGAAAAAGCAGTGAAAGTACGCAATTTCCGCTTTAATGGTACTGAAATTTTCGGTTCTTACAGAAGCTTACATACATACATAGTTTAGGTACTTTTTTATTTACAACTTGATTTAGTAATTATCTATACATATAATGAAATAGTAACTCATTTCCGTCTGTACGTCTGTCTCTCTGCTTTTCTTTTGTGCTCGCATCACGTAAAAACTACTGGATGAATTTTAACAAAATTTTATGAGGAGGTACCTTATTATTCTGATTCTATTGTATGATACTTTTACCGTAAAAAAATCTTATTTCCAAGAAAAAGCAGTGAAATTACGCAGTTATTTTAGTGGTGAAGTAAATACATAAACCATAACTGAAGCATTAACCACTAACAGATGGCGCTGTTTTATAAAGTAAATACATATCCATAACTGAAGCATAGTTTAAGATTGTGTGGATTATACTGTAATAATTTTTCTATTTATGCATTTTCAATATTTCATTATATTTCAGAAGTGAAAGAGCTTTTTTGTAATTATTTTACACCTATAAACCCTGTGCCATTATATTACGCTTAGGTAGCCGAAATGAATTTAAATTCATTTTGTAGTTGATTGTTTCCTTGAATTTTGAACCTATGGACCTGAACAGGGAAAAAAGGTAAAAAAAATTGAATTTTTTAAAGTTTTTTGCGATTTTGACCTTGAAGATGAAGTTTTTTTGATTTTATATGTTAACAATTTTTGTTCTTTATGACAAGAGCTACAACTTTGCCTCAGAGAGTATATCAAAATTTCAAACGGTTTGCAAAATATGAGCTTGAGTAATAATCATTTTTTTTGCAAAAATGACATCGAGGCCCCACACCTTTGAGGGCCCATAAAAAAAACCTGGAGGACTTTGGGCAAAACTGGGAGACAGGGGTCTTTTTTTTTTTTTTTGTCTTTTATCACGTAGTGGTGTCCGTATATGATTATTTTGCCATGACTTAAAAAATTACACAGTGTGTTATACTACCAAGCAGACATTTCTTATAATAATAGCACAAATTTCGATAAGTAAAATTTTAATATTTTTTCCTTCAGCATTTTTCCGATTTATATTTTGCAACATTTGTAGTTTTTTTTTTTTTATTCAAAATCTTTAAAAAGTAAAGAAATTCGAGCCAACATCAAGAAAAGGGACTTTAAACAAATTAAATTTTTTTCAAAGTTCCGGCAAAATTTTAAAATTTTACTTTCATGCTGTTAGAAAACACAACAAATTAGCAAAAACAGGAAAAACCCAGAAGACCATGTTGTTTTTTTAATAATCCATCGAAATTTAAAGTTATTTCAATTTTAATTTGAACAAGCAAATCTTCTATACCCTTCACCACGGTGATTTTATTTATACAGACATGTACAGCATTATCCATATTGTTGACTCTTTACCTAAATTCAAATAAGTCGTATGAGAAAAAACTCATAATTCATGCTTTAAAGAAATAGAAGACAGCTACAATTGCCGTCGTGTATTCAGCTACTTAATGATATTGAAGACTACAGCTACATCGTAAACTCTGACATCGTTGTAGAAATACCTTTTTTGCCTTTATAAAATTAAATAACTTTCAAAAAATTATAAATATTTCCTCCAAAATTTTAGTTTGTATACGAATTTGTAATTTACAATTTTGTGACATTTTCTTTTGTTGAAAAAAATAGAAATTAGCCTAAGTTGACGACAGCCACAACGGTGGTCGTGTAGCTATTTAGCTTTGCTGGCTTCAAAATAATCTTTTACCTATAAACGTGTGTTTTTTTAATTTTTGACAGTTTGTAGTCGGTATCCTGATGTTGTCTATTTGTTTAGTGCATCTAGGTTTTAAAACAGAGATCTCATTTATTTAAGGATCAAACGCATTTACAAAAATATAGTATTCTATATGCATACATATGTATTAAAAATATGTTACACTCATGCTTTTCATTTTCATAGAAATATTTAATTTTTTTTAATATTTCGAAAATTGCTTTTTAAAAATTTTTGCAAAATTTTTTCTAAAAATATTTTTTTTGTAAAATTTTATTAAAAAATTAAAAAAAAAAATTCTGTAAATTTTTTTTTTTTTTAAATTCATTAAAATTTTTTTTTTTAAATTCTGTAAAAATTTTTTTTAATATTAATGTATTTTTTAATTTATGACCTGTCTGTAATCTATATTGAGTTAGAATGGTCATACTAAATTAAAAAAATCCTTAAAAAAATACCTCATATTGATTCCCCTATGTGCCTTTTAACTGCTCCTGGTTACCAGTGGGCACCCTGTAGGTCTATTGGTTACCTCTATATGTATTGCTTTCTATAAAGGTCTTTAATACAAATCAAAGTAGAATATCCTTACCAACCTAAAAATACAAAACACAAAATCGGCCTTCGCAGGGGGTTAGTGATCCTCCGAAATCTGTATGCACTCCTTGCGATCTACCTGTCGCGGTCTAATATTTATCTGTCAAAAAAAGCAAAAAAGAATCATTAATACCGAAAAAATAAAAAAAAGTGAAAAAAGTATAGGTGGGCGTGGTTTTTGGACCGCAGCCTCCAAAGCAATGATCTGATGTTGCTGAATTGGAATCCCAAAATTTTCACAACTATGGCTGATAGAGTCAAAACTAAGTTTTACTTTTAACAATGAAAGCGCATAAAATACCTGACTTATTTTATTTAAAAAAATTATTTCACATGGGTTTAAATTATGGTGTTGGCTGTCAAACAGTATAACTTTCGTTACAATACAAGATATAGTAATTTTTGGTATTTTTGTCTGTGGTGCAAAGTACTGTGCGACGTGGCGGGCACAGCTAGTATTATATACATGCATAAAGCTGTGTCTATTTATCTGCATTCGTGTCACGTTATTATTACTAAATGAGTTTTAATAAAGTTTTGTTCAAATATAGGATACTTTTTCCCATAAAAATATCTTATTTCCAAGATAAAATTTGATAAAAAAAAGGAAGTACGCACTGAAAACTTGGCAGCACCTTTTATCGGTAGACACTATTTACATATATTTTTTTCAATAATTAGTCCCTTAAATTTAAAACCTCTGTTATTTGCACACAGAAAGTTTAGAAAAAAATATTATGAAACTATTTAATTTGTAGAGCGGAAATTTCAGTAAACAATCGACAACGTCATCGCAGAACGATAAGTCGAGTTGTATAAAAGTAAAACTTTAAAAAACGCCATACATTTGGTTTTTTTGTCGTTTTAACCGCAAGGGTAAAACTGTCGCGTGTGGTTAAAACCCGTCCTTCTTGCACACATTCAAAAATATCTGTTGTCGATAAGAATGAATTAACTTAGTGATTATCTATACAAATTTCTTTATAATTTCCATAGAGATCGTAAAGGTTTTTTGTGAGCAATTTTCCTTAATAATGTTCCTATTTATTTTTTAATAGTTTCGTAAATTTAATTATTAGATTCCTATTGTTGTAATACTTTTAGTAAAATCTCATACCTTTGTACCTGTATATTTTAGAAACTGTAAATAAACACTATTTTTATTAAAAAAAAAAAAAAAATATCTGTTGTTGCCACTTGATTTTAAACGTCAGTTTAACCTCCGTACGTGTTTGGTGATTACGCATATAAAAAGGACGGTTTTATCAGTGTCAAATTTCAAGTAATATTAGAACCCATGCGATTAAAACTGCTAAAAAAACACATCGAAGTATATGCCCGCGTTGTATACTATTGGAAAGATTACACAAGAAGTTTTGGAGTATTATCTGTTACAGTTATAATATTTCCAATTAAATTTTCTTATACTGCGGTATCAAAAATGTTTTCAATTCTTTAATATACAATTTGTGTGTGGTAAAGTGAAATTTTTTTTTAAACTGTCATAGTGTTTTAAGTGATAACCTTCACTAATTTTTAATAAAGTAACTTTTGTAATCTATAAGAGATAATGTAAAACACATAATAAGAAAAGAAAACGTTTTAACAAATATTTATTGTTATCGTAATTTTTTGGGTACAATGCACTTTACTTGAAGTGCGTTACGCACAAGCCTACGAAAGACAATTCGAAAATCCATCAAATTTGTATTTATGTAGCTCAAAAACGTCATTAGAGTTTTAAAATTTAACAAGAACGCTTGAAACGACTGAGTGCACATTATTTTTTTATTTTAAGTACTATCTTAATCCTTAAAACAATCATTCTAGTGGTGATATTGGTGATTCACAAACAATAATATATGGAAAATAAAAAATATGTAATTAATCTTAATTTCTTTTGGACAGTGCTCGCAGCGTTGTCAGCGTCCTATTTCAAATAGTATTATAATCTTTTAAACAATAATTCTAGTGGTGATTTTGTGATTCAGAAACAAAAATAAATGGAAAATTAAAATAAGAAATATTAAACTTAATTTCTTTTGGGCAGATCTCGCAGCGTCGTCTGCGTCCTACTTCAAATAGTATCTTAATCCCTTAAACAATAATTCTAGTGGTGATTTTGGTGATTCAGAAACAAAAATAAATGGAAAATTAAAATAAGAAATATTAAACTTAATTTCTTTTGGGCAGATCTCGCAGCGTCGTCAGCGTCCTACTTCAAATAGTATCTTAATCCCTTAAACAATAATTCTAGTGGTGATTTTGGTGATTCAGAAACAATAATAAATGGAAAATTAAAATAAGAAATATTAAACTTAATTTCTTTTGGGCAAAGCTCGCAGCGTCGTGAGCGTCCTATTTCAAATAGTATCTTAATCTTAATAATTTTAGTGGTGATTTAGAAACAATAATAAATGGAAAATAAAAATAAATAAACCTAATTTCTTTTGGGCAGTGCTCGCAACGTCGTCAGCGTCCTATTTCCAATAGTGTCTTAATGCCTTAAACAATCATTCTAGTGGTGATTTTGGTGATTCGGAAACAATAATAAATGGAAAATTAAAAAAAAATAATTAAACTTAATTTTTTTTTGGGCAGCGCCCTATTTCAAATAGTGATTTTGGTGATTCAGAAACAATAATAAATGGAAAATTAAAATAAAAAATAATTAAAATTAATTTATTTTGGGCTGTGCTCGCAGCGTCGTCAGCGTCCTATTTCAAATAGTATCTTAATCCTTTAAATAATAATTCTAGTGGTGATTTTGGCGATTTAGAAACAATAATAAATGGAAAATTAAAATAAAAAATAATTAAACTCTATTTCTTTTGGGGAGTGCGGGCAGCTTCGTCAGCGCCCTATTTCAAATAGTGATTTTGGTGATTCAGAAACAATAATAAATGGAAAATTAAAATAAAAAATAACTAAAATTAATTTATTTTGGGCTGTGATAGCAGCGTCGTCAGCGTCCTATTTCAAATAGTATCTTAATCCTTAAAACAATCATTCTAGTGGTGATTTTGGTGATTCAGAAACAATAATATATGGAAAATAAAAAATAAAAAATATGTAATTAAACTTAATTTCTTTTGGGCAGTGCTCGCAGCGTTGTCAGCGTTCTATTTCAAATAGTATCTTAATCCTTTAAACAATCATTCTAGTTGTGATTTTGGTGATTCAGAAACAATAATAAATGGCAAATTAAAAAAAAAAAATAATTAAACTTAATTTCTTTTGGGTAGTGCTCGCAACGGCGCATCGTCAGCGGCCTAAAAATATTTTGTTCGAATTTCAATTTGTTTTGAACGTAATACACACCAGATGTTAAGACTCTTCATTTTATATGGTTTACTTTATATAGAGGTTACTCAGGAAGTTGCAACAGATATTTTATTTAGAAATTTTAATAGTGTCTACAAAAATAAAAGGTGCTGCCAAATTTTTAATATCATTTAAATCGGCAAAATTGCGTACTTTCACTTTTTTCTTTATTTTCTCTTGGAAATGAGATATTTTACGTGGAAAAAAGTATTCCATATTTGAATCGAGGTCACCACAACATTTTAAATTGTGCAAGCAGATAGATAGATAGACAGACAGACATATAAAAAGTTGTCTTATATATTCCATATCGGTTAACTTCTGCACCAGCAATTAAAGTTTACAGAATATATGCCATGTACAGACAGTTTTCTTATATGTATAGATAACATTATTCAGACGAATTAATTTATGCGACTGCTGCTGGTGAATACACAGCCAATTGACAGTCCAATTTCTCAAAACATCAGGTTACAGATTGTATCTGGATTATTCGCATAGCAACGGCCTTTAAAGGCCCAACTATAATATGCATAAGCTGGCTTAAGCTAATGTCAAAAAATGAACGAAAAGTCTGTCAAATGCTTAAGCAACTTATTGAAGACTTTTAGGTGGCTACAATGTACTTACATGAATCTAGAAACTATTATGCCACAGTTGCACATTTGTTTTATTCGTACTTTTGCTTTTCGTACTTTTTTTTCTCAATAAATCAAATTTGTTAACAAAAAGGTGTTAAATAAACATATTAAATATACTTAATACCATTCATATGAGCCCTTGATTATGATAGTGGTATAAGTCATATATTTTATGTTTCGAGATATTAAGAGGTTTGTATTTTAAAGGATTAAAAAATATTTTTGTATTATGGAATAAAATATTTTGATAATTAAATAGTGCCAACAAAAGAGTATTTATTATGATTGTGAAATTTATAACCATTTTTAAAAGGTAGTGTGGTTTTAAAAGGTTGAGATGACTTACACCATTTTCAAAATTAACTGCATGACTTTATAAATGACTTAAACCATCAAGAATAAATTTTTTGTTTAAAATTAACATTTTATTCAAAATCATTACATTGTAATTAAGTAATTTATTTTTAGTATTTAGTTAAAATAAAGAGTTTGTGGAAAATTGGTGGGATATAGGGTAGTAAATCCATCATATCTTTTTTTCTTCTGTTATTGGTCTAATGGTTGTATATAGTGAAAGCAAATCAATATTTTCGTATATTCTTGGCCTTCCTCTTTTGGTTGAAAGGTCTAACACTTTGAATTCGGAATTGTCATCCAAAGAAGTTTTATAAAACATTTTCTATGGAGATTTTTTTTTTAGAAATCTAATCCATTGTATTTTTAGCATAGATATAGCTTCTCCATTGGTGTTTCTCTTTCTATTAGTCGTTGATTCTCTCAGTTATTTCGTCGAAATGAAATCTCTCCGAGCCATTTGTTGTACCAAAAATGGGTTTCTCTTTTTACATAATTCTATTAAATAACTTATTCTTCTTCGCCGTATAATGTCTACAATTAATTATAAATAGTGCATTTTACATTAATAGGCTTACCTGATCATAACTGAACCACTATCTGAAGACATGACAACATTACTAATAATTATTCTGCCAAGCTTAGAAAGCAGACTGACTTATACCACTTTTAAAATATACAGTTATTGTAATTTGTTTACCAACCAAAAAATAAACTCAATTTATCAACTTAATTTTCATGGCATACTGCGAGTTACTTCAGATTATGTTATTTTATTAGGATTTGATATGAAATACCTGATAAACTAGATTTTAAAAATTTTTGACTTATACCAAGGTATAAATCAAGGGCTCATATACAAATTAATAATTATTTTTAATAGTTTTAAAAAAATTTTGAATGAAAAATTTAACATTTTTTGCTGTTTATGTAATTTTGGCCAAATTACTAAAAAATACAGCGGTGTGCATCACTCAACTCATAAACAATAAAATGCTCTTTCTTTTTAATTACGATTATTATACAACGCCTTCCTTTTTTCTTAAAGAAATTTCTTTTTTTAAACATTTTATATTAAATTTAGATACAATTGTTCACTTTCGTTCTCCATTGCAATTTTTTACTAATGTACATTCATATGTAAAACACAAAGCACAAACAGCTGTTTCCGTACGGAATGTGCGATCGGTTTCGGACCTTGCTTAAGCAAATGACATTTGACGAAACTTAACGAAAAGTGTTGTTAAGTACATTATAGTTTGCCACATATGATTTATATGTAATTGCACAGTTGCTTAAGTTGGCTTAAGCTAGCTTATGCATATTATAGTTGGGCCTTAAGGCCAAGATTCGCCATCCTACACAATCGTACGATTCAATAAAAAACAAAAAAGATTTTGCAACTCTAATCGCATGGAAACAAAATATTTTATGAATTTTTTCAAAAGATTATCAAATCGTACAGACCTGTCAAAAAGTCTGACACACATATACATTTCCAATCCACACTATCGTACTTTTTTAACACACAGGCTAGTTTTGACAGATCGTACGACTGAGTTGATAGTGAATCATGGCCTTTAACGGTACCCCACAAGCAAAACTCTAAATTGACATTGCCGTCTTGATAAACTTAATGCTGCAAAATATCGATTGTTTGATGAGCTGGCATGGTGCGCGGATTTTGCCTTTACAGTACCAGGTCTTCTGGCAGTTTTACCTTGGCATTTTTCTATCTTCTTTCTGTCGGCAGTCTTTTTAGTATCAGATGGCTGCTTTGCTTTGCCCTTAATTTTTTTTTAAAAGTTGTTTAAATAGAAAAATGATTACAATTTAAACTACCTTGTAAATAGATACAAAGAATGCTGAAGACGGATACAGCGATCCAGAAAATTAACTTAAGCCTGAAAAATTTATATCGAAAATCTTTAAAAATAACTGAAATGATGGAATTAATTCTTTTAAAATAGATATGTATTTATTGTTTTGAATATGCATTTTATAACTGGCAGCACCGTTAAAAGTCGATCTATGATTATATTATATGGGTCGCTTTTCATCTTCCCTCGTTCCTTATTAATTTCTCATACCCGATTGGAAACTCGCTTGTTGTCACCAGTCTTTATTCTAGAATTTCAAGATTTCCAATTGTGGAATAGTAATAGTCCACCTTCTTCCTCATTACAGAGTCTGTCATAATTGCTAGCATTTGTTTAAGGCTTAGGTCCCCCATAGCATTTACATTTCAAATGTGTCTGCTGAACATTCACACACAATTTGTTCTACCATCCAGGCACCTTTTAATCTTGGAAGTTATCTAGCTAAAGATACTCCGATTATATTCAAGCACCTTTCTGGCCTTCCCACCACAGGGTTCTTGCAGGACCATTCAAGCCTGTCTTCATGTGATAGCATTTATTCACCTATTATAGGACTGCGTTCGCACCATACTATTATTCAATGCAAGTATAAGTTCTGAATCACAAAATTTCACAACAAATCACTTTTTTGCTAGTTCGCCTGCTGCTTCGTTTCCAGCTGTACTCGCCGACAGCTATTCGATATGACATTATTTTTCATACTTAGAGCGGCTGTTGATCTAATCAATAGGTTCAACGGCAGCAATCTCAACATTGCACAGTGGGACAGAATCAAAATATTTTGTTAATAACGCAGCCATTTGTAAAGGGCTGGGCCGATTGATTCAAAATTTGGCATGGGTATAGCAGTAGAGTATCTGAGCTTAAGTGGGCATCATCCACTTGCCAGAGGTTACGCTATGTATTCTCAAAGTTGGGTACCTCGCCCCTTCAAATTGTTTAAGAGCTTGGCATTTCTTCAATTTTTAATTAACTTTAATTATACATAGTCTTAAAGGTCGAGTTAATACCTATAAAATGATGGTTTAATCTGTAAATTATGTTTTAATATAAGCGAGTTGTAAGCTTTTTAAAATTAAATTTTTTGATTTTTCCATACCCTGAAACAGTTTTTTCAAAATATTTTAAACTATTTTCATAAATTTTTTTGTTAATTTTTTCCCATAGTTAGTGAGCGAAATCTATACATATAATAAAATAGTAACTCATATCCGTCTGTCTGTATGTACGTCAGTCAGTCTGTCTGTCTGTCTGTCTGTGCTTTTCTTTTGCGTTCGGATCACGTAAAAACTACTGGATGGATTTTAAAATTTTTTTTTAAGAATATCTTATTTCCAAGAGAAAGTGGAAAGGAAAAGCAGTGAAAGTACGCAGTTATTTTAGTAGTAAAGTAAATACATAAACCTTAACTGAAGCACTAACTACTAACAGATGGCGCTATTTTATAATGTAAATACATAACCATAACTGAAGTATAGTTTAAGGCGATTTCTTTCAAAGCAAAATCGTACAAAATATTGCAAAGACACTCGCGAAGGGGCGGACACAGCTAGTTTATAATATTGTGGAAGAGTTTCACTATTATATCTTTTCTGGGTTAAAAACTGGACGATTTTCAATTTAAAAATTCTAAAATTATTGAAATTTTGTGTATTTTAGCTCTAAAATGGGCGTCAATTTTATTTTTTTAATAGAAAAAAAATGTTCTTAAGGAATATATAAAAATTTTATATCTTGTGTACGCTCACAATATGTACGTACGTTTAAAACAAATTTCGTGTAAAATTGATTAACCTGGTAGAAGATGTTCGAAAATCTCAAATCTGAGATCGGAAAGAGAATACTGCAGTAATAAAGCTATATATACTGCCAACTATTGCTGAAAGTATTTCAGCAATATATGTGGACTTTAAATTCCAATTAAATATTTATCATATAGTTGACCTGTTTAGTTATAAATAAATAAATTCCAATTTTGGGATTTTTGGCATTTATTTTGGGAAAATCTTATTATCAGATTTGTTAGCGTTTCTGTGTCGTTTTTCATGGATGCAAGTTATTCGAAGATTAAATCAAATAATCTTTGGCATATAGTTTATGTGAAACCTCAATCCTCACAAAAATAAAAATCATTTTTAAATTTGATGCCCAACAAAAAATTGTGCTTACGCGTTAAGAAATAGAAAATCAAAAACAAACACAGCATGGTAAATAATAAAAATAAAAATAATTCTACTTCTTGTTGTTCCAATCATGTATAAAATTTGCTTAAAAATAAATACACAAAACGCTAACTTAGTGCCCTGATTAAATGCAAATGCCGAAAGATTTACTGGCCAAACACCAACCCATGTTTTTTTTTTTCTTTTTACAAAACACAGAAATTATTTGTCTAAGGAGGTAGCGCTTTGCCGCTTGCTACTTTAAAAGTGATCTAAAGTTTTTGTGTTCGTGTTGAATATTTTTGTTACAAATAGCAGGGGCATACAAAAAATCGATGCTGCATTTTAAATGCTAACAAAAAATTTAATGGGGAGAAGACATCGTAATTGAATATTTTTGTTTTGTTTTTTTACTCTTTGTGTCTTAAGAATAACATATGGATAGTGACATAGAAAAGAACATGAACTCTAGACTCGTGAAGATTTTCTCTTTTTAAACCCACTTCAAAAACAAGGATAAGGTGTTTGTGCCCACAGAACTCAATCATTTCTGAACCGATTTGAAGCTTTTGAAAATATTTTTGAAGTCAACCAATCTGTAAGCATAACCATACAGATTGATTCCATTTGAAAAAAATCACAATTCTAAAAATTAAAGGGTTTTCCCCTACAACATACATGGTTTTAATTGCCTTTTGATCCGTAAAAGTCACGTATCACTTTTGCTTCCAATAACAAAAAAGAATTGAAAAATGAACTTAAATGTTAAAGGGTGTCCCATAGTTGATGTCATTTGATGTATGTATATGGCCAATATTTTGAACCGTTCAGATAGACAGACAGAGAGACAGAGTTAAAATTAAGAAAGAATCTTTGAAGTTAGGCTTAAGTTCGTTATATTCTCTCTGAGTTAAAAGAATATCAATTACAAAATTAGGGACTTAATTTTAAAGAAAAAATGAGAACATTTTATTATTAGACACTAGCAGAATGGAATGCATTTTCTGGATAGTTACATCCGTCTTTAGCATTATTCGTATCTATCAATTTATTTGAATGTTAATAAATAAGTTCGACTAATTAAAATTTTAAATATTCAATATTAAAAATCGCAAAGCACGGCACAAAGATGTTTAACTAACAAAGTTTAGTTTGATAGTTACTAGATTAGTTTCAACTAAAAAACGAATGTTAGTTTAAAACAAATAAACAAAAGTTGCTCTCATTGCTAATCGAAGGTTGGCTGAAGCAACAACAAATATAAGGTGGTAAATATTAAAAAAATATTAAACAAAGTTGTGGTAGACTTTGTTCTCACCAATTGACAATGATAATTAAAAGAAGTAAGAGTGGTATATTCCGCCATGCCGAATCTTATATACCCTTCACCAGGGTTCCCAGATATTTTTCGGGTTCCATCCCCAATTTCAAAATTATCATCCCCAAAATTCCCCAAAAAATTTAAATTTTTATATTAAATTTCCCAAATTTAAATTACCGCAAAAATACATTAAGCTGTATATATGTATAGTAATAAAATTATACAAGTTGATTGAATTTTTACCTTATAATTTCTGGGGATGGATTAAAAGGTTTACAAAAAATTTCGATAGACTGATTGGTAGAGCGCCTTATCTATCTGCTTGGGGGTTGCGTGTTCGATTCCAACCAAATAGTCTGGGTGTTTCCTGCAGACAAGCGAAAAGCTTCGCAGGTAGTGTTGTCTTACAAAAAAAAAATGTGTTTAATATGTACGTGTGTGTATTATTTTTCAACAAAGATTCGAGCAACTAATTTTGCATTTTATTTAATATTTCATTAGTTTCTTTGGTATGCAAATTGAGGGCTAAAAACAAGACAAGTATTTGAATAAATGACAGTAGAGCATTTGCAGATTTCAGTTCTTTCTCAAAATTGTAAGCAAGTTCCATTTCATCCAGGGTAAATTCAATGAATTAACTTTTGTTGCTTAAATAATTTTCGTTACTACTTTTTCATCTTCATTTATCAGTCATACTTTAAATTTTAAATAACGAACAATTAAATAAGAATCCCAAAAAAATCCTCAAAATATTGGAATTATCCTCAACGAATTCCCCAAACCAAATTTTTAATCCCCATTTGCAAATAAAAATCCCCGATTTGTGGATAAATCTTTTTATCTGACACTTCCCTTCACCATAGTAATGCTAGATATTGTATTACCATCTTGTTTGTTTGAAAATTTTTTTTGTAATTTTTCATTTTCAAAATTTTTTGCAAAATTAAAAGATAATAAAAAGAAAAAAGAAAAAAGATTTGTATAATTTTTTTTTGGAAATTTTTTGTAAAAATTCTGTTGAAATTTTATGTACAAATTTTGTTTAAATTTTTTCAAAATTTTTTTTAAATTTTTTTTTAATATATAGTAAAAATTAGGAACTTCCTATTGAGTTAGAATAGTCAGACTAAAGCAAAAAATCCTTAAAAAAATTTCTTCATAATGACCCCCCTAATAGTTCTTCTAGGCTTCTGGTTACCAGTGAGAACCCTGTGAGTCTTTTGGCAATGTCATCACAACTTGAGAAAGGTTCATCGATTTAGCAAATGGGACACCAGAAGATTGAACTGTCTTTATAATTTTTTTGTATGTTCAACAGTTTTGGAATTATTCGGAAATTAATTAAAAAATGATCTCGCAAAATTAAAAAAAATGCTTTTTAAAAATTAATAAAAATTTAAAACTTCAAAAATTAAAAGATTTTGTGATTATTTAGGAATATGGATATAGAAAACAGATATATTTCATCAGAATCGATACACAAATATTGATTTTATTCACAACTAGCTGTGCCGCCCCTTCTGCACTTTCTCTTGGAAATAAGACATTTTTCGAAAAAAAAAAAAAAGTATCCTATATTTAAATCAGGATACTAATGGCGTTTTCTTTTCTGAAAAAATATTTTGCCTTATTAATAGGTAATACTTTTTATGGATCACCCAACCCTTGAAAAATGTGACTTTTTTATGATTTCCAAAGAACACAAAAGTAAACTGATTTTACATTTAACATTTATGCCTATGTGACGTATAAAATAAAATATTTATTCACATAAAAAATTTAATTCAAAATAAAATTCTTGCTTTCAATAAAAAAAAAAAAAAATATTTACAAAAAAGGGCAATATCTCACCCTTAATAAAATTTGAGTGTAAAAAATGTAGCATATTTACCTGGATTTGGTGCGACATATTTTGAAAAGAACATAATGTTTATTCACACTCTGATATTTTTTGTAGAAAAGAACACGAAAATTTAATAAGTGTAAAATATATGGAACATTTTTGTCAGAAAAGAAAACGCCATAAGGTACCTCCTCACAAAATTTTGTTCAAATCCATGTACTAGTTTTTACGTGATGAGAACGCAAACAGACAGACAGGAAATAAGTTACTGTTTTATTATGTGTAGATTTTATTATAGAGTAGGTATTAGTTTACTCACTCATTCTCACTGCACATGAGAGAGCATCTGTTTTGCTTTTTATTTTTTTTTACCGCTCATGTGTGAGTGTACGCTGTTTTCATTGTCATGAAATCATTTTTTTTTTTGTTTTGCACATGAATGAAACTGCGTGCTGTGTTTTTCTTTCACAGCACATGAATGATAAATGTGCACATTTCACTTTTTTGATGAGCAAATTTTATGAGTGAGAAATTAACATTTTTCATTTCCTTTTTTTTAAATCTTTTCCATTTTGATTTTTTTGGGATTTTATTCGTTTAAAAAGACCAAGGCGACATAATCGAAGCCGACACAACAAAATTTCGACGTCACATTTTCTTACAAAGTACCAAATAAAAATAAAGAGTCATCAATAAATGTTGATGTCTGCTAAGGGAATACCAATTTAAACTTGTCGGCATAAAACGTCGTCGTATTGTGTCGACGACCCCAATTAGAATAGGGGTGATTATTGTGACGTCGACTTGAATTTTTGTCGTCAACGACTTTCATAATGGGGTTGGTAGTAATAATTGTGGAAGCACCCATACACAGTTTTTGAGATAAAAACTTATTTGTAAAATGAGTGAATGAATTTATTTCCTGAAGTTCATTAGAGTGCAACAGATTCCCGAGCATGTAAACGGCAACAAAGTTAATTAATACAACAATGTGCGTTTATGTAGTATATGTACATATGTATATTTTTTTATATAAATGTAAAAAAAACTTCTGAAAATTTAAAAATAATTAATGGTTTTTCTTCTTTTAATTTTTTTTATTAGATTATTTTAATCAACAATCATGTTTAAACAAGGCCATCGGTGCCTTAAACTGATGCTAGTTTTCCAAGTGCTGTACATTTTTCCTCGACTTTCAACTGCTCAACAAGATTTCTATCAACAAAATCAATATTCAACTCCCACCTCCTCAAACTATGATGGCTTCAACAGTAATAACAATCAAAATATTAACCTAAATAATCTGGACAATAACGATCGTACGCGCTATCGTACTGACAACAATTTAAATGATGTGATTCAAGATTTTGGCCAACGTAAAAATCTTGGTGCTTATGGTGATGATGAGCCCTCCTTGTCACGCGGCAAA
The DNA here is from genome assembly GCA_949628195.1 of Phasia obesa. Classification (NCBI taxonomy): domain Eukaryota; kingdom Metazoa; phylum Arthropoda; class Insecta; order Diptera; family Tachinidae; genus Phasia; species Phasia obesa. Next base: position 59,618,755 of record OX451216.1, read on the forward strand.
ACTACGTACAATGTTAAAACACAATTTTTGGATTTTTATCATTCAAAGGAGCCCACCTACTTTATAGTAGCCTCACGTATGGTACGCCCTGGCCTTATATATCAAGTTGCTGTTAATATACTGCAGGCTCAGTATCGTACCACAGTACATGCTAGTATTTCTTGTGATGGTGTACAGATAAGTGGCGATTCCAAGGATGTTAAGGAAGGTGTACCCGAAACACTTCTTATGCGTATTCCTCCTACAAGTGTTAGTGGTGAATATAAATTACGCGTAGAAGGTTTCTATCAAAATGTGTTTGGTGGTTTGGCATTTCTCAATGAAACCCGCTTGGATTTTTCGCAACGTTCTATGACTATTTTCATACAAACAGATAAACCATTGTATATGCAAGGTGAAACTGTTCGTTTTCGTACCATTCCAATAACGACCGAACTTAAGGGTTTTGATAATGCTGTTGATGTTTATATGCTGGATCCTAATCGTCATATTGTAAGGCGTTGGTTATCAAGGTATGTATGCCGAAAATGGGTGGAAATATAAATAAGTTATTGGGTTATCCAGTAAGGGGGCGGGTGGTGAATGTTGGTTGACATGTCTGTGGCCGCTATGTTCTTTTCGGCTAAAAGTGTGCTAATTCGGCCAAAGACGATCAAAAGTTCAGTTTATTTTTTGTGGGATATGTGGCATTTTAGGCTTTGATATAAACTGTGAAAATTTAATTATTAATGGCGTATTATCAAATCCTTTATCAAATTATCAAATCTTTGCACCATATTTTTCGAAACGAAATTAAATCGGTCCTCGAATAACCTTTATCCCCATTCGAATATCTCTTCAAAATTGGGATTTTAAGCTCTTATTGTAGTCCGATCCGCAAAAAATTCAGCAGGGACAATAACATTTTATTAATGTCACTCCATAATTGGTTCAAGCTCCCTTATAATGACGGCACATTAACGCTATCATGAAGTCGTGCCTGAAGTTTATACAGACGGATCTATAATGAACAATGGGGTGGGGAGAGACATCTACATCTGTCGATTTTAGACTAGAATGAAGTTTAGTCTGCAAAACCAATGCAGCACTGTTCAGGCTGAAATTTCTGCCATAAAAAGAGCGGTAAGCTGGCTGAGGTACTCTGCAATAAACCCTTATCGGTCGTCTACAATTCGTCAAGACGTTCCAACCTGAAACTTTTTTTTTGGTACCGGGGCACACAGGGGTGCACGGAAATATAATTGTGGAGAAACTTGCTAGATCTGGAATCTACCTTAGGCATCAGGAGATAGATCAACTAGTCAACGTCCCTCTAAACTGCCGTAAAGACAAATGGGGGCCGCACGGACCAGATGGTCTAACGAGGTCACCTGCACAATTTTCAGGTTTTTGTGGCCACAGTATAACTGCCAGATGTCCGCAAGTCTGCTGAGCACACTGATGGGAACAGTAGTGATTGTGCTGCGTTATGAGTGTCCACACTAAGAGATTAGATTAGATCTCTTACGTAGTGACTTCTGTAGAAGTTGTCAGGACGAGGAAGAAGAGACGGTGAATCACCTCCTGTCATTGTTGCAAGACCTTGCAGACCAATCGGGCTTCGATATTAATAAGTTAAACTCATTTATCCGGGCTTCGGGATGGGACACTTGCACTAGACCAAGTGTAGATCTGCCGGAAACCATAATGAACTTGCTGATCATTCTCCTTTCTCCCCTTTCAGGTGTGACAAACGGACCATAAAGACCCAAGTGAATCAGTTTTGAATTACAAAACTGGCGCCCTGTGCAACCTAACCTACAAATATATAATAAAATAACATAAAAATGAATTCTTAGTATTGCATTCTTCGCATGTATCTACATCTATCTGATGTTATAAACATCATCTATTTAACCAATTGTAAATTGTAATTGTAAATCGATGGATTTACAATATCTAACTTAAATGAATTGATCTTACCATTAACTTCCGAAGATGTAATTGTGTCACCGAGATGAATGACATCGTTAATAATTATGAAAATTCTTTTTATTACAGACAATCGAATTTAGGATCAGTTTCACTTGAGTACAAACTTTCAGATCAACCGACATTCGGCGAATGGACTATACGTGTGATTGCCCAGGGACAACAGGAAGAAAGTCATTTCTCAGTAGAGGAATATTATCAAACACGGTTTGAAGTGAATGTTACAATGCCAGCATACTTCTTTAACACAGATCATTATATATACGGTCGTGTTATGGCAAACTTCACAAGTGGTGCACCGGTCAAAGGCAATCTTACTCTGAAAGCAACAATTCGGCCCATCGGATACTTTAGCAATCAAGCTCTTAATGAGAAATATCGTTTGGGAAGATCACCGTCAGAAATGGCGGCTCTTTATGAACAACAAAAACGTTATGGTAACAACTATAATCCTAATTACAATGGCCAACTCAATCCAGATCAATTACAACAATCGCAATTGCCTCAAGATCAGCAATTTAGTACAAATCAATTTGTAATCGAACGAAATTATCAATTCGTGGAGGAGTGGCCTTTCTGGGTGAAGAAACCCGACATACAAGAAACCTTTGATCCGTGGTCGAATGAATATAAGAAAACCTTGCCCTATTTAAGATATTTTAATGGTACATTTGATTTTAAGTGGCCTATTAGAGAAATGGAACAACTGGTGCCGACATTAGCCAATATGGAAGTATTGATCACGGCCACAGTAGGCGAGAAGTTCTATGATGAAGTTATATCGGGTTATGCCATTGCCAGAATTTACAACTCTAGCATCAAGGTAAATTTTCTGGGCGATTCTCCGCAAGTGTTTAAACCCACTATGACTTTTACCACTTACTTAGCGGTGGAATATCATGATGGTTCTCCCATCGATGAACATTTGGTGAAGCAAGGTCTAATGGAGGTAAATGGTTTTGTGGAAAGCAAATCTGGCGGCAGACGTGATTGGCCTTTGAAGCGTTTAAATATGATGCCATTATCACCTGGAATTTGGGAAGTTAAAATAGATTTAAGGCATGACTTACAACTAGATGATCGCGCTCAATCTAGAGATTTTCTAAATGGCGTATCCCAAATGCGTTTACAGGCTCAATTTATAGACTCAAGAGGTGAACGAGCACAAACGGAATTACTACTAGTGGCTCATTATTCACCCAAGAACCAACATATAAAAGTAACTACCAGTACGGAGAAGCCAGTAGTTGGAGAATATATCATATTCCACATACGCACAAATTTCTTTTTGGAAGAATTTCATTATTTGATCATGTCGAAGGGAGTTATTTTAATGAACGATCGCGAAACAATAACAGAAGGCATCAAAACAATTGCTGTTGTGCTAAGCGCTGAAATGGCTCCGGTGGCCACAATAGTCGTATGGAAAATAACCCAACAGGGTCAAATAGTAGCCGATTCGCTAACGTTCCCAGTGAATGGCATATCCCGCAATAATTTCACTGTTTATATTAATAATCGTAAGGCCAGAACTGGTGAAAAGGTGGAGGTGGCTATATATGGAGAACCGGGATCATATGTGGGTTTGTCCGGTATTGATTCGGCATTTTACACCATGCAAGCCGGCAATGAATTAACTTACGCCAAAATTATAACTAAAATGTCCTCTTTTGACGAACAAACCAATGGCACCTACAAGCATATTTGGTATTCTCATGCAGGTAATCCCGACGATTTGGTTTATTTCCCGGCCTCCTCTTTTGGTGTAGATGCTAACCGCACTTTTGAATATAGTGGTTTAGTAGTTTTTACCGATGGCTATGTTCCGAGACGTTCGGATAATTGTAATGCTACCCAGGGATATGGCGAGTGCTTGTCGGGCAGATGCTATCGTTTGGAAAAGAAATGCGATGGTTTATTCGATTGTGATGATGGTACAGATGAAATTGGATGTCGTGTTCGCAATGATACTGAGCTGGATAATTTCCGCAAATATCGTTTCAATCGAGTGCTAAGACATTACGAAAACGTTTGGTTGTGGCGTGATGTTAATATAGGACCTCATGGCAGATTCATTTTTAATGTTGAGGTACCCGATAGACCAGCCTACTGGATGGTCAGTGCTTTTAGTGTTAGTCCATCGAAAGGCTTTGGAATGATTAAAAGAGCCATAGAATATGTGGGGGTACAGCCTTTCTTTATTAACGTTGAAATGCCCAGTAATTGTCGACAGGGCGAACAGGTAGGCATAAGAGTTACAGTTTTTAATTATATGACAACAGCCATAGAAGCAACGGTTGTATTGCATGGTAGTCCTGATTACAAATTTGTGCATGTTGAAGAAAATGGCATAGTAAGATCGTATAATCCACGTACCTCCTCTGGAGAGCAGCAATTCTTTATCTATTTAGAAGCTCAAGGTACTACGGTGGTGTATTTGCCTGTCGTGCCCCAACGTTTGGGAGACATAGATGTTTCATTGCATGTGGCCACACTATTGGGTACTGACGAAATAAGCAGACGTTTACATGTGGAATCGGACGGCTTGCCTCAATACCGCCATCAATCAATTCTTTTAGATCTCTCCAATCGTGCCTATGTTTTCGAATACATGCATGTAAATATAACTCAAACACCAGAAATTCCCTATCAAGTCGACCGTTATTTTGTTTATGGCTCCAACAAGGCACGCATCTCTGTAGTCGGCGATGTTGTGGGTCCCATATTTCCCACTATGCCAGTCAATGCCACCTCATTACTCTATATGCCAATGGATTCTGCCGAACAGAATGCCTTCTCTTTTGCAGCCAATGTCTACACTCTGCTCTATATGCGTCTAATCAATCAGCGTAACAAAACTTTAGAAAAGCAGGCCTTTTATCACATGAATATTGGCTATCAACGTCAACTAAGTTTCATGAAAGCAGACGGTTCATTTTCGTTATTCCGTTCCGACTGGAATAATTCAGCCTCCTCTGTTTGGCTAACAGCCTACTGTGTACGTATTTTCCAAGAGGCCTCCTTTTATGAATGGGAAAACTACATTTACATCGACTCCACTATAATAGAAAAGAACATACGTTGGCTGTTGCAACATCAAAAGCCAGAAGGTAGTTTCTATGAGGTTACTTGGCTGCCGGATCGTAAAATAAATACAACTAATTTTGCTAATCATACATTACAAAATCGTAATATAACTTTGACTTCTCATGTTCTCATATCTCTGGCCACAGTAAAAGATCTCTCCGGTTCTTTGGGTGCTCGAGTGGCCTTAGCTCAGCAGAGAGCTATCACTTGGATTGAACGTAATATGCAATTTTTGCAAGACACACCAGAACCGTACGATGTGGCCATTACCGCCTATGCTCTGCTGTTGTGTAAATCTCCTATGGCCGAACACGTTTTCAGTATATTACGAACGCATGCCCGAGTTGTGGGTGATTTTATGTACTGGGGCAACAAAGAACTACCACCACCACCGAAAAAATTGGAAAACCAAAAATGGTTCTCTCTGCCACGTCTGCCATATGAATACGATTCGATGAATATTGAAACGACGGCCTACGCTTTGCTGGTGTATGTATCACGTCGTGAGTTTGCTGTTGATCCAATAGCTCGCTGGTTGAATGCTCAACGTTTGAATGATGGTGGTTGGGCTTCAACACAGGATACAAGTGCTGCTCTACGTGCTCTAGTAGAATATACAGTACACTCGCGTATTCGTGAAGTTTCATCGTTGACGGTGGAAATTGAGGCTTCATCCCAGGGTGGAAAACCAAAAACTTTACACATAGATGATACTAATTTGGCTCAGTTGCAGTATATTGATGTAAGTTTAAAATAATAATAAATCGTATGTCTCTCTTCTTTTATTTCTTAATTCTCCGAAACTTTTATCTTAAACAATTTTAGATTCCTGATGCATGGGGTACCGTTAAAGTACAAGCCAAAGGTGCTGGTTATGCTATTTTACAAATGCATGTACAATACAATGTCGACATTGAGAAATTCCAAACGAAACCTCCGGTACCGGCATTTAGTTTAAACACTAGAGCAATTTTCCATGGCAGAAATCAGTCTCATATTTCATACATAGCGTGTCAAAAGTAAGTATTTTAATTTTTTCTTTGTAAAAAAATGCCTTTTCCGTAACTCTAACCTATAATAATTAGAGTTGTGTAGTTCATGAATGACTTAGTACTGTTAAACTAATCACTCAACTGTCCTAAATGAGCTGATCACCGCACCTTAGTTCGGTTCACCCCCTTAGTTCAAGTCAGCTCCTTAGTTCACTAAAACTCATTAGTTCTGTCAGCTCCTTAGACTGCTTTTACAATAGGCAGTAACAGTGCAGACATTTTTTGAATTCTCTTTTGCTCTGTCTTAATGCTTTTACAATTGGACATAAACACGACAGACAGATTTTTGCACATTCTATTTTCGGATATATATACTTTAAATGTGTGTGTGTTTGAAAATCTGTGGTATACATATGTACTTTGTTAAGAAATTTTAAGCAAGTAGATGCCGTCTAGAGAAATATAATGTGAAGCAGCACAGAAAAAATCGAAAAGCAGAAAAGAGAATCGAAAAAATGTCAAGTACGATAGTCATGAAATACACACTCTACCTCTTCAACCACTTGCGTACAAATCTTGTCTGTCTGCCCTGTTTATGTCCTATTGTGAAATGGGACTTTTGTTAGTTCAGCTCATTAGTTCAGTTCAGTTACTTAGTTTAGTTCAGTTCAGCTCCTTAGTTCAGTTTAGCTCCTTAGTTCACTTCAGCAAATTAGTTTAGTGAAGCTCACAGTTCAGCTCATTAGATCACTTTAGAGCACCTTAGTTCATATTCCTTTTTAGTTCATGTATATACGGAGTTTGACAGTAAGAGTAGCCGCACAATTGTTTTGTTGTAGAATCGCGATCACTTGTTAGATACGCCTGTTTTTTTAATTTATATTCGGCCCTATTCCCGTTGTCGTTTTAATTTTAGTATTCTTTGCTATGTCGTTGTCGTTTTTATCGTCGTTTCGTTCCTAAATTCGTGTTCTTGAAATATATTGAAACGATGGAGAAACGTTATCGAAAACAAAAAGAAAAATTAATAAAGTGTGGTAGCACTGCAATTTTTTGTATTGGTTTTGTAAATTTCTGAAAAATTTGTTATTTCTTTGTAAGTTTTAACAAAATATGGCGAGTACTGGGGTCGAAAGAAATCTTTTTCGAAACACAATGTTAAAGTCATACAAGTTCGAATGATTTCCGTTTCGAATCGAAATACGTAATAACCCCCTGAATTTTATTTTCCAAGTTCAAATGATGATGATGACATAATGGATATAAATATACATCGGAATATGCTACGACAGAACGTTAACATTTTTGCCATCCCAGATTCTAAGTAAGAAACTTGATTAGTAGCGATCCAACTTCTTCTAGTCGGCGAATACGTTTTCTTTCGTGTTTATTTGTTTTCAAAATCTTAATAGGTTTGACACCGCTTCCTCAAACGGTGACAAGTGCACCTATTTATAACAGGTGCACTATTTGAATAAAAGAAAAACATTTTAATGGATATTTTCTACTCCATCAAGAACTTGAGACCCACGCGGATTTAATTTATCGTCAGTTTCGCTTAGCATAAGCGGATGTTTTTCCATTTAAGAAACTAAAATTTCGAACTGCATTTATGTACCTTTTTGCATTTTGAAATTTATTTTCTTGTAGTCGTTTAAATTTCGTTGCCTACAATGATGACGACAGAGAACAAATGTTTTATTGTCGTTTCTATCTTCGTTTCAAAATAGAGAATACCGATATATTTACGACGAATGTTGTTAACGCCAACGGTGATGTCAAATTGTCTTTTTTATTTCGTTATCAAACTACAACTGTGGCGTTCCCACAATGATGATTTAGTATAAATTTGTTTGCACCACCTTTTGATTGATAATGTTAAATGATTTTCAAAATTAATATTAGAAATAAAACAACCCTATTGTTTTCGCTATAATGTCTGTCCTGATAATAATTATTTGGTCATAAAAGGAGTCTTTGCGTTTTTTGCCGTTATATAGTGATAATGTATCGAGCAACAATCACCCGATTACCTTAAACGGACATGTGTTTAAGAGATGACACTTCATGTTAAATTTTTGGACATGATCATTTTCTAGTTTGTTGCTCATGAAAGTGAATAAAATAACTAAAGAAGTACGCTACTTTGCATCTTTATTATAAAAAAAGCTTTTTTAGTATAAAAAAAGGTAAAAACGCTACAAGATCTTGCTGAAAATTTCGAAAAGTTTACGCTGAGAAAGCTGAGAGTGAACAAATGACCCAGGAGTAGTTAGGTTGATTCCGGTCGATATCGAGTTTTGGGTGGGATTGGAAGGCTGCAACCTGACAAAACCATCAATTCGTGGTGTACTGTTAAAATCTCGGCCGTATGCATGAAGCAATCCAGAAAGAGCGATCAGAATTGGCCAACAGAAAAGGAGTTTTTTTTTACTGGTAGCGTTAGTGGACATTCAACATGAATTTTCTAGCATTGAAATTGACACGAAAGTCCTCTGTAGGGAGTTTATTCTACACACGAATTGTTTGGCTAAAAAACGAATTCTCATTGTAATGCGTAGTAAGTGCAATTCACTGACCGACCAATCGACTACAAATAGATGGGCTCCAAAACAAAAGTGGGTTATTCGTAAAAATATGCGGGTATCGGAAACAAATAAGTTCCCTGATTTCATTAGAACAAATTCCATTGTAGTAACGACAAAACAACGAATCACAACCCAAAAAAGTTGTTGTTGTTGTAACAGCTCTGCTGCTGTCGGAAGTTCTTTCCTGGAAAAAAAACTTCCGGTTGATACATCTGTTGCTGAGTTGACAATCTTTGGCCTAGTGTGACTCGGGTCGTTCCAGAGCGAAGATTCAATTGTCGTGGGAAGGTATATAGATTTGTCCACCAATAGAGTTGTCTACCCTACTGTCACCGAAAAGCTTCTTCGACCTTTCCTGCACGCGGTCTAGTAGCTCCAAAATAGACTTTGAACATTTTAGGGCGTTTAGGATCAAGGGGAATTAATTAAGTATCTTTAACAACGTATCAAAAAATCAAAGCACTTGATTTCGTGTTAGCGAAAAATTCAACAGTCACCGTTAAACAAGTGCGCGGTCATGGTACGACTACCCTTGGCAACTGTGTTGAGGATGAACTGGATATGAAGGGTACATTGCTCCATGATATAGTGTGATTAACATTTATTGTGACCTTCCCTTCGCGGCCTGCGGGTCTCGTTTAAGCTGTGGTCTCTATAATCTGGCTCAGGTCAGATGGTTCAGTGAGTCGACTTGCTTAACTACGAAAACGATACAGATCAGAAAAAACGACTTCGTTACTTCGAATGCCGAAAATTAGCTGCAACAGTCACTGGGCGCAGCGTATTTGGAGCCCATGTGAGTAGAATGGGCCTGCCCTTTTAATGACTTTTACAGAAGCTGCTAAGACAAGGAATTGAAGAAAAAGCGATCAAACAACATCTCTGCCTATGAGCTGCATTGGAATTCCGACGTATTCAGCACCTTGGACGACGGTATTTTAATTGCCTATCTCATCATTGGAACCAAGAAGGATCAATTCCGTTTAGAGGAGTTTCGGTTGGTTTTCTAGCCCACTCCCAGTTGCTGACATATAGTTACCAACCGAAGCGCCGCTGAAAATTACTTAGCCTAGTTTTTCGGCGATAAACCACACAAATTCTAATTTGATGGAACTATGAAGCTACCGATAAAATGCCAAAAGGGCGGAGACTTTTTAAATTTCCCAATATTTGAAATCTTTATTTGAAATATTTTCTATTTATTTATTTTATTTTTTCAACTTTTTCTTTTATAATTTCAGTTGGATAAATCATAGAGAATCGGAGCGTTCTGGCATGGCTGTACTGGATGTAGCCATACCGACAGGCTACTGGATACAACAACAAAAATTAGATTCATATGTTTTAAGTAATCGTGTGCGAAACCTTCGTAGAGCTAGATATATGACAAGCAAAGTTGTTTTCTATTTTGATTATGTAAGAGAAAATGTTTTTAAAAGTTTTATTCTTTTAAGAACACAGTTAAACAGATTTTTTATAATTTTTGCATTTTTTGTTTTTTTTTTTTTTTTTTTTTTTAGTTGGATCATGAAGATGTTTGTGTTAATTTTACTATTGAACGCTGGTATCCCGTAGCCAATATGTCTAGATATTTGCCCATACGCGTTTATGATTATTACGCTCCAGGTAAGTGTTTTTTTTTTTTTAATTTATTGAAAAAAATAAATTTGTATGTATTTAAAAATTAATTTTTTCCAATTTTTCCAGAACGTTTTAATGAGACAATATTTGATGCATTGCCAACATATCTGCTGAATATATGCGAAGTGTGCGGTAGCTCCCAGTGTCCATATTGTTCTATTTACAATATTGGCTGGCGGACTTCAATGTCAGTATCGTTATTAGTCTTTAGTGTGTTCATATACTTAATGCGCAGTCGTACTCATGTTGTTCTAAATATGCTGCACCTAATGACGGTTTAAAATGAACAAACTACTGCTGCAGTAATATATGAAGTGTATTATTTTTTATTTTTATTTTTTTAAGTAAGTAAAAAGTCAAAAATTTCATAGAACAAGAAACAAAAAAAAAAAAACATAAACCCAAAAGAAAAAAGAAACTAAACTCGAATATGCAAAATATATAAACAAAATCAAATTTGTATCCGTCCATAAGTAGTTCATATTTTATCATGTTTTTTTTATTAATTTATTATTTAAGTTAAATTAATTAAAAATCTAGAAAGTGTACAAATGAAAATACCATCAACCAATAAGAAACAAAAAATAAATTTTATTATTTATTTTTTTTTTAATAAAAAAAGAGAAGCTTTACAAAAAACGAAAATAATATTAACAAAAAAAAAGATAATAATTAAATTTTAACTTTTTCTACTCGTATTTTATTTAACACACCAGGTGTGTTAAAAACGAATTGTCTCAAAATATTATTATTAACCTAAAGTGTCTTATAATGCATATTAAATATCAAAGAAACAAAAATGCCTTAGATTTTAGAAATCATATCAAGTCTCTCTCTCCTTTGTCTCCATCAATTTTTAAATATTGACTTAATTTTTGTTTATTTCAATGAGATTTTTTTTTGTTGTACTTTTACATTTTCTTTTAACAGTAATTTAGTTTTTAAGTAAAAAAAAAAATAGAAAGAAATGTAATCCATCCAAGAAAGTTTTCAAATAGTGAAAATACAATTTTTGTTTTTTTTTTTCAATACCACTTACATTTACGTTAAAAATAATGATCATTGAATTGTAATCCGTCCTTTATTATATATACATACATACTATATATCTACTTACATACATATGTACATTTATAAAATTAATGTTTACACGCGAAAAAAAATAGTTTTCTAAAAAAATTGTAAAATGAAATTTTTAATAAAAATGTCTTTTTTTATCTAGAATTGTGGTTGTTGTTTTTTTGTTTGCTGTAAAATAAAGTGCAAAATTCTTTTGAGTTTGTTGATTTGAAATAAAAACGTCGACCTAATCTGGTGAAGATAACAGGTGCTGTTCCATAAAGACAATGTCTGAATGCATACGTCTGTAATCAGTATGAGGGGCCGTCGGAATTATTGAATTCGTGATCGAGAAAAATTATTATTATTCATAATTTTTCGTTGTCGATATCCAACGAAATCTATCGAAATTCGAAATAATCGATTTGAAAACGCCAAACAGGTGTTCTGGCAAACGAAAACGCTAGAAATCTGGCATTTTCAAGCCGCTAGTGTATGCTGAAGCGATCTGGTCATTTTTATTTAAACTGCACTTGAAAGAGAAAATAAATTGATGTAAAATTAAAATTTAACCAGGTATGTGATGGAAAACGATTTTGAAAACGAATCGATTTTAAAACGATTTTGTCGTTTGTTTTTATTATTTTTGTGTTAATTCCTTATTATTGCTTTATTTTTATTTTCTGGTATACTTTTCAAACCCAAATGTTAAGAGATTGGCTCAAAAACAATGCTCAAAATCGATGAAAATTCATCACACCCTTTGAAAACGATCGTTTTAAAATCGATCGTTTTTCATCACATACCTGGTTGTTTTTATTTGAAGAAAAACTTTTAAAATTTTTTCACAATTTTAATTAAAAATATGCAATTTAGAATTTTGCTTTGTTTTTATAAACTGGCGATTTATGCAAACAGCTGGTCAATTTGATCTTCGAAAAAAATTTATTTTTTTTATAATTCTTTTAATTGACGAATTTTTATGAATAATTTTTTCTATGTTTATGTTTTGTTATTATAAAACATATGTTTTTTTATTTGTTCGAACACAACTTCGAAAAAGGCAAAACGCCAGAAAATCGCTTCGTTTTCAAAACATGCTTAAATGCGTTTTGCGTTTTAAAAACGATTTGCGATTTGAAAACGCAGCGTTTTCAGAACATGGGCGTATATTTCTCAAGTCGGCGTCTACTTGCTTAAAATTTTTCAACAAAGTACATGTGCCACAGATTTTCAAACATGTAAAATAAATAAATTCGAAAGTAGAATCTGCAAAAATCTGTCTGTCTTGTTTATGTCCAATTGTGAAATCATTTAGACAGAGTAAAAGAGAATTCAACAAATTTCTGTCCTGTTTCTGTCTATTGTGAAAGCAGTCAAACGACAATAAAACATTTGTTCTCCGTCGTCATCATTGTAGGCAACGAAATTCAAACGACTACAAGAAAAAAATTCAAAATGGAAAAAAAGTACATCAATGCAGTTCGAAATTTTAGCTTCTTAAATGGAAAAACATCCCGCTTATGCTAAGGCTTTTCGAAAGGGAATAAGGGAGTAGGTTGGCATAAAGTAAGTAAAACTAAATTAGGAGAAAATATCCATTGAAATGTTTTTTTTTTTTATTATTAAAATAAATAAAGATAAAGGCTGTTATAAAAGGGTGCACTTCTCACCGTTTGAGGAAGCGGTGTCGAACCTGTTAAAATTTTAAAAACAAATTAACCCAAAAGAAAACGTAGTGGTATTCGCCGACTAGAAGAAGTTGGATCGCTACTAATTAAGTCTCTTACTTAGAATCTGGGATGGCAAAAATGTTAACGTTCTGTCGTTAGCATCTTCCGATGTATATTTATATCCATTATGTCATCATCATCACTTGAACTTGAAAAATAAAATTCAGGGGCCAAATCACCGCATTCGATATCGAGTAAACTATCGTATCAAACAATATTTCGATACGAGTCGAGTAAGCCAATTATGCCAGTAATTTATATCAAATTGTGATAGATTAATAATATGTCAATAAGTAATCAAGAAAACATGTTTTAAAAACATTTCCCTTCGAATGAAATAACGACACTTTTTTTTCGATATCGTAAGCCATGATACCAAAATAAAAAATTACGATAGATTTTACTCGATATCGAATGGGGTGATTCGACCCCAGTACTCGCCATATTTTGTTAAAACTTACAAAGAAATAACAAATTTTTCAGAAATTTACAAAAACAACACAAAAAATTGCAGTGCTACCACACTTTATTAATTTTTCCTTTTGTTTTCGATAACGTTTCTTCGTCGTTTCAATATATTAAAGAATACGAATTTAGGAACGAAACGACAACGACATAGCAACGACTACTAAAATTAAAACGACAACGGCAATAGGGCCGATATAAGCAATTGGTAATTGTTTTGAAATAAGGGAATGACAACTCTTCTGAAGTTTCTGAAATAATCCTGATTCAAAGGTATTTTCCGCAAAATTCTATTATTGTCGTGAACGATGAAAACGCTGGGGTCCTCCAAGGCATACAAAATAATTATGCTACATCTAGAGAACTGCAATAGTGATATTCTCTTAATTTGACATATATACTCTGTGAGTATTGCGCGTTTACGGGTTAAATATTTGCTATCCTTTTTGTTGTTTGACGAGTGAAACACACAGCGGGGATCAAAATCATTATCCTTAACCAATGATTAAATATTCAGCAATCGTATAATAGCGCCGGTTTGGTAATCGTCGCGCTAATGAAAATTCAATGTCATTGAAGAAATCCCAAGTATGTTTTGTATACGCGTAAGTATGCGTGATCGTGAGTCAAAAACAGACATTTGTACTTCTGTACTAATAGGTATTCATAAGTTTCATGAAATTCGCTTAATTTTTGTAAGATTTATTGCGTTATTTCTATAAAGGACATTTGACAGGATCAAGAGTCCTTTTTTCAAGAGCTATTATGATGGGTTTAACGAACCTATGTTTTTACATATTTTTTGTTGAATAACAGAGTAAATATAAAAATACTTGCTTTTTTGGAACATGGGCGGTAGGTGTGTCCTTGTACCGTTTTTTTTTTAACTAAAATTTTCTTAATTAGGCTGCAAAGTTTCAAAATTCTGTGTCAATTCCTTCTATTTTTTTCCCATCGTTATATGGGAACAAAGCACTGTGCGACGCCCACTGATCCCACCCAATTTGTTTTTTGCTAGACCAAGCGTAATAACACGATAATAATATTTTGCTTTTAATGGCAGGTACCTAATCCAGTCTATATTTTGTTAGATTATGCACATTAGTATGATGGCTACTTGTTCAAATTTTCAAGACACTACATAGTTCTGTAGTTTGCTAGATATACAATTTTCACTGTATAAGAGCTACCACGCCCACTGTCCCAATTTAGACTATGTACATTACTATGAGGTTTACTTATGCAAAGTTTCAAGACTCTACCTATTGTAGTTCTCTAGATGTACGATAATTTTTCACTTTGTATGGGAGGTACCACTCCCACTGTCCTAATCCAGTCTGTATTTTGCTATACTATGTACATTAGTATTAAGGTTACTTGTGAAAAGTTTCAAGACTCTACCTAATTCAGATCTCCAGGTAGACTATAATAATTGTTCACTTTGTATGGGTGGTACCGTAATCCAGGCTGTGTTTGGCTCAACTATATGAAGTGATAGAATTACTAACGAACGACATTTGATTTTATTTATACAGAGGTTCTAACTCTAGTGCGACACATTGATTTTTGTTCAAGATACATACTCTTTATCGATCGTGGCACGATCTCAAACTGTAAGAATCTGTAGACTTTGTAAGGATTTTTGAAAAGTCTGTTATATTTTTTGGAAACATTTGATATTAGTGTAAGACCGTGGCTTTTATGCATTCTAAACTTGTTTGCTGAGTATTTAACTTATGATTTTTAAAACCAAACTGATATTAATACATTCTGTCAGTCCGTCCAAATGTATGACTTTTTCCCTTCAATATTTGGTGAAAAACATTTTAAAACCATTAATTTGATTAACGAACTCAATAATTAGTTTGTGTACATTTTCTAATATATACTCACATTTCGAAAATCTACAGGGCCGGTCGGGAAGGCCTGGAGAGTAATGTGTGTACTCCACCCGTTTTAGATTTTATCTGACCCTGTTGCTTAAAAATGACCCAATTTTTTTTTTAATATTTTGATTTTGACCCCATTGTGTATTGTTTAGTGTTCGAGTAAAAAGTAAAACTAAATCTGTATTTTATTTTTATATGCGAACAAATAATTTATTGAATAATGGTGAATAAACTACAAACTACAGTGTTATATTGTTGAAATCTAAAGCATTGGGAAGGGGCTGTTAGTGGTAGCAATGCATTAATAAGTATAAAGTATATGGATGTTAATTTTGAAATTTATTTTTATATTTCATATGGAGTAACATTAATTATTCTTTATGTTGTCGTTCTCGTATTTTTGACTTCATCATTTCGTATCGTATTCAAAAATTTCTAGTTAATGTTAATTAGCTGAAGTTGAAGGCGAAGCCGTAGCGGGAATCGATGTTGGTAGTGCTTGCAACACTTCTCCTATAAATGTTTGTGGACTTTCAATGTCCCCAAAGAGCCCTGTATGCAACAAAATGGGGATATAGAAAAGTTTTTTGATTTATTTAAGACAAAGTAAAAAATAGAATAATTTCAGGCTACTACTTACCGGCAACATCACAAAATTCTTCAAACGATGTACAGGGCAAAAATTCATCAGTAAATGTTAACAAAATGGAATCAGTATGTTTTACCATAACTTCATCGTTTTTCCTTATATAGTTGAACAGAGAAATGGACCAGTCCTCCTCTTTGGGTGTAGCAACATTCTTGAACAGTGTATTATAAATGAGATCCAAAAGAGCCCACATCATCAAGAATGGCTTATAGACACTATATTCTTTTTCCTTGATATCGGCGGGTGCTAACAATGCTTTGCATACTACTGAAGGTGATATATGACGGGCTTGAGCAATCGCTATGAGACGTTTTAAGTGGGCTAAACGATGTTTTTGCCAAGTCTCGTGAGAGTGCAGGGCTAGTGATACTGTAAGCATGTAAAGAGGTCCCTCTACTTCATAAGCACACTCTAGCCATTTCTCTGAGGCAGCAGCAGTGAGATATGTTAATAGAGTCTTACTGTCACGGGCCGCTGAGCGTGAAGATAGTAACAAGTAGACAGCGTAGAAAAGTAAGTAGGGCACGAAGTGCATATTCGATTGGGGACCACCGCCGCCAGCATCTTCATGGAAGCTACGCTCCCAGGCAAAACGCATTAGTAGTAATTTAAGATCATGAATGCTGTTGGTATAGGAAATGTCACAGCGCTGGGTGCTCTCTTGCATGTAGCTGGCATGACGAGTCATGCAGCCAGAGAAGGCAGCTTCAGAGACATCAGGACCCCAAAGAGGCAGCAAACCATTGCAACGTGTATTGGCATTTTGTAAACTTGCTCGTTCCCATTCGTCACGGCCGCGAGCTGATCTAATTGCTGATGTATGACAATCCACATGAACTACATTGAAATGCGTGACAGTGGAGTAACCGATAGTTTTGCGTGACTTAAGTTCAAATTCTTCTACATTGCATCTCTTGGTGAATGTGTAAATGCCCAAGACTTTGGCTGGCTGGCAGGCATAACCTTCGCGGCAAATGAAACAAGTTAAACCAGTTTCGTCGCGTAACTTTTCAATTTTTTGCAGTATAGAACCTTTGGCCGTAACCTGGCCCTTCTCATTGGTTCTCATGCCCAAAGCATCTAGTTGTTTTTCTCTAGTCGCCATAGCCAGCCGTTTCTTTTCGGCTCGGGTAAAGTCTCTTACTTCTTGTACACGGGCGGCAGTAGCCGAATCGGTGCATAAGGCCTCCAAAAGATTTTCAGCCAAACTGCCAACGTGTTCATCGGATGACACTTGTTCTAAACGATGTATTATGGGTATAATATCCTTGCTAATAGCCAACTGAGTGGCTTCGTGTTTGGTTGCTAGGCCGGTAAGGAATCTTAAAATATACTTCAGGGAGGGTCGCGAAATAAACTCTTTCAGCTCATCTGAATCGGTGCGTAGTAAAGTGGGTTTCACACAGGGTGCATAACGTGTTATATAATCAATAGCCTTCTCCACTATACCCAAGCCAATAATGTAATCCTTCAAAGTGCCGCCTATGCAGTTGTGTTCGATTTGATTGGTTAGCACGCAATACAGTTCAAGCTTAAATTCTTCCTCAGCCGTGCGTTCTGCATCAAATTTATCAAAATCCAAAACTTCTTTAAAATAATAACACAGCAAAGCCATTTTAACCTCATTGCCGTAAACCAGGGCTGCCAAGACCCGTATAAGATGTCTTAGCACCGAAGGATTATTGCGCACGTTGGAGCATTCAGTGCAAGAGATGAGAGCAATTACATATTCAGGGCCTCCAAAGGTTAAAGAGAATTGCAGAAAAGAATCTAAAGTGTCACTGGCTGCTTTCGATAATATGGTTTCCATTATTTCCAATAATTGCTCGGTAACCGCTGACTGCAAAGAGTCTGACTCGGACTGTAGGCACATTTGTAGAACTTTTAACAGTGTATTAATCGCTTCTAATTCAGGTTGACACAACACTTCTTGGCAACGCCTGACTTTGACGCATATTAAGAATAATTTCAGAAGTACTTGTATTAATTCCCTTGACCTGGTTATGTTTTGTAGATTGCCAATTCTGTCCAACATTACTTTAAGACCATTGCAATCAGCCAAAACATTTGCAAGACGATATAGCTGTTCGGTATCGACTTCCTCCTGCGACTTATTGTTAAGAGTTTCAACAAATTCTTCAGTAGCATCACCCAATAGACCACGCATACGATAAACGATACGCATGGCATCACGTTCGCCACCCTCTGCCAACCAGATTTTCTTGTAAACATCTTTGACGGGCAAATCCAAACTGATAATCTTGTTATTAACCAACAACTCCATGCCATTGTCATCTTCCAGCAATGCAATTAATTCACAATCGGTACAAATTTTATTTTTTATATCACGCATTAGTGGTCCTAAGCCCTGTTCGGTTGAGGGATATGGGTTACCCAACATACGTCCTTGCAGAAAGTCCTCTTGTTGCGGATCCTTCTCTAGCGTCATAAAGAATTCGGATTCATCATTTTCTTCCGGATGTATGATGGAATATAAACGTTCAAAAATAAAAACAGGAGTTTTTATGTCCTTCATGGGAGTCTTTTCCACAGTGTCTATTAAAATCTCCATAAAGGCCCGCGTCTCTTCCTCTGTACCGCTTGTCATTTCTTCCAACATTTCCAAGAGTTTTTCTTGGGCATCATCTATAAGGCGAGTTCTTTGCACAACCAATTTACGCAAAGACAAATAGCCCTCTAACACTGGTCCCAAAAGTCGCGTTTTATAAACTTGTCTTATTTGCGGATTTTCCAAAAACAAAGCCAAAAGCTCCACGAACTGTCTGAGGGCATAGCCCTGAGAAAGATCAGATGAGAGTGTAGTTTCCTCTAAACGATGAATTTTTTGAATTTCCTCGGTCAGCAATTGAGAAATTTCCACTAGCACTCCCTTCAAGGCCAAGTATTGGCGCCAAGGTGTATCTATGGCTAAGAGGCGATACAGTGATAGGAAATCAGTGCTAGCTTCGCCGGCCTCACCCACATATTTCAAGAAAGAGGTGAGTAAATTTAATATTTCCCTCTTTCTATCGTGTGTCCTGCTTAGAACAGTAATGAGAGTACAGACGAGCGGCCGGCGGAATCTGGAGTTGTTATTAAACAATATGGGCTGCAGCCAAGTAGCTGTAAGTTGTAGGGGTTTTAGCGGTTTGCCACCATTCAGCACCTTCAAGCGCCATCTTAGACCATATTTCTCTTGCAAATACTTATTCCTTGACTGCTTCTTGCGGGTTTCCCTGCTTTCGACGGTCTGCACAGAGGTTGTGGAAGTGTTTGGAGGTTCTTGTGAAGATTGCCTCTCAGGAGGCTTATTGTTTAGTATTTGTTGTTCTGAAGATTGCACTGATTGTAATACGGCCGCCAATATGTTCTCATCTTGTAGGGAATTTTGAGCAGCCGCAGCCACAAATGACTTGTAGCTCTTAGTTTGATCTTTAAGAGCGTTGGCAGGCATTCTGGCCTTCCAGGCCTCAAATGAATGCTGCGAATCATTTTGTAGCCATTTTTGGAAATCAACACTCAATCCCTCAATGCAATTGATGGAGGACAAAGCCGATGGGCTCAAGTCGCGATTAAGTTTAGACGAGGGTATGGTAGGCGATATCAGTTTTAACATGATGTGCAAACAAGGTTGTATAACAGAATAGGCTGGGCCTCGTGGGCAGCGACAGGTGTGCAAGAACAATTCAAACACAATTTTAAGTTTTTGTTCCCAACAAAAGTCGTCCTGGGATATTAAGACCCTAAGCAGTTCCATTTCATGGAAAATAGCTGAATCTATGTTAGATAATGGTATAGAACCCAACAAGGCTGATTTTACTCTTTCGTTTATTAGTTCCAACAAATTTAAGCAGGCATCCTTGTTGTTTTTCGTTAGCAAAACCAATAGATTACGTACTTCGTCTTGTATTTGAACCGTTCCTCTGCGCAAATTGTGTTGGGCCAACTCTTCTACGAGTCCTTGACTGTACAGAACTAAACGACAATCATAATTTGAAGCCATGGCCCTTAATAAAGTCAAGCACTGTTCGGTAGATGCCAAAGCACAGCCGTAACATTTATTGATATTAAAATTGTCTCGTTTGTCCGGTGAATGGGGCAAGTTAGTCTGATCCATTTGGCTGCGATCATAGGCCACCAGTTCACTGCGGCAGGCCTTAACCTTTTGCACAATCTTTGACAGTTCTTCAAAAGAGGAACGCGACTCAACACAATACTTTTGAGCTAAGAATTGTATGATTTTATTTACTTGAGAATTGCTGTGTATGGTTCCTAAACTCTCGTCCATTAAACGATCCGATGAGCCATGTTCGGCATATTTCTGTAATAATAATTCCAACATTTGCTTATTGGCCAACAGTTGGCGGTAAATGCGATCTGCACGCTCCAGTGACGAATGTATTATTTGCACTGTTTTTGCCCTGTCTTCGGCAGATTCTATGGGATCAACGGCACAGCAAACACGGCCGTAAATGCTGAAATCAAATTTAGCATATTTGCAAAAGCCACAAGAATGACAGAGGAAGGGATCTTTTTCGTCATAGTTTATTGCACGGCATTTATGGCATTGGAATACATTTTCACCGCAATTACCACAGACCCCGGGATACGAAGGTACGGCGGCACTGCAACGTGGACATTGTAGATTTTCCGAAGATCCCGTCACCGTCTCATAGAAGTCAGCATATTCGATCATTAAATTGCAGGCGGTTATAGGTAGAGGAAAATCAACCTTCACCTCTGTTTGGCCCGACTGCAAAGTGACTGTTCTGGCCTTATGCCACATGGCCGGTTTATTCTTCAACTCGACTACAGCTTGCACTGTGCGATTGTTGTAATATATATTTATGGTTCTAACCATTTTGGTTCTTTTAAGATCAGCAATGCGTACAATCAATTTGGAAATCGTATGACACTGAACCAGTTTAACAATCATGGTGCAAGTGGTGAATTTCGAATCCGATTTGATAGACGGCAATTTAATGTTGGCCATGGGAACCTCTGGATTATTACAAACCAAACATGGTTCTGATTCCAAATAGTAACCACTCATTTGTAGAATTTGTTCCAGAGCAGTATATATTGAAGCATTTGGATGTCTGCTAAGCAAATCGTTCTGTTGTCTCAACACTTCCACGGCCTTTTCTGTAAACTCTGGCAGTCTTTCTGTGATGCCCTTTGTACTTAAGGTTAAGTAACCCAAAATATCGACAAATTGTGCTGTCCTGCGGCCGAATTGCGGCACCAATGGCCACATATTCCACAATATATTGATGACTTTCTCCTTTTGTTTATCGTTGGCATAATCGTATATTGCATACACTAATGAATGGGCCTGCCATCTAATGGACGTAATGTTCGTTTCCAGCAAAAATATACGCACAAATTTATTTAACAAGGCATCTGATACAAAACGGAAAATCTGATGGACAAATGTTGTACAATGTGTTGCATCGAATTTTGAATCAAATGACATTTCAATTTCTTCGGATTTATCACGATCTGTACGTAGCTTAGAACCACTAACACCACCCCCACCACCTGTCGCTGCTGACGAAATATTTGCAGACTCGGCTTGTTGCTGCTGCTTAACAGCTTGAATATTATTGCATAAAGCTGCTTGCAATAGCTGTAGAATTATTGGTGACACTCCATCATCCAGTTGGTAGCAGGCAATTTCAATGAGTACAGGTATGACGTCTTCGTGAATAAGACAGAATTTTTGCCAATTACCTGTGCGAATTTGACTAATTTCCTGGCATGTTCTTAAGTGTTCTGTCAGTTCGACTAGCGAGTCATAGCTTAAAATGGGTATATTTTGATTGCTTAAAACCATATTCTGAAATGAAAAAAAAAATTATAATTAAAAAAAAAAATACGTTTCGACTGTTTAGAGATTAATCCTTATCGAATTTTTATAGTACATCCCTGAGTGAAGTGAAATAATACAAACAGGATGCGGATTCATTGAGCAGTACTACTAAATTTCTCTTATATCATAAAAACCTTTTAAGAATTCTGCTATTATATAAGTTTTAAAGGGTGATAGTTTAACAGTCTGAGGGTTATGGGTTCGATTCCCAACGAAGACTCTGGGTGTTTCACTACATCGAGTGAAGGAAGGTTTTTGTATCTATGCTCGATTATTTAAGTTATAGAGGTATAGAACTTTAAGTTGGCATTACGTTTCAAGATGGCGACTGATTTAACAGCTGTCAAGTGATTTATTCTCACTTTGGTTTGGCAATTCGTCATGAATAGACTCACGCCTGAACAACGCTTGCAAATAGTGCCCAAAACGAGATTACCGTTTTTCCCGATTTTCATAAGCGAATTTTGTTTAGCGATGAAGCGCACTTCTGGTTGAATGGCTACGTCAACAAACAAAACTGCCGCATTTGGAGTGAAGGTAATCCTCAGGTGTATGTCAAAACACCGTTACATCCAGAAAAACTGACTGCTGTTTGGTGCGCTTTATGGGCTGGTGAAAACATTGGTCCGTACTTTTTCAAAAACGATGGTGGCCAGAACATTACAGTAAATGGTGATCGGTATAGAGCCATGATTACTAACTTTTTCATTCCTGAATCGAATAACCATGATGTCCAGGAGATGTGGTTTCAACAAGACGGCGCAACATGTCAGACAGTTCGTGCCACAATAGATTAATTGAAAGACACGTTGGGTGACCGCCTAATTTCACATTTTGGACGTGTGAATTGGCCTCCATGATCTTGTGATTTAACACTAGAGTACTTTCTGTGGGGCTATGTAAAGTCATTGGTCTATGCGGATAAGCCACAAACGCTTGACCATTTGGAAGACAACATTCGCCGTGTTATTGCCGATATACGGCCACAAATGTTGGAAAAAGTCATCGAAAATTGGATGTCCAGATTGGATTACATCCGCGCCAGCCGTGGCGGTCATATGCCAGAAATCATATTTAAAATGTAATGTCACAAGATTATCTTTCGGATAAATAAAATTCATGTCAATCAAATAATCCATCGTTGTTTTATTGCAACTTAAAGTTCTATACCTCTATAAAAAAACACCCTTTATTTAATAAATAAATTAAATAATTTTTTTTTTTGTATAAATTTTTATAAATAAATTTTTTTAAGTTGGATTTCTAAAAATTGTCTTTTGGTCAATACTGAAAAGACTAAGGCTATGTTTTTTGGTAGATGTAAAAGTTGTAGGTTTTCAGTTGATTTTGGTGGTACCTTTATTGAATTTGTTAATAAACTTAAATGTCTTGGTGTTATTCTTGACACAGGCTTGACTTTTGAATATCATGTTAACTCTATAATATCTAGAGTTCATTTTACTTTACGTAGATTATATAGTCTGAATTTGTTATTGCCTTTTCATATCAAGAAAAGAGTTGTTTATGGACTAGTGATGCCAATTTTCTTATATGCATTAGAGGTTTATTCTGGTACCTTTGGTTATATCATGAGGAAGTTAAGATTAGTCTTTAATAGGGTTATACGGTATCTTTACTCTCTTAGATTACACCAGCATGTTTCGTCATATGTTTTATAATTTTGCGGGTTTTCGTTAAATGAATTTATTAAGTTTAGGATCTTGTTGCACTTTTATAGGACATATAGGTTACAAACACCTAGGTATTTGGTTAATTTCTTTGAGTTTTGTATATCGACTTTAACTCCCATAATGGAGCGTTTATTTTGTGTAAGAGTGCCACGAGTGTTCTGTTGATGCTTATAAGAGGAAACTATTTCATGTACTTTCAAGTAATGGTTAGTTTATATTGGTATCAATTCCTACAACATGTTTTACAAGTACGAATGTACTTACTTCATATGCTGAATGGAGAACTGAGATTGTTAATTTTCGCCTTGTAGAATATTTTTTCTTTAATTCTTCATTTTTGCCTAAATTTAGATTAACACTGTAACCTTTGTTACGATTTCGATTATTTCTATGGCCTTATTATATCTCTTTGTTTTTTTATTGTAGAATTTGTTTTGAGAATAATCATTTTGTAGTGCTTTGTAAAAAAGTTGAGTTTAGATTCTATTGAGCAGTTTTGTGATCTCATTTTTATTATAATTATTTTCGTTATTTTTATTTCTATTATTATTTATTTTTCTGTCATTAATTTCATTATTAATTATTTTTTTTTTTAATTTTTATACTGTTAAATTTAGCTTTTTATTTAAATTTATTACAATATTTGTTAATTGTTAATAATATGTAAGCAGAATATTGTAACCGATTATGGCCAAGAGGCTAGGTTATTGAAAATAAATCCATATAAAATAAATAAAATAAGTTTTAAATTCAATTTTCATTCGGAATATACAATAACATTTTTTTTTTTTGTATATGAGAACCTTTAACAACAACAGTTTTTATGTGATATATTCCGCTGGTGACTCAAAGAAAGTAGGTCACCGTAACTTACAAATCGGTTGCTTATAATCATTGAGGACGGAAGGGAGTCGCAAAGGGACCCATTAATTAGGCGGTCTGTGTCCATATATCCCTTATATTAATAATAATACTTCGTAGCATATAATTTATTAGATAACATTCAAATATGAGGCAAGGCGCCTGCAAGTGATGGGTGACATATTGATCGGGCTTACAAATCTTACCGTTAATATTTCCAGAATTGTAAGGAATAACCGAAACAGCGTATTAGACCGGGCACTCGTTTAACATGTTCAGAGTATAGAATTAGAACATTCCGCCTAATTACTTGGACTTCCATCTTCTTTCTACAATACCAACAGATGTTAACATCTTTACGAGCAGTTAAATTCAAGAAACAGCATCAGAGAGAAAGTCCTTAAGAACTTGGAACAAAACAATTGACGGTTACTCAACACATGATATGCTGAGTGCATCATCTGGGTGCTTGGACATCTTAAAATGATAGGTAACGAACGAGCAAACTATCTGGAAAATATAGTTAGAAAACTGCAGCAAGTAAATTTGGTAAACGCGAAACTTTTCTAGACCTCTAAAACTGAATTAAGAGACTCCATACAGCTCATAGTTCATTAGAGAACATTTTTGATTTTAAATAAGTCGTCGCTTGTTTAAATTCCGAATACCTTAACAGGACACTTAAACTTATAAACACATCTGCAATGATTGGGACTTTTAGATAATAGCGAATGCAGCGCATGCGGGAAAAGATATTGAAACAATGGAATATTTTCTATGCCATCGATCAGCTTGGGTCCATTATGATTTCCCGCAAATAATTTTGAGTTTTGATAATTCGTTGGGTTTTTTTGGTTTCATACATACTTGGGAAGATCCCAAGAATCTTTGGCACAAGTGTATGTCTACGGAAGACTTTAGACAATAGGATTGTGTCCTCCTTTTCAACCTAACCTAAACTAACCTAAAATTAGATTTGTTTTTAAACGCCGGGAAGGTACATATACTACTCGCAGTAATTCCATTGTAATACTGTTTTCAATCACATCAAAATATCGCTCCCCATTCACAGTTACCGTTGCGCCGTTTTCATTTTCAAAGACCAAATTGCACACCAGACTGTCACTTTTAATTGATGCAAAGGTGACTGATGAATAATTTGAGGGTTTTCCATTGCCCAGAACCGACTATTCTGTTTATTTACATATCCATTCAAATGAAAATGTGCCTCGTAACTCATTACGATTTTTTCATGAAAATTGGGGTTGTCATGGCCTAGCTGTAACATCCTATTGGCATACATATGTTTGCCGGCATAAATGGTCTTGTGAAAGAAGCTCTTGTGTCAACTGAATCTTAAATGGAAACAAATGCAAATCCTTTTGCAAAGTTGTGGCAAAAGTTGTTTTTTGAAGACCAAGCTCCTGAGCACGGCGTTGAATTGAGGTTGATGGATTGCTTTCCAAACACTTTCTTGAGCAGCAGTAATATTTTTAGCCGATCTTGCAGTACGTTGTGGTTTATGCTTGGGCCTATCACCTACAGACTTCGAAATCATTCACTACACGATAAATAGTGCGTTTTGTTGGCACTCTCATCGTCACTGTAATCGATAATTGATTTTGATAAAATGTTTTAACGATTAAAACACGTTGGTTTATCGAATATAAATTTGCCATCTGTCTACGACTGCCAAATATGAACTGTCAAGACTAATGTTTAGCAAAATGGTGGCAAACCAAAGTTGTATACCTTCCCAGCGGACATCTTGTTTTTCTATATAAAATCATTAATAAAATAAAGATGAAAATACTTACTTTCGTATTGTAAAGATTACACAAATCTTTAACGTAATTAAAGTGCACATCCAAGGAATGACCATCACGGAACATACGGAACTTTTCCTTATTCCCACAAATATACATTAAAAGTTTGCGCACTTGTCTTCTTAACAGGGCATTCAAGTTAAGCATCATGTATTCGCATAAAGTGTACGTCATATTTTCACAATAATTGTGATACCAATCATAAGTGCCGGGATGGGTGGCAGACAAACGTAGAATTTGATACGGCAAACGTACGGAAATCTCGGTTAATAGAGCATCGTATGATTCGAATATGTCGGGATAATTTTTTAAATAGTTATGTGGTATTAAAGTGGACAAATCTGGTTTAGGACCATAGCGAACTGGTTTCAGAAGACTATTTTGAGATGGTGTTACCGGCGAGCCAGTAACTACGGGTGTGCTAACACTGTTGGCAGGACCGCTGGCAATGGCACTCACTACACCGCTTGGTATACTGCTGGCGTTTTCATTGGACACACGTTTCCAATGTTGTAGTAAGGATTCCATAACTACCAAACAGAAAGTGAATGCACCATTGTTGCTTAGTATGCTGGCTGTAGTACTGGCAACAAACGAGGCATTATCTTTAAATTGATGCGGTGGTGAAGTGGTACCAGCTTGTTTGGATTTTGTTTTGCCCATTAGAACACCAAACAATGATAGCAAGGCCAGACGTACTTCATTTTTAAGATTTTTGTCTTTCATCTAAAGTTGCAAATAAAAATTTAATTTAATTTAATATATTTAAAGAAAATTTAAATGTTTAAATATAAACTCTTCTACCTTGGAAGCATTTGTAATGGAATCCATTTCGATGTAATCAACTAAAGCTGTTAACAAATCATTTAGTATTTTTTGATCACGTTCATTGTTGCCATTCAAATCTGTGGTCAACATAAGAATAACTTGAATCAAGGGTATGGCTTGTAAACCATTGCAGTCATCAAGTGTTTTTATATTTGAGATGATACTTTCCAAAATAGCAATTCTGTAAAAGTACAAATGTTTATTTCATTTTATGGATTCTTCTTAAGGAACAAAAAACAAAAAGTTTACCTTAAATCGTGCAATTTGGCTAACTTTTCATCCTCAGTAGTGTCGATCTCTTCGGTTTCGTTACTATGACTTGCTTCTAGTGCGGCACGGCTTGTTGTTGGCATTTCAGCAATAACTGCACTTGAGAGCGAACCACCGATAGCACCTTTACTTCCACTACTACCACTGGCTAAGCTGCCACCGCCACTGACGCGAGGTGGTGAAGCAGTAGCACCACCATCGCCATAAGTACTACTACGTCCTGAAGTTCCTCCAATTGATTCAACGCCACTGCCTCCGCTTTCTGAACCACCACTACCCACTGGTTCAGCAGGAGAGGTGCGCAAAGTTGAACCATCAGTAGCAACATTAGAACCTTCATCATCAGACCCAGCTGCAGATGAGGCAGCAATGCCACCACCACCACCTCCGCCAATACCAACACCTCCACTACCAACAACCACACCCCCACTGCCTCCCACAGAAACAGCTTGTAATTGTTGTTGAGCATGTTGCAGTTGAACGGCAGCATTGCGCATACCTTGCAGATTCGAAAGCCCCTGCTGCAAATGTTGTAAACCCGGCTCACCTTCGGCAGCATCATGCTGCTGCAAACTGAGCGCTATGGCAATATCCATTATAGCTTCATCGTCGGCATCCTGTTGTAAACCAAGCAATTGCGGAAAACCGCTACCCATAAATGCCTCTAAGGGATCCACCATAATATTAGGATCATTAGCAGCCGCCCCTGAAACAGCTACATACTCCGAACTGCTGCTACGTTGTACAGACGTAGGTGGTGATGAGGAGCCAGCAGCTACCACGGGATTAACAATACCGGCAGCTTCATCTAAAGCATCGTCATCATTATTGACCTCAGCACCCGCTACAGATCGAGCTGCTGATATTGCTGTGGAAAGTGCTGGAGGAGTAGGTGTCGAGCATACTGGTGGTGTTATAATGGCCACCTTACGCCTTTTGGTTCGTGTACTCAATAGCAGAATTATAGCTTCTTTGGCACTGTGCGATATAACACTAGACTCATTTTTCAAAAGAGCTATAAACATTAAAGTAACACGTTCGACTTGGCTGATATCGGCCAAAGAAAAAGCGTGCATTATTTCCACCAAACAATGGACAATAGTTTCGGTATGGGACAGTCCTTGTCTCACTATTGATGTTGGTTCATCGATTGCGGGTGTTATTTCAAAAAGTTTTTCAACAAATTCCATCAAATCGGAGAAAATTTCAAATTTATTATCAAGACATATTTTTGTTAAACTCTGTGGTCTGGCGGTGGCAATTCCACGTACCATTAGGACCAAACGGTAGAAGGCTTCGGGATCTACGTCCCTTAAGTTTTCGCGGCAATCTAGTTTTGTTTTTAAAGTCTAAAAACAAATTAAATCTGTATAAAAACACTACATAGCTCAACTTTAAATTGCTTACCTGTAACTCATGATAGACATAGACCAGGATTTCAGAATCCTTGTAGTTGTGGTATGCCTGTCGATTGCCAAAGAGTGTTGCTAAAACATAGCGGGATTGTACCTGAACTTGGTTAGCTGTTGGTAGCAGAAGCAACGACGTAGCAGTCTTTGTTGCCTTTTGTTTAATCGCAGCCGAAACGACTGCATTATTTCCCTGGCCCAAAAGACTAAGTGAGCAGTCAAGAACTTCCAAAAGTATAGTTACCATTTTGTCAAGTTGTGTGACAAAATTATAGTTTTCATAGTTGTTTGTGGAAGAACCCAATGCGCCATAGACAGCTGTTGTAGTGGTGCCGTTAGGTGCAATATTTGCAGAGCCTTGTGTGCCAGCCACTTCTTCAGTGTCATCTGGCCAACCAACAAGATCCTTGGATTTGCCGTAAACTTCAATAGAATCCAACATGTTGACATTTTCGGGATCACGCGACTTGCCAAAAACAACTTTTAAACATTTATCCGATTGCAAAATTTCCTCACGAGTCAAAGGTATGTCGAACCAACGAGCTCTTCTTACCGGTGTGGGTATTGTTCTGCCCAAAATTGTAACATTTTGGGGTGCTCGATGGGGATCTTGGGTGCCAAGTAATACTCGAATACCCACAATTACCATATTGGGGTCATTGTTGTAGACTTCTAAGGTAAAACCAGTGCTTTTAGTCGACGCGACATACATTCCGTTCGAGAACAGACGAGTTTTCAGTTTTTGTTTATTATAGATCTGCACCAGATCATTACCACCAAAGTCCACATCGGGTAGCATAGTGCAATGTTCAAAGAAATCTATAGGGAATATGGGACTTCCGTTAGGTCCAACTGTTTTCTGTTGATGACTCGATTTGCGTTTAGATTTCTTAGCACTGCCACTAGAGCAAGGTGATCTGTTGTTTAAGCTGGAAGTGTACAATTGATTGCTAAGCGGTTGTACTTGGGGCGACAGCCAAAAAGAGGTTAATTCTTGATGAGCAGTGAAAATTCTCAAACTGCCATCTTCACAGAGTAGTATCAGAGTGGTTTTTTCAACGCCCGCCACGGTATGACGTATAGCAACCATGTCCATAATGCGTGATTTAGATGACTGAGCCTTGATCTCCTGCATAATAATACGATCGGGCGTAAACATGAATATTACTGGGTTATTGGAGGTCTGCATCATGGCACATATTAAACCAGGATGGCCAGTAATCTCCGTCCATTGGCATAAGGGCTGAGGTGGGCCTTTAGAAGAATTCTTAGAAGCTGGTGATATTTGCAAATGAGTTATGGACTTTACACCCTTGTTGACATCCGTTAAAGGTGCCACAAAACTTCTACCCACCGAATAACTGAAGAACAGCATTTGCAGGGTGTGTGAATAGTAAATGGAAACACCTCCACCACCAACCTGACCATTGACATCTCTTATTTGTGTATGATTCAATTCGAGCGTATTGGTGACATAGAAATCGCCGTGTTTTGCCAACGACTGATCATCGAGTTTCTGGTAGTAGATGTATCCCGAAGATGCAATTATCAACATATAGTAGACCCCGTCCTGGTAGACAAAACAACAGTCGCGTATTTTACCCACTGCCACCAAAAAGTAATATTTAGGACTATAAGTGTCCTCAGACAATTCATAGATTTTAACATTGTCCGCTGTGACCAAAGCTAACATAGTTTGAGAGCCAGGCAACCACAGAGCCTTCTTAATAAAATTTCCATTCTCTAACTGAGGTGTCAATACAATGTGATCACTTGTGGCTGCGTTCGCAGTAAATGTTAATATGTGACATTCCTTAAGTCCACAAACTGCCAAGTAATCCTCGTTTGCCGGATTGGCAGTTAGAGACAACACGGTACATGGTATGGGAGCCGATGACAGTTGAGTCAAAGTTAATTTGCGTTTAGCAGCATCGGCTTGTTTAAGCAGAGCCGACAATTGAAGTATGGTAACTTTGCCCTTTTCATGTGAGACAGCTAGATGTTGTCGCTTGCCGTAGGGCGACGATAGACAACATAAGGCTACTCTTCGTACTAAACCTGAAGTCAACAGTTGTTTAATAGTTTGACCCTGATCGCCCGAATAACTCATGCGAACATTTTCAAAAGCCCCTTCCTGGGAACCCAGTGTTGGTTGCATTAACTGATCGGTGTGTTGGAAGGTTTGCTCGCCCATGTGAAGGCGGAACAACGCTGCCTTTGCTCTTTTATGGCAGCCTACTATAGAGAATAAATCGCAATTTTCTTTTATGGCTGGCATTAGCACGTCGAAAAAGTCTAGAATACATTTTACTATAACAGTCCATTCTTCGGGTTTTCGCAAATTTTCTTTAGAAGATTCTAAAAGTTTGGATAAGAAAGAAATACGTTCGTTTGTTAGAGAAGATGACGATAGGAAATTAGTGCCTCCATTTTGCGTGTTTACATTTCCATAGCTGGCACTGCTGTTTTGACCTTGTTGTTGTGATAACAGACAACTTTGGGAAGGAGGAGTTTGTGATCGTTTCGACTGGGACAAGTTTGAAGAATTATTATAGTTTGATGCAGCAGTTGCATAATCATTTTGCTGTCTACTCTCCAAGTTGGTTAGACCGGATGCTAAACGCCTGCGCAGGGCCTGGCAGGAATTATCTTCTTTAGCTCCGCAATCACAAAAGAAATTGCCATATTTAGCGTAGCTAACATCATGACCTTTATGACAAACCCTCGCACATACAGAACAGACGCCAACAGTGTTGACCATGTTGCAGGTGTGACAGTGATACCAGTGTTGATTCATAAATTCTTTTTGTGTTAAAGAAAATGTGCACAGTTTATTGTTAAGGCTGTCCTCGTCGGAATCTTCTACAAATGAATCTTCGTCGCCTTGCTGGTCATTCGCCAAGTCATCCATTAAATCTTCTAGATCTGTTTGTATGTCATCATCCCAGGGTGGTTGCTGTTGATATTTACTGCCGCGGTAGCCTAAACTTTGCAGTAGCTCGTGCAAATATCTCAACAGAGCATTAATGTTTTCCAACAGATTTGTGGGAATTATCGGGGAAGTTGTTAATGTTTGGGCCTTTTCTAATATTTGCAGTTTTGTAATCTCCAGCCAAATAATAGTGGCATTAAATAACGTTAGATGACCATTGCCTTGAGCACAATCAGCCAAACAGATCATGATTTGC
Organism: Phasia obesa; assembly: GCA_949628195.1. NCBI lineage: Eukaryota > Metazoa > Arthropoda > Insecta > Diptera > Tachinidae > Phasia > Phasia obesa. Next base: position 59,650,774 of record OX451216.1, read on the forward strand.
AAAATGTCCGAAAAATCGTTGGCTTCCTGAGAAGAGGGTGATATAAGAGATTCACCCAATTGTAACAGTGACTGAAATAGCAACATAGATACTCTAAACGTACCCCCTCCTCCACCACTTTTACTATCCTGTACTATGTATTTTATGACATTAAGCAACAAACAACCATTTCGCTCTGTCTGCGGTTGTTGAGCTAATTGATCGTCTTGTGTTGACATGGGCTCAGATTGGTTTGTGGCCATGCAACTATTACCTGGTGTAGGCGGCTGTGGCCACAGACTAAGAGATTGTACAGTTTGTAGACTACTTTGTTGAGCCGCTGCTTGTGTAGCATCTCCGGTGGCATTGTCATCATCTATATCCATCTCTTCGGCATTATCCAGCGCCGAAGATTGATTTCCCAATTGATCCGATAAACTGGGTATGGCTGAGTTGGTGGCCATATTTGTAGGTGTCTGAGCATTGCTAGAGGGCGTGCTAGTAGCTGTGGCTGTGGCTGGTGCTCCAGTACCCATTGTAGTGAATATTTTTTCGATTTGAGTATCCAATTGTTGAGATGAACTCTGTGTACTCTGTGGTCCATAAATTATATGGGTCAACCACATTTTTATACGCTGCTGCTCGACATTCGATAATTCCGCAAAACACTGTATCAGCTCTTCTGAGGGAAAAAGTGTGTCTGTCTGTTGAGATGTTTGGAACAATTTCTCTATAAATTGTAACAATTTACGAGCATACAACATTGACAAATTGGTGCCGGTAAATGATAATAACAAGTCTGCCAAACTGGGCGCTTTAGTATTAGGGCTGTCTTCGGTATTAGATTTTTGAGTAAAGAATTCTCTTATAGCCTTTACACCCATTGGTTTATCTAACATTTGGGTCATTGATTTAACAACTGCAAATAACAAAGATTCATTAAAAATTACACTCTGACTGGCAGAGGTGGAGGTATTCCTCATTTCTTCAGCATATTCCATTAAGAAACGATAATGATGTTTTAATACGTATTTAAAGGACATTAACTGCTGTTGGTCTTGAGCCTGTTCTACTCCTTTTGTTAGAGTCTGCCAGCAACTTTCACATATATCGTAGACATATTCCATGCGGGCATCCATCATTGTTTCAATTATAATTGGTTTTAGTTGATTTTCAACAAATGTTTTGCAGGCTGCGTCTTGTTGAATGTTTTGTTGATTGGACATCAGTAGTAGATTCATCAAGCTGAATAAACTTTTTAAACAATGCTTAAACGAATTCAAGGTCGAGTAGTAATTGTCATGTGTCAACTCTTTAATATGGGCCTCTATTACTGATAATGTATATTCCTCTACCGGATTCTGTTGTGAGACATAGTTGTCCGGTACTGGTAAGAATTCAGTCCAGTTTTCGGTGATAACCTCTTTATTTTTGTTATCCAGCAGTTTCAAAAACTGTTCACTCAATTCCGAACAGTAGGAATTTTTCGAATTGACAATGCATAGGATGCATTCCAGGATATTGATTGGTGTTATATGGACCAGTGGTAATATTTGTACCATTTTATGCCTTATAATATCTCGTAAAATTTGGAATGTACTACCTAATAACTGAAGTAATTCCTTGCTAGATTGTTGGGCCTCCTGAAGGGCCGAAGAATTATTATCATTATCGCCTTTTTGTTCATTGTTATCAAATACTGTCGAAGCATATGTTTCGTCATTACTAGAGCCAGCAGCCGATATAGATGAATTTGCTGAAACTGTAGGACTGGCAGCAGCAGCACCATTTGATGATGAAGCCTTTTGTGGTTTAATACCTGCATTTTCAGCCCAGGCTACAGCATGCATATGCGACAGCAAAGCATCCAATAGTATAATATACGATAAGGGAGGATTATCTATAAAGTTTTAAAAGATATCTTGTATTTGTCCGTCTATTAAACATAAGTAAACATATAAAAGAAATAATAAAAGGCTGACTAAAAGCTTAAAACCAAGAAATACGTATAGTATTGGAGATTAGATTAGATTCCTGTCAAATAGGCATCACGCGATATCGTATAGCCCATCGAGAAATCTTTCACCTAGCGATCTATGTCTAAGGCCTTGTAATACAGGGCAGTGACACACAATGTGCTCTGCAGTTTCCAACTCATCTTCCTCCTCGCACATCCTACAAAAATCCGATGTACTGGTAATCCATCTACTAGTGACGTAATGGCCAGTGATTACACCTACCACTATACTACGTTCCTACGACAGCAGCAAAGCTGTTACAACAACAACCACTACTCTTAGAATTTGCCTGTCTAGAATTAGCTTTGTGTTTGCAGCGTCCATTTTAAGACTATTCCCCATGAGACTCTGCAATACTCCCTAACTTCCTAAGACCGATGAGTTATCCTTACTACCCAATTGCATTAACCCGGGACCCAGAACAATATAACCCTATACTTGTTTACCAGTACATCGATAGCCTTCTTGCACTTGTCTACCAGTCTTGATTTGAATCTGTGTCCTTTGAAGGCTTTAAGCGCCGCTTGGCTGTCGACGTACAGTGTAATCTCCTTCCCTTCTAATACGTGCCCAGACACCAATTCCGTAGCTTCAGAACCGCCATCAGTTCTTCCTGGACCACACTACATTCATATGGTATTCTGTACGAAATGCTTATACTATAGTCTCCAGCATCGGTGCCCGCATTCAACTTTGAAATATCTGGTGAACACCACAAGCCCGTCGTACAGTTTAACAGATTTCAACCAATCTTCCCTTTTCGGAAATACAACTGAGGGTATTCTGCTCTGAAATCCAATTCAGTGACCATAAAGTCCGTTCGCTCAGAGCACAGTGGGGCAGAATCAAAATATTTTGGAAACTAGCTGTGCCCTCCACTTCGTCACAAAATTTTATTAAAACTCATCCAGAAGTTTTTACGTGATGCGAACACAGACGGACATACAAACAAAAGTCTTGAAAATTGCTGTTGTAACTGGAGCAGTAAAAAAATTTTCAAAAAATATTTCATGTACAGAAATGGTCCTGTTACAGTTTTATTATATGTATGTGTGCAGATAACTCACCCATTTGTAATGGGCTAGGCCGATTAATCTATAATTTGGCATGAGCATAGCAAAGGAGTTTCTGAGCTTATTGCAAAAATCTTTATTAATAATTTTAAAACTAAAAAAACAAAAAATACTACAAATTTTCATGTCACAGCTTATTTTATGCAGGCACTTATGATTTTGCATATAACAAGTTTAGGAACGGTAATTAAATTATTTAATATTTCGTGTGGTGCCCTTTATTGTCTATGACAGATTTGAGGCGGTTTGGCATAGATGCAACCAGTTTTTGTGTAACACTGGGCAAAGTATTCTACCACTCCGTCTTCAGCGCTTCCTTCAAATCATTTTTGTTTGAAATTTTGTGTTTCCTTATGTTAATTTCTAATATTGACCAAAAATTTTCTATAACGTTAAGGTCGAGCGACAGTGGTGGAGGTATCATTAAATGTGGACAGTTATATATTAACCAAGTTTGGACAATACCTGATTTGTGCTTTGGGTCGTTATCCTGGTAATATCTAAAATTTGACTTTATACCCATTTTCTCTGCACTCGCCAATAAATTATTATATATTATCCTTTAGGACCTCAAGGTACCTACATTTGTCCATTGTTGTTTCAATAAATATTAAATTTCCATTACCAGCTGTCGACATACAGGCCCAAACCATAACACTGCCAGCACCATGTTTCACTGTAGCTTTTAGGTTTTCTTTTTTTAGCTCCGTATTTGGTTTCCGCCATACATAAGACATGCCATCTGAACCGAATATGTTAAATTTTGATTCGTCGACAAAGATAACCGAATTCCAAAATTCTGAATCCTTGGTAGAATGTTCTTTGGCGAAATTTAATCTGCAAAGTCTGTTTTTCGGGTTAATAAAAGGTTTCTTACGTGCGACTCGGCCATGAAAATCATGTTGGTGCAATACACGGTGAACAGTTTCGACGCAACATTGCTTTCCCAGGCCAGCTTCAACTTCGGCAGTCAGTTTTGGAGCTGAAACCTTTGGATTCGCCTTTATTTTTCTTAAAATATATTGCTCGTCGTGTTTAGTGAAAATTTTGTTTGGTGCATTTCTGCCTTTGTTATGGACCCTATTTTCATGAATAAAGCGCTCGATGATTTTTTGCACTGTGGAAGCATTTATGTTAACTATTTCTGCTATTTTTTGCTGGGAGTAACCGTTTTTGAAAAGATTTAAGACCAATTTCCGTTGTTTTATCGTTGTGCGCGGACCCATTTGAATTTTTTAAAACTGACACTTCAAGTAAAAAAATTAGACTGAATATTCAACGCCAGACATTGCCAAAAGTAGAATACAGAAAAATTCAAAAACAATAAGCCTCCATTGAGGTACCGTTACAGTCACAAATGGCTGCATAATTTAAGCTGTGAGATGGAAAAATAGGGTATTTTTTGTTTTAATACCTTTTAAGTATTTAAATGCAGATTTTTGCAGTGAATGATTTTTTATTGTTTATCCTGAATATTTTCTCTTTCAAATTGTTCAAAAATTTTTTTAATGTATTGCTAGTTTCTTTTTTATAGAGATTTTAAATGAAAAAAATTCACTGCATAAAATAAGCTGTGATGCCACTGTAGATGCCTAGAAAATGCATTCCATTCTACTGGTGTCTAAAATTAAATTTTCCCAATTTTTCTTTAATATTAATCACCTAATTTTTAATTTAAATTATTCTTTCTTAGAGAGAATAAAACGAACTTAAGCTTGACTTCAAATTTCAAATATTGAGCCATTGCTAAATATGTTTATTAAATAAATTTTAAGCTAATTAAAAAATAAAAATAACCTTGCTAAAACACAAAAACAAATAGGTACAATAAATTATATAAATAGTTTAATATACCTATCATTATTTACGGCATTTGCTTGGCCTTGGAGCAAAATGAGCAGGATTTTTAATCCTAACTTAATAAATTACACAGTAGGGGCCAGTTTTTGACTTCGTATTCATATACGAATTTAGTTAATATTCATTTAATTTTAAGTTTTTTTTTTAAATACAATTTCAGTTTTTCAGTCTTATTTAAATGTTCTTACTTAATTGTGGTAAAAATATGGTAGCACCACAAAATATCCAAGCAATTGCAGATAATTTTGCAGAAAACAGCCGTTTAACAAGAAAAATTCATTGTTCTTGCAGACAAAAAATACAAACAACATAAAAAAATACTTATAATGTACTTAAAAACAGCAAAATTGTTGAAAAACATACATGTAATATTAATATTTTTATGGAAAGGAATCAATATATTTTAATTAATTTATGTAAAATAATAAAATACATACATTTTTTCATTTGTGGACAAAATTAAGCGGATAAAAAATATGGTTATGTGTAAAACTTAAATAGACTTTAAATGCACAAGAGTGAGTGGTCATTTAAGTTTCATTTAAGTGCGTGGTGAAAAACTAATTTAATAAAAAAATACGAAGTCAAAAATTGGCCCTAAGTATTTGTTTTTCAATTTATGGTATGAAAACTTTTCATTGGTACTCTAGATATGTAATTTTTTTGTTGTTCCCATTCAATCATTCTTTTTGACTTTTTAGCAGATTATTTGGGATCGTTGACGTACTAAAAGATTTCGTTTTCAGGTCCATCTTACATTTTTTCTATGGCCAAAAATCAAATCGGGTTGAAAAACGGGAAAGTATCCGATTGGCGAAAGTTGTCCATTTGATATCGCTATATCGCTCGGCGTAAGTTTTTTTTAGATATCTCTACACCGTTCGTCGACAAACAAAAAAACACATGTTTTTAAATCTAGACGATGATTGCCGTCTTTTTAAAAACAAAAATTACGAAATAGTTTTAAAAATGGTTACCCTCTTATGTATCACCCACTCACTGTATGTAACATTGTAGGGATTTGTGGTACAATTGTACCAAATTTGGTACAATTCACACATCCGTTTTACACTGGTATACCTCATGCTTTTTTCAAACAATTTAATTTAATATTTATTAAATAAATTTCTTTTATTTATTTATGATTAAAGGCCTCAACACTATAAGGTTATTTAATCAATATTTGTTTTACTTTTTCTTTTAATAATAAACTTTTCTAATTTCATCATTCTCCAACCCTGTCTAAGTAGAGTCGTAAAGTAGCTTTGGATTGAGGAACACGTTCGCGCGTCATTATCATTATCGTTTAAGGTCAATCAGGCCGTCCTTGTTGCTCGGTCTTCAAGTGGTTTGCGTCTCCCTATCGCACTGGCTGATTGGCTTCCACGGTTAACTGTACCGTGGTACAGTTAATTCGTGCTTGCATTAATCAGCCACGTGTAATTTCTATTGAATAAATAGAAAAGCGACATTTAAATAAAGAAACTACACGAAAAATTAACAAATAAATTTTACATACATTTGACAAAAAAAAAAAAAAAAATAAAGGATTTGCAACAAGAAAAACTAAACAAAATTAAAACATAAAACATTGTTTTCAACCTAACCGTCGTTTCTGGACATGACCAAAAGCTGCATATAAGAACCTAGTGTTTACGGCAGCTTTTTAACATTTGGCACCAACATTGTTGCTCTTTATGAGCAACAATCCAGAAGAAGAAGAAGAAGAACTCTGTCTAAAAGTAACTTAATTAGACAATTCTGATTTTTGTTGAGGATTTTTATTATTTACTTTGGTATAAGTACGAGGTAATTGATTTGCAAGACCTTTTTGCTGAACTACAGCGTATGAGCGTTTCTGCATCGCCTTAATCTGTTTACGGTGGTATTCGGCCGATATATGTATTTGTTCATTCTTTCTTGTGATAAATTGGAAGGTCTTTCTTGTAATTAGATGACTCTATAATTATTCTTCCAAATAACTCCCAAAATAATTTATCAGATTAAGACCTCCGTGACTTTGGTGAAGTTTCATTGCCACATGCTGGCAATTGTAGAGTAACCAGCTCCTAACATTGTAAGCCTTGTGTTTATTAAATGTAGTAAGTATTTTTATCAAAATAATTGTTAGTAAATTAGCAATACAAAAACAGAAATTCAGGGAATTAAGGTCAAAAGATTTGATTTGGTCTATCTCAATGTTGAGCTGCTGTTTGTATGTATGTTTTGTTAGTTGTTTTACTTAATTTTTAATAATCACCCCTATTCTGCATTTCGATTACGTTCCGCACAAATCGAAAAAAGGTATTCCAAACAAAAACTGAATCGAAAGAAAAAGATGAGAATCACAGCACACCGATATGAAAATAGATATAGAAATTAATAACTGTTTCACAGTGCCGATAGAGTTCATTCTTTCTTACAATTAATTATATCTAAAACAAAAACAAATTCAGAAATTTTCTTTTTGTTTTGAATGTACTTGTACGAAAGAACGAATTCTTTCGACATTGTCAAACTTCCAGTAAAACGTTTCACTAAAAAGTATTGAGAAAGTGTTAAATATGGGTAAGCAATTGAAGAATATCTTAGAGAACAATCCAATCATCGTCGAAATTTACTTTTTTTTTGCAATTTTTTGTTATAATTAATTATATTTATTATACATAAGTATGCATATAAAGCAAATAAGTATGCAGTGAATGAAAAAAAAATAATTGAACTGCGCTTTCTACACTCATTTCGGTTGATGCCATCCAGTGTAGAAAAATTAACAGGGTATTTGTCCGATGATGATTTAATAACTGTAAATTCAGGATACCAAAATGATCATGACTTTATTTTAATGAAGCGTAAGGGTGTTTTTCCGTATGACTACTTAAATTCAGCTAATGGTCTCCAAGAAAGTCAATTACCAGCCCGTTCTGTATTTTTTAATAAACTAATAGATGAGTCGTGTATTTTAGCCGATTATGAACATGCAATGTAGAACATTTATAGACTATTTACTTTTATATTTAAAGGTAGATATACTTTTACTTTGTGATATATTTAAAAATTTTCGTCATTATTATACCACACCCTTACGTTTCTATCTTGGGATGCTATGTTAAAGACAACAGATATACATTTGGAATTGCTACCTGATATTACCATGTTTCTTTTATCTAAACGAAAGTATTGAGAACCCATTTGAGAAGTATTGAGTAGTATCGAGTAATTAAAAGTATCAGGAATTGCCAGCACTATTATGCAATGGCACAATACCTCCCTTTTTTAAAATTTTAAATGGGTGAAAATGTTGAAAATTTCAATGTGAATAACATAAAGCATGATTCACCATTAGGTTATATATTGAAAGTATATCTAGAATACCCAACCACATTACATGACTATCATAATGATATACCATTTTGTGCAGAAAACAAAAAAATTGAAGCCATGAAACAGCGAAAATTAACAGATTTGAACAATAAAACAAATTATATTAAACATTATCATAATCTTCAACAACGAATTCAACTTGGATTGATGGTAAAGAAGATTTATAGAATTCTTTTTGATCTAAGAAACATAAAAGTTAAACACAGCATATTAGTAGGTTAACTTCAAGTTATTTAGATAATAAGCGATTTATAACAGAACATGGTATTGATACATGGGGGCATTATAAAACCAAATTCTTACCATTATCAGAAACATCAGACAAAAAACATTGTAATTTGTAATTTAAATTAAGTGAATAAAAAAATATAATATCATAAAATAAAAAAAAAAATAAAAAAAAATTCAAAATAATTTAATAATATATAAAGGAAACAACAAAATTTTATTTTTAATCAAATACAGAAATATTAAACACAAGTAACGACAATTAAATAAGTTAAAGGAATTAAAGTAAAGTGGTATTGAAATACATTTAACCCGCCTCTGTTATTGAATCGCAAAAAAGAAGAAAAATTAATTATTTAATATTATGCTAATTACCCATAACGTTTTATAATAAAAATGCAATTTAGTTGTTGGGGGAAAAGAGCAAGTTCCTATACGTATATTAGTGGCTGCTCAGGATAGATCATCAGGAAACATTTTTCCTAATTTTAGAGAAGCCAAAAATACTCTATAATTAATAAAATTCTACAATACACAATGAGAAGCGTATATGTTAATGAAATAATATTACAGAATATTAAAGCTTCAACAAACCACCAACAAACAAACTACGTTTTTATTTTTCCTTACTGTTCTTCTACAATATGATGGTTTTTTGCCATCACTTAATGCAGACGTAAGGTAAAATGAAATGCATACCAAAGTTAATTTTGTTCTCGCAAGAGAATCGAAAAATAAGAAGTGTTGCCAAAGAGTGCACAAGCAATTGCATGTTAAGTTATTTATAAAACTTTTGGGATTTTAAATATTAATATTATGCAAAGTACCCATAACGTTGTGTATTAAAAATGAAATTTATGGAAGAAAACAAATGAAATAGAAACACAAAATATAATAAACAAAAAATTATTAATAAACAATCTGTTTGTCATTTAAAAAAAAAAAGTTAAATTAAGTGTACAAATTAAGTGCGTAATGCTTTTCGTGACAACAAAAAGACCAGAAACATTCCTTGCCATTTACAATTTTCTATTTGTAATGACAAAGAGTTAAACAAATTATTGGCTGGAGTACCAATTGCCCAAGGTGTAGTTTTGCTCAAGAAAACAGTAAAGAAGGCTTAAAATTTCCATTCCATTAGAAAAAAATTACATACCGTCATCAAGTATCAGTTCTTAAGCGGCAATCAGTTTTAATAAAAGGAAAATTCCGGGAGAACATACATATATCTTTTTGGGAACTTATAAATATTTTGGAAAGAAAACATTAAAGGAATTTGTGCCCGAAGCATTCCAGTGTGAAGAATCCTGCAGCTCCGTGGGTAATATTTACACATCATTGTAGCACAAATATAAAGTTTCTTTGTTTTTTAGATCCACACACAATATTATCCTTCGTTCCCATTCAATTCACCAGATCTTCATAATGCTCAGATGCTGTTGTTTTTGACCAATAAAACTTTCAAATATTTGTACAAAAGCAATTAATAATTAAAAAGTGTTTATTCATATTTATGTACATGTTTTCTTTTTATTTACATCTTTTAAACTGAACAAACAAAAATCGAAAAACTTTCCGTTAACAAATTATCTACTTGGAAAAACGTAGATACGTTTGAAATGCAGAATACATCGTAAAAAAATTGAAACGAAACTGAACGTAATGTAGAATACCAAATTTGAGAAACGGAGAAAATTTCGATTCGAATCGAAATGCAGAATAGGTGTGAATGTAATTTGGTACAATTAATGCTGATTTGGTACAATTTTATCATTGGGGCGATACAACATTGTCAGATCCCAACACTGGTAAGTGAATGCACTTGTTGTTCAACAACAGTATATTCAGGGCTGTAACAGAATCCAAGTCGGTTTTGCTTTTTATCGGTTTTGAAAACCAATACATATTTGTTTAATTTGGTTTGGTTGTTGTCGAATGGAAATAAAACCGATATTCGAATCAGCTGTTGTTTGTCACTTGCACATTTGTTTACCATTTTATTAATACGTTTTTTGACAAAATAATAGTTTTTGTTAAAATTTTATTAAAAGTTACTGCATATTCAGGCCTGTTCTGAAAATCACGTGATTTTAAATCACGAACCGTTTTAAAATCACGTGTTTTATTTTACCCTGTTCTGTAAATCACATAATTTTTTATTTTTTTAAGCGATTTTAAAATTGTAAAACCACAAGAAAATTGCTGATTTTTATTATTTTTTTCATTAAATCTTACGTAATACGTAAAATAAAAGCAATCTGAAGGGTCAAGGGTAACATTGTGGACCCCAAAAGGTTTAAAATGAAAGCAGTATAAAAATGACGTTTTAAGGCTTTACTTACGGAACCATTGCAATTTTTAAGTTTGGCCAGGGTAGATGTACTTTCTAAACACTTAATCTGCTGACAATTAAGAAGAAGAAGCGGAAAAACACAAAATTTTTTTTTATAAAATGTTACTGCAAAATATAAAATGTTACGCATTCACAAATGCGCTATTTTCTTATATTTTTCTTATAATATTACGTAATTTAACTACAAAAATCATAAAAGAACTCTTCATACTATTTATTACAGCAGTTTTTTATAAAATTAACAACAAAGAACTCGCAAAAATAAGTAAGTGATTTGAAATCACAGACACTTTCCTAACCGATTTAAAATCACGTGATTTAAAAATTTTTTGTATGTAGGACACCTTTTACGTGATTTTAAATCACTTTGATAAAAAGTGATTTTCAGAACAGTCCTGATTAATTAAAATATTAAAAAAATAATATTACGATAAAACAAAATGACTACTAAAGTTGTGAGGACGCTCAGAAAAGGTAAACAGAAGAATTTTTCGAGATTGCACCATTCACTAGAGCTTCTGGCTCAGCGTAAGTATGTAGTATTTTATACTGAGCGTTCATATTTAAAGCTGGCTGCTTTGCAGATTTATAGCATATTATAGGTAAAATAAAGACGCTTTGCGAATCGTCCTTTGCAAAATCAAAGGACACAAGCCACGCTCTAAGATTCCGCGATTGCTACAACTCGCAGCTAATTTTGATTTTTAGCTAAAAGATCCTATCAGAAATCCGTCAGAGATCTAATACTCTCAGTAGAAGCATAGTCTCAACAATTTTACAAGATGTGCTTAAGATTCATTTCCCCTCAGTGGGTTCAACTTAAAATAAGCTCGAACGAACAATTTCTGCAACAAATACAATATTCCTTCAATAATCGGTTGGACACACAAAGATTATTAAGCCTAGTTGTGACGAGCATTTATACTTTTCGGGAGACCTGCACTGTTCAGTGATTCAACGGGAATCTACGGGTGCTATTTTTATGGTTTCCCCTAATTTGTAATATAAATATTAATTAATAAATATTAACTTTTATAAAATATAATAATTTCAGTTTTTGTCTGCAAAAAATAAAAACAAAAGCAAAGTTTGCTGATTAGTTTATTTCCAATAGAAAAAAAAAGAAACGATAATATTGGTTTCTGTGACAATAATTCAAGTACGAACTTAAAACCGATAATATTGGATTTCATAACACCAAAGTATTTGTTTTGTCGGTTTACAATCCAATTCCGACAACATTGGATTCTCTGATAGCCCTGATTATCTCAAAATTTTAACATTTCATAAAAACATTCCATGTTTTTCGCACAATGTGAAAATATTAATTATTGCTAAGCAGGTGCGATATAATATAAAATCAATATACATATGTCACGAAACTAATTATATTCCTAAAATACATTGTGTCTGATGAAGGTAATAATTCAAAAAAGATATTGCTACTGAAATTAAATAAATGTAATTTACTTATTGCATAATTTTAGCAGTAGTATAAATATCATCACCTAAAATATAACAGATGTAGAGAATAAATTTAACTCAACAATGTATAAAATCTTATTTGGATTAATCACTTCACTTAAAAAAAGTGTTTATTGTTTTAACACAAATTTAGAAACTTGTTCCTAATATTCTATCCATGTAAATTCATATATATTTTTTAACTTTTCTATAAGAAATAATTAAAATAAAAAGTTTATTTTTCAATCCCACTATATGTTTTTATTTGAAGTAATTTGACAGTGAATCCATCCGTTCCCAACCCAATAATCGTTACGAATATTCTACTAATTGTTCGTACACTCAAACACACACTTTTGAGCCGCCAAAAATCATATTCTAATCATAAAGGAAAAAGTTAATTAATAGAATTAAACAAGTATTACTTACTTTTGTTAATGTGCTCGTTACAAGCTTCAATTCCCATTATTGTTTGTTTCAAACTAAAACGTACATCACTTACACGATCTGATATATTATTCCATAATGTTTCAGCAAATTGTGTATACATGCCCTGTTTAATTAAACTATTCACTATTAAATAGTGAGATGTCGGGCAACGTATTGACCAAACGAGTGAATGTAAATTAGGTACTTTATCCAAATGGAGTTGCTCAACGTGAGTGGTGGATGGTGGCAAGCCCAGCAATAGCTTCCAACATATACCAAAGCAATAACGTATGGCGCACAAAGTATGTGTACTGTCTCTCCAATGCCACGATAATGTCATATCTGTTATTTTTAGTATATCGATAAGTGCATCCACCAGCAGTGGATATTTAAGTTTGTCTGGCGTACAAAGTATAAAATTCCAAGCCAGACCATCTAATTTAAATTCCTGAACTGCTGTAGACGATGCGGAATCGTTAATAAGCGTTAGGGAATAGAAAGTAGGTCGTATATCTAAAAAAAAGAGGTTTTTAATTTGGTTTTTCTTACTTTTTCAAAATTCTAATAATAAACTTACTTGACATGCAATTTTTGCGAAATTCATCTTCGATATCCTTGCGACAGAAGGATGTAAGTTTTGTTTTATTATTGAGCAGATCGGTTATTTTTTGATTCTCATGCATTGTACTTATGCTGAATAGATTCCAACGAACTTGATCCAACAGTTCGGGCGGAGCGTTGTATAAATGTTTCATAAGATATTCCAAGAATAGCAGCAGGCGTGATAATAACATCATTTGACTGTTACGTATGTGTTTAATAGCTGAAATATCACGGCAAACTTCGGCACAACGTATAACTCCACCAGCCGTCAGCAAAAGTATGGATTTCTTTTGCATTAGATTTAAAGAATGATAGAGGAATAACAAGAGTTGGGCATGTTCCATGTTTAAATCCTCATAATCCACGTTTGTGGGCGGATTGGTAGACGAAGTTCCGCATACACCCTCGACTAGAGTGTTTATTAGACGATGCCAAACGGAGAGACAAGCAGCTTCCTTTTCTTGGGTTGGTTTCAATAGCAAAATTTGTACCAGCACGGACAAGGTACTAGGATAAACTTGTAACGGCCATGTATTGGTATCAGAGGACCATGGGGAAACTCCTAGATGTTGCAAGAGATTTGATTGTAATGATTCACTTAAGAGAGAGGCTGATATTAAATTATGTAAATAACGACCAACAGCTCCTGAAAAACGTATCATGGCCGATTGCCATTTGTTGCATGCTGCGGCTTCAGTTTCTCCTCTGGCCGAATCACGATCTAAATCTTTTAGTATATTGGCCATTAAAAGCATTTGCTGATCAGAAAGACCGGCCTTAATATAACGTTGCAAATACGAGTGTTTTTGTGAGAAAAACTGGTCCATAAAAGAGAAAATTTGTGCAGCCAAATCCAAATATTCATGGGGTTCATCGAGAGCAGGCACTAAATTTGATTTTGGACCTTCATTGTTACGCTCCGAAGCTTCTGCCGAATTATTTTCCTCGTTCGATTCAGGCTGTAGGGTTTCTTTAAACCAGTGACCCAAATAACTTTCGCTATCATCTTCTTCGGAGTTGTCTGAACAGGAGAGAGAATCATTGAAGTACGTGGTGGAATCAGAATAACTAATAGGTTCACATTCGGTGCGATCCTTAGCATTAGACCGTTTCAAGTTGCACGCTTTACGATAAGTCACAGTAGCCAAGAATGTAAAAAGTTGATGTAAAGTGGCTGTGTTTAAAACACGCATGACCCTTTGCAGAGTGGTATAATTTTCTAAAATATCGAAATTTGCTGGTTCCGGCAAGAGTGGTGTTGTAGACGTTTGTCCTCCTGTTGTATGCACTAAATCTGGCGAAGAAGTAGTTTCGATTTTTAAGTCTTCTATTAACTCTGTTAAAAGTTTAATACAATGATTGGCTATGGCGGCATTAAGAACGCCAAAACCTTGCTGAACTTTAAACAGATTTACTCTAGCTGAAGGTGTAGGTGGCACAGCTTGTAACGAGTCCGAAGGTTTTGTTTTCGGCTGTTTAAGGTCCTCTTTGTTAATGCCCACATTAGAACTACCAGATGCTCCTAAAGCTCCTTGAATACCACTTACCAACAGCCAAGCTCCAAAGCATAAATGATTTTGATAAATATGAGAACGAGCAGAATTTTTAAACATTAAACCGATAGTAGTATAAATTTCTAAGGCTTTATCTACAATAAACCGAGCATTATCTTCATTATCATCTGTATCTTTGGTGGATGACTGTGTGGAAGCCGAAGCAGTAGAACCAGCTGCTGCCGATGCTGTTTGCTGTGCTTTTGTACTGCCGGATGAAGATGAAGACATGTTTAAAACACTGCTGGCTATTGAGGTCAACACTGCACAATACAGGGCAGAAATAGCACATTTCGATAGCTTTGCTATACGGCTGGGTGAAAGCGGCTGCAGAATTGGTAAGGTTAAAGCCTGTGCTAAAATCGATATATCCGTGACCATATGAGTTAATGTATTTCTAATTTGAGTAGCTTCAACTTGAGTTAAAGGTAGATACAAAGGTTTTCCGGCTAGGTTTGCAATAGTCTCTTGATATTTTAGACGATAACGTGTCAAAATGGGTAATGAAGAGCAAACATCTAAAATTAAGTCTGCTCCATTCAGGGACTGTAAATATCCGGTATTTGCAGCAGAGAAAATTTCCTACAAAAATTTTTTAAAAATGTGTAAATATGTATTTTTTATAGGGTTTGTAAGGAGAAAAATAAAATACTTACCGAACAATCTGTTTGTTCCTCGCTTAGCGGAGCCCATGTTATTTGGCCCGCTTCTAATGGTGCAGTCAATTGCTGTATTATTATTGATGATAAATCTGAACGAGAGCGTTTTATTTCCGATTTTGGAGAATCCTTATCGCTAGAATTATTTCCAGTTCCAGCTGAGCTACTAGCTGATACAATGCTTTTCGTATTTTCAGGATATTTACTGGATTTTAAAACGGCTGCTACTACATTATAATCGAACTGTAAAATGTTTCCTCCTCCGACACTGCTGCTAGAAACGGAAGCGTTTGCACTTCCAGCATTTGATGCAGCATTTGAGCCATTTGTGGTTGTTTGTGTGTTGGTTTTGCCTTCACATAGACTTTTTAATGACGGCAGTAGCCATTTGATTTCATATACACTGACCTTACTCAAGCGTAATATTATGAACCGTATGATTATGGCGCATGCCTCGTGAATTTGTGGTACTTGTGTTTGCGATACTAAAGTTGAGGTAAACAAAAGGGAAAGTAACGAAAAATTTATATGAAAAATATATATAAATTGACATAATAATGGTTATATGGATGCCATCACACATCGGAATTCTTGACAATGAATATACAGATAGTGCCGCTAAAAGAGCCCTAAGCCTACCACTTATTAGATAAATTCCATGTTTTCCTAGAGCATTAGATAAAACTTTTTTATTGAAAATACGGCACTAAAAAGGCCTAAATACTACTTTAATTTCTCAAGAAAACATTGTATAATTCATGCTCTTTTAAGAGTGGGTCAAATCGTTTTCGACTCTAAACATTATTATTGTGTTTGTCTCGTTCAGGCTGGGCTAAATTTTCCGTTACTCTATAATCTTCCCTAGTTCCCCACCAACTCCCAAATTTTCTATCGTGAATGATTAATTCCAATGACAAATTTACTTGTATAAAAGTTATGGCTGCCACTCCGACCACAAAGCACATGCGCAGAATGATGTCAAATGCTGCCTGAGGTGTTCTTCTCACATGTGCTGGCAACCGAACCATACTTTTGGACAATAGTTTTCATATGAGCCTCCGTTCTCAATGCCTCCCACCGGTCAACACATCCATACGTAAAAAAGGATCGTACAATCGATGTTTAAATCCAATTTACTACTTTTAGTCGCAGTCCCTAGTTTTTAGCTTTATTTCTAGCATGCTTAGCAGGCATTTAGACACATTTGTGATGTCTCCTTGTTGTTATTACTTGTTTGCATTTGTACTTTGGATTTGATATTTTTTATATAAACATACATAGTAGTTTTTCATTTTGAAGTTTTTGTATAAACTTGAATTTATTTTATTCTTCCAAAAACATATATCAATAAAGCATTTTATTTGTTCCGTTGTAATTGTACAATTTATTCTACGTTATAATTATTTAAATATAAAACTCCTGAATGTTAAAACACTTCATCAAACTACAATTGGATCTTCGTTCGCTCGAAAATTGTATCTTTGCTTCGGAACGACGCGTGTCACACTCGGACAAGATTGTCAACTTAGCAACAGATGTATCAACAGGATGTATTATCTCGGGTGAGAAAAACATGCCAGCATTTATAATTATTAATGTAGGGGGAATATCGGAGCAGAACGCATGCTTAATGGGTTCTTTTCCGCCGTAAATGATTATAACCAACCCATTTGTACCACCCCCACCACCAGCCTTTACTCTTGACTTTAGTTATTTCAGACTGTTGGCCTTCTTTCTCATCAGGGAGTCTCTAAAAATTTCTAGCATTTATCCATTTATGGTAACATTGCTGAAAACACTATAATTTATAGTTATAAAAACGCATATTTGGTCTGTGTCACAACCGCATAATATTCCGATTCTATACAAATTTAATAGTAATTTTTTCTAACCCGATATTAGGAAGATTTAGACGTTCTTAATGATTAAACCTTGAGACACAAAAAAGACTAGCACCCTACTTTTGTTGTGTTCAATTCGTCTATATATTTATACATCTTTTTTTTTTTTTGAAAAAGGTCGAAGAGTAATCGTCAATGAATGTGGGGACATTATTTTTCGTGCTTGTATTTACGGAGTTCGATACAATACGTAAGTATATGTTTTTAAAAATACCTTGTCACCTGCATAGTCACCATATCAATCGATTTAGTGTGAATAAAATTTTTTGAAAACGATATCTAAAAAAAAGTCCGGTTAATTTTAAACCAGAGCTAATGACTTAACATCCTATTTCATGGTTTCTTATATTAAATTACAAAAGCATGCTAACGTTTTTCTCACATAGGGGACGTATGATATCTAAGGAAACAAGATTCTTCAAAGCCCTCGATTTCTTTTTGTGGATATACTTTCCTTGCCGAACCTTGCTGAAAACACAGCTATGTTCAATAACAAGATGTTTAAACAGGCCTTAAAACCGCAAACTTATTTTAAACCTAAAATCCTGTCAAATGCAGAAGAACATAATGCAAATAACTATGTATATTGCGCTAGTATAAAATTATAAACAATTTAGACACATTATGGGATGTATTTAAAAATAGCTAGATTTTCCGCTAAACCCTAAAAGAGAAATTTCGCCACGATTGGCATTTCAAAAACGCTAGATTTAGCTGCAAAATCTGCAACATTTGCAACAGTTAATTTTGGGGTTACTCCGTGCCTCTCTGACAATCAGAGAATGAGAAAACTACTTGGCCAAGTATTCTTTAAAAAGAATATGTACAATGTACACATTCATGTCAACATTGATTCAAAAACATTAAAATGTTCATCAATGCATCTTACACAGACAACCAGTTGACAAAGATTATTTATATCTGTACTTTCATCTAAACAAAACGAAAGAAATTTACAATTTATCAATTTTTCTTTAATAGAAGACTCCACCAAATTTCCTATTTGGGCAATACGCCTAGCCACAGTTTGGGGTGACAAGGGAATTCACTTTTTGAAATCTCCATTTTTAATTTTGCAAAATTTCCTCATTTTGCTCTTCTTGCAGAACCCATTCTTTAATTTTTTGCTTATAGAGTTTTTTTTGCTCAAGAAAAATCATTTTCATTTTTTCCTCTTTTAATTTATTTATTTCTTTGTGAAAAAGATCAAAATGCCTTTTAATTGAAAAGGTTTTCTTTGTTTTAAATGTTTGGTAACATAAAATGCATTGCATGTTACCAAAAGCGTTTTTAAGGACAAAAAAAATTTTGTGTTCCATTATATAATTTTGTTTGTTGGTTTATTTTGTTTATTCGTTAACACTCAATTAACGACTGAAATCAAACTGAAATAGAAGAGAACAAGCGCCGGTGTGAGTTTTTTTATTGTTTTTGTAGCACAATTGTGCATTGAAAATGAAGATTTGGATTACACTGATGTACATACATACAGAAGCACGGTTGCCTGATTTTTTTTTTCTCTCTCCCCTAAAAGCAAATAAAAAACCCCTAAAATCTAGCTTTTTAAGAAAAAATCCCCTACAATAATTTTTCTTGAAAATCAAAGTTTATTAAAAAAAAAAATCCCCTAAATTAAACCCAATGTAAAAAAATCCACCAAAACAAAGTACAGATGTATACAAATATACCCGGTAAAAATAAGGAGTATGAAGGCCTTCTAAAAGGCCTCTTTTCTCCTTTTGAAGGCACAAGACCTTCTGTTTGCATTCCGTTCGCATTCCATTCTCATGTCTTTTTTACACAGGTTTTCATTGCGAAGCAGGCCTTCCACAGTAACTTCTGCCAGCAAGCGTTAAAGAAGGTCTTCCAAAAATCGTCTGCTAGAAGGCCTTTAATTTAATGACTCTTAGAAGGGTTTTTGTAGCAAAAACTAAAAAAAAAATGTGTTCTATTTTTAAGCACTTTTAGGCCCATTATTATAACTTGCCTTTAGCTAAAATTAGGATTTTGTTGGAGCGATAAGTAGTTTTTTGTTATAATAATGTGGATAATGCTCATTGCTATAACTTGTCCATATAGTACGTGATAATTAAAAGTGGTTTTTAGCTTACTTTCAATAACGAAAAACTATTTATCGCTCCAACAAAATCCTAACTTTAGCTAAAGGCAAGTTATAATAATGGGCTTTAATTTATTTTTATTTTTAATTGAAATATTAAAATTTTTGGGGATCCGTTTCGTCAACCTGTATGATGATAGACCTTCACATTGCCAATCAGTCTATCGAAGCATCTCAATTTCAAGCAGTTATAAAGTAGATAAAGGCAATTCAATGAACTTTTGTGTTATATAAATAAGAAATCTAAAAATAGAACATTATGTATGTATTTGTCATACAAAATGAGTTCACATTCCCACTTCCCCACTAAGAGAAGCGAAGTAGGAATGTGTACTGGATCTTTTAGAAGAAAGAACCAAGGCCACCTAAAAGGCCTTCTTTGGAAGATACATAAAAATGAGGATCCGAGAGAAGGTCTAAGCATGCCTTATAGAAGTCTTGAAGTGAGAAGGCCTTTTCAATTTTACCACTGGGTCGTTACTTATGTACGAATTTGGTTGTTTTTTCATGACATATTACACGCATAACCCAAAAATCATCTTTCTAATACGTTTTTTAAATAGTTTAGAAGAACCTATCAAAAAAATAGGAGGAGACCAAATAAGCATATGGTAAAACATAAAAATCCCCCAAAAAACACTCTAAATATTTTTTAAACCCCAATTTTACCCCTAAGAAATGGTAATCCCCAAATTCTCCCCTAAAGGAAAAAAATCCCCTAAGTCTAGGGGAAAATCCCGTAATCAGGCAACCGTGATCAGAAAACAGCCTCTTATGAGACCTGGGGGGTTATTACGTATTTCGATTCGAAAGAAATCTCTTTCGAAACACAATGTTAAAGTCATACAAATTCGAATGATTTCCGTTTCGAATCGAAATACGTAATAACCCCCCTGCGCCGAACGTCTAATAGCCGGCTTAAAGCCGCCTCTGACGTATTAAGCAGACACTTGCAATAAACGCAGTCTTTACTTTTATAAATAAAGGGTGTTCACATAAAATATGTGATTTTTAGATAGATTTTTTATTTATTAGGTTTTCGTACCCAAAGATAAAAACCAAACCATACCATTTCTGTCGGCATCTTCGATTTCTGAAAGAGTAAAAGGTAAAAATTTTGACACATTTTGTATAACTGTTACTGTAATATTCGCGTATGCCTTTATTTCTAGAACTGTAGCAGGTAGACGTATTCATTTATTTATAGTGTGTTAAGTTCATAAAAAATAAATTAAGTAAAATTGTTTTCAAGCCAATTATTTGTACGAGCCGGGAAAAAAGGATAACTGGGGTATCATGGCACTCGATATCGAATAAAAAGTATCGTAATTTCATTCGAAAGGAAATGTTTTTAAACCGTGTTTTCTTCTTGACTTATTATAAATCTATTACAATATGATATAAATAACGATTCGATTCATGTCGAATGGCATAATTAGCTTACTCGACTCGTATCGAATTTGTTATTCGATACGATAGTTTACTCGATATCGAATGCGGCGATTAGGCCCCTGATTTATCATCGGCTAATAGCCGGTTTACAGCCGCCGCTGCCGCTGAATACAACTAGTCGTCACAGGTCTCTGCCTCATGTATACATACGAGACGAATAGATATGATACATATGCATTTTCATACATATACATTTTTTCTAGTTAAAAAACGCACTTACCTAGTTTGCATTGACTTAATTTTTCAGCAGCTAAAGCAGCAAAAGCCGTATAAAATTGCAAATAATTGTTATCCTCATCAAAAAGTTCATTTTCACTAAAAGAAAAGTAAGAAAATAATCTTTAAATAGAATCATTTTCACAATATTTGCAAATAGAAATCTATTTTTTCTTTGTTCAGTCGCCATCTTTAATTTAAAGGTGAGACAGCAAATTGCAAGATATTCAATTACTTTTCTGATGGAAAAATCTATTTACTTACCACCTGGTGATTGCCTTTATGATATTAATAATTTCATTTTTATTTAAAACTCCATAACGATTGTTTAAAAGTGGTTTAACCACAGAACTCCATTCCGTAGCACCACCACTATGAGCCGACATTTTTTCACTTTTGACAAAATTGATGAATAACCGTTGAGAAATTCCGTATTAAGAGATGATTTTTTCAGGGTTTCTGCTAAATAGTTAAAAAAATTTTTAATTTCAAACAAATTGTATTCAAACACATTTAATTAAAATTTTTAAATTAAAAAGTTTTTAACAAGTTAAGTTTAAAAACAATATAGAAAAATTTTAAATATTTCGTCGAGAATTATACCTTTGATGGGTTTTGCAATTGTGATATTTACAATACAACTATGTTTTCCCTGACTTTATTTTTCCAACTATGGACCACAGAAAATTTTGTTTCAGCTGTTTTTTGTTTTGTATTTATTTTTGTTTGTTTTATTTTGCTACCAATATTTATTGTTTTGTAATACATTTCACTTAGGTTTTATTAATTCTTTTTTGAACAGAAACAAGTGTTGATAATTGTCTGACGTTGTATAATTGGCGTTTTTCAAGCAAAGAAATTTTATGATTTATAAAAATGTATACATGGTTCAACAAATAATTATAAAGATAATTTTTTTTAAAAAAAGCAGCATACATCGAAAACAAAGTTATAAATCCAGGGGTCGTAAATAACAGTTTTCAAAAAAAAAAAAAAAATAAAACGCAAAAACTCTTAATGTTAGATTTAACGGAGATCTATACTCTCATATATCAATAAATTTGTATTGACGAGCTCTTTCAGAATCTATAGTGCTCTTAAAAAATCGATCTCAACTTCATAGTTAAGAAATATTTTTCAACGAAAAAAGTACTGCATTAGCTCAACATATAATACAAACAAAACATACACCTGATTTTGACAACATTAAAATATTAAATAAAGAGAACAATGAGAGAAAACTATATACAACAGAAAACTTAAGAATACAACAGAAAATAAACATAACGATGAATAAAAAAGAAGACACAGACAAGCGCCATTTACAACCTAAGGTAACAAAATAAAATTGGCCAAAAATAGATATACAAATCGAAAAAATAAAAGTTCAAATGAAACTCTTAATTTTTCCGTCATAAAATAAAACTCTTTTGAGGAGTTTTCTAAAATAAAATAAAACTCTTTTCTGACGGGAAAAATAAAACTCGTTTACTTACATAATTTTTTTGGGGACAGACTGGAACGGAGGCCGCTCAATACTAATTTAAGAGCATATAATGCTCTTTCTATGCTTCCCTAAGTTGCAGAAACAAACTGACTTTTTTGCCTACTTTTTTTCCTACTAGAGAAAAAATTATGAATTTCCCAGAAAACTTTTTTTCAAACTCATAGTCATTTTTTTCGTTTCTTTGGTCTGCTCTAAAAGCGAGCGTTACCTATTACTGTTACCAAGTAACATGATGATAAATATTTATTTTGTATGGGAGGTGACATGCCCACGTCGAATATCAAAAAACAACTGCCCTATTATACCAACTTAATATACAATAAGAAACTGTGCTAATTTCAGATAAATCGGTTCACTGGTATAGGCAGCTATAGCTTTCTGACAAACCGGAAAAAACACACATACAAACAAACATATTTTTTGCTTTATAAATGTATATATAAACCCCAAAATGTGTTTGTAGTGTGGACCGATCTTCCTGGAGTTTTCACAATTTGATACCAGATATGCGGTAGCTAATATAGGGTACTTATTTTCTTACATTTGACGCGTACGTGACACTTCACATAAAAAATAAATATTTATCATCGTGTTACTTGGTAATATGTTAAGTAACATCATGAATTTTTGTTCAAATAACTCCCGTAATAATGTGCAGTATGTAGCGAAAAACTAGATGGATTGCAATAGTCGGCGTGGTACCTCCCATGCAAAGTGAAAAATTATTACGGTGCAGCTAGAGAACTATAATCTATACATATAATAAAACTGTAACAGGACTATATGCGCATCACGTAAAAACTACCTGAGGAATTTTATTAATTATTATTATTTTATACTTCAGTATCTAGATACTTATAGGATACTTTTTTCGCAAAAATATCTCATTTCCAAGAGAAAAAGTAGTGAAAGTATGCATTTTTACCACTTTAAATATACTGCAAACTGGACTTCTTTTGAAAGCAGGGTATTTTAAACACTATTTACAGAACTCTACAATAATATTAGAACTTTATATAAATTAAAGAATTATATTCAGGGATAAGTACCTCTGCATAAAGAAAATAAATAAACCAAGCACTATAAAAGTAAGAGTTAAAATTTTTTGTGGATTACTTACAAAGCAAAATCGAACAAAATATTATCAAGACGCCCACGACGTTGCGGGTATTGCTAGTAACTATATAAATATACGTAGTTTTCAGAACACAGACTGGATTGGTAAAGTCTTGAAACTTTGTACAGGTGAGACTCATACTAATGTGCACAGTGGGCGTCGTACCTCGCACACAAACTGAAAATTGTCGTGAAACTAGGGAATTGTAATGTTGAAATTTTTACACTGAAAATAACGTGTATTCCGTGTTAAAGCTTGTTAGTTACGACGGAAGCACTGGGTACACCCATACAAAGTAATTATATTATATTTAGAGAACTGCAATTGTCATCCACTCTAAATTTGACATAGGCTGTTTATTGAAAACGTTCGTTTTCGAGATAAAGCTTGGCCATATCAAGGTATATTTATCTTACTAGGTAGTGTCTTCCGCCCAGCTGATTTAGTAGTTCGACATGTCAAAAGTTGTATGTGTTTAGAAATTTTATAGTGTAGAAGTGAGAAAGCAATAAAACATATAAACGCTTTTTCAATTTTCTTCTATGTTTTTTGAAATTTCGAACTACAAAGCAACAATAAAATGCCATGTTGTTCTTGTATTTGTTGTAGGGAAGCCACTACCTAATAAAATAAATATACCTTGGGCAATATTTTTATTTCCAAATGTTTATTGTAATTTTGTGGATGAAATGTATTTTAGAATTTGTGTGTTTTTTCTTAATTATTTACTTTGTTTTCAATTTTTACAACAATCTATAACCGCCATGTTAACCACACTTTTTTCCACATGGTTTTTTACAGTTCGTCATTTTTCTTTTAACAGCTGGGCGTAAACAAAAAATATTAGTAAAAATTATTTTTTCACTTTTTACAAACTATGAAGCAAAGCCTATAATTAACTTTATTAAATTAAAAATAAATTTTTAATAAAAAAATTGTTTCTTTAATGGAAACGCAAACAGATTGCAATAAACAATTGCCACAACATGTGACAACAAAAACCATGGCTGCGACTACAAGCAGTCGACAAATTAAGGTAAAATTGTTGAATTACAGAAGAAAAGTATAAAACTAATAGAAATTTATAACATAGACCAATCCGCACTCTAGCCTACAACCGCAACAACCGGCCACACAACCTGTTGAATCCAATGAACCACAACATGATGTGAAGCTGCAGTGAGTTTTAAATGCATGTACATGCATATAGATGTGTGTATGTATATGCATGCATAATATATTCAACCAATAACAGTTTAAAAACTATAAGCATATATTTTTAATTTCCAGAAACGTTGTGGCTACCGTGTCCTTAGCGTGTGAATTAAATTTACAAGATATTAACAATCGTACGCGTAATTCCGAATATACTCCTTCACGATTTCACGGCGTTGTTATGCGCATGCGTGAACCGCGTTGTACTGCTCTAATATTTAGAACTGGTAAAATTATTTGTACTGGCGCTCGAAATGAAGCCCAAGCTTCTCTGGGTACTCGAAAGTTTGCACGTATTATACAAAAGCTTGGCTATCCTGTTAAATTCATTGATTTCCGTTTGCAAAATATAGTGGCTACTGTGGATTTACGTTTTCCCATACGATTGGAAAATCTAAATCAAGTACATGGACAATTTAGTTCGTATGAGCCTGAGTTGTTTCCTGGCCTTATTTATCGTATGGTGAAGCCACGTTTGGTTTTATTGATTTTTGTCAATGGCAAAATTGTTTTTACTGGAGCAAAAACACGCAAAGATATTTTAGAATGTTTGGATTTAATATATCCAATATTACTTAGTTTTCGTAAAAATTAATTTTTCATATTTAACAAAAGTGCATATATTAAAGACAGAAAAAGCATTTGACATACATTTTGGTAGAAATACTTGTTATTTTTTCATAAAAATTAAAAAAAATATAAGGATATTTATATTGGAGTTAATGTTGGTAAACTTTGTTAAGAGGTTTAACTGGGCTATGCTGATCGTTTAAGCCGTCTTACAGCTTTAAAAAGTAACAATTTGTGTTGTGCTCTAAAATAAAGTTAATAGTGTTTCCAATTTTTATCCGAATATACCTAAAATCTCTACTATTTTTTCTACGGTTTAAAATAGGTTTTTTCTTAACCTAACCTTAACTAAAATTATCTTTTTTTTCTATTAGAACATTCGGACAATTGTAAATTAAATAATCGGATAATAATCCTTTTTTAAGATAAAAAAAATCATCTGCATCACAAAATGGAAAAACTTTAAAATTTTAAGTTAGTGTACCGCTACACATTTTTTTTGTTGAAACTTAAAAATGCAACGAACTTTACCACCCCTGAAATAAACGATTTTTAATTGTTTTGCTACACCCTGTTAATTCATACTTCCTAATGTTTACATTTTTTACAACCCTGTTATTAATGTAGAGTCCAGTTGTTTTCATTTCGGCGTTTAAATACATTTGTACAAAAAGTATAAAAAAGTTCAGTTTATTCTAAGATTCAGTTCATATATTTAATTTTTGCTTACTTAATATAAAAAAACAACATCATGATTCCCAAAAAGATGCCTGTTAAAGACGCTCACATAGTTAAAATTGCAGTTGAATATGAGAATCATTTGGCACAATTGATCAATTTGGATCAGCGTCAACCACTAACAGGTTAATTATTTTTTTTATTTGTACGTATTTACAATAAAACAGACTTCAAAGGTTAGTTAAAAGTAAAAATAAAGAGCTTAGAATTAGATATTTTATAGCGAGGCTTTTGATTTTAGATCTAGTTAAACCAACGCCCTTTTGACTTAAACAATGAATTTAAGTCAGTCATACATACATACAGTCAGAGACTAAAGTTTAAATACACCTCAAAAATTGTCTGTTTAAATAAAAACTTGAAAAAACTAAAAATTCTTTGTACATCGCAAACGTAATGGTAAATCTCACAATAACAACTAAATGCAGCGGACAAAAGTTTAATTACATCTTGCAAGACAGAAAACTCATTTTTCAAAAACAAAGTACAGTTATATATTATGTTTCGATCAAATTCTTGTCATACAAGCCATCACTTGTTATAAGTAGCGTTCTTATTGCCAGCATAGAAAGTTCTATTGAAAATTATGGGCAAAGGTAGAGAAATTGGTTAAACATTTAATAATATATCATTTTAAAGAAGGAAAGTCCTACCCTTTTCTAGTATTCAAAATATAATTAAAAAAATAAATATATGAAAATATAAACAAACTGATTCAGTAAAAAATATGGAAAGTAGCGGCCGACCAAAATAACTTTCCAATCGTAATGTTAACCACATCGTAAGAGAAGTGAAAAAAAAACCAAAGAATAAGATCCTCAAAACTTGCAGATGATATCGCTGAGTTTTGAGAACAGTTCTTTTTACAGACGAGAGCAAATTTAATTTATTTGGAAGGAATGGACGTGCAAAAGTCTAGCGCAAGCCAAACTCTGCCCTTCGACTACAAAATTTGGTTCCTACAGTAAAACATGTAGGTGGAAATGTGATGGTTTAACGAGCGATTGGAGAAGCTGGGGTTGGGTATTAGGCGTTTATTGATGGCTTAATGAATGAACATCCTTGGACCACATTGGATCTATCAACAGGATAACGAATCTAAGCGCACCGCACTTTCTGTCAAAAAGACGTTGCTTTATTATGTTCCTAGATAGCTCCATAGCCCACCTCAATCACCAGACTTTACCCCAATTGAGCACGTTTGGGACTTAATGAAGCGGAAATCAGTAAAAACTTCAATAACGAGCAAAGAGTCGCTAAAAGAAGCTTTAAAAGATCCTTTCAAAAATATCTAAATTAATAATAAATTAATAAATAAATTATTTAAAACATTATTTAAACATTCAAAGATGTAAATATTTTTGTATTTAAACTTTTTTTCAGTGAATTTTATCGTAATTTTAGGTATTACCGTTATGTTTGTAGCGAATTCAATATTTTTTGTTATTTACTAGTACAAATAAAACTACATAGTTTAAGTTTTTCTGAAACGTTTACTTTTTAAACATAAAATTTTTAAGGTGTATTTAAACTTTAGTCTCTGACTGTATATGTATGTATGTATTTATGTATGTAAAAATATTCACATATGTATGAATGCACATCTGTAAATTATCATTACACATGCCTTGTATTTCATCAGTGAACCAGGCCGAAGCTATTTTTCCGGTGGGAGTAAAATTGTTCGGCGGCGCCCGCGTTCATTAGAGCGAACGACGGCGGCTAAAATGTTTTAATGCACATATACCGTAAAAACTACTGGATGAATTTTAATAAAATTTTGTGAGGAGGTACCATAATATTTCGGTTGAAATATAAGATATTAATAGAACTACCTCATTTTATAGTGAAAATAGAGAACAAGTAGTGAAAGTATTTAATGGTAATGTAATGCAAATTTTGCAGCACCTTTATTTTTATCAGCGGGAAATTTTAAACACTATTTAGAGAACTCTACAATAATTTTAGAATTTTTAATAAAGACTATGTTCATGGCACAATAAACAAGGTAGACTCGCGGCGAAAAAAGAGTGCAACTCTGTAATAAAAATACCTACATTTTGTTGTTGTATAAATCATTTTTGGCTGTCAAAATAAAAAATGTTAGTACATTTTGACACTGTAAGATGGTGATAACTAATAGTCAGCTGAGCTCTCGAGTTTACCTGTTATGAATTCGCCTTGACTATGTTGCAACATCATGAGTAAAGTATCCAGGGATGGGAATCTCTATAAAAAGGAAATATGTACATAAACCATAACTATAAAATTAGTGCCAGCTTATGTACATTATGCAACTTTAGTCGCTGCAAATCTTCATTAGTAGGCGAGAGGGGAGAGAGGAATTAAAAAAGGGTACACATCTGCATTCGCAGTTTTCATTTTGAAGTTTAAAATGTAAACAAATGTATGCATCCATACAAATTGCACGATATAAACACAAATGCAATATTAAAGAAGAAATGAGAGGTATTGCAGCGACAAAAGTTGCATAATGTAATTCGGCACTTAAGAGTTTTCAAAGTAATAGAGGCCTTCTTACTTCAGGCCTTCTATAAGGCATGCTTAGACCTTCTTTCGGATACAATCCTCATTTTTTGTGCCTTCCAAAGAAGGCCTTCTAGAAGGCCTTGTCTCTTTCTTCTAAAAGATCCAGTAAACACTCCTACTTCGTTTCTCTTAGTAGGGAATTACTATTTTTAGTTTTCTCATTTATAAAACACAAAAGTACATTGAAATGCCCTTTATCTACTTCGTTGCTGATTGCGATTGAGATGCTTCGTTAGACCGATTGATAGTGCGCTAGTCTATCAGCCTGGAGGTTGACGGTTCGAACCCCAAAAAATTTTAATATTTGAATTAAAAATAAAAATAAATTGATAATAAAATTAGAAAAATAAAAAAAAAAACTTGTCCCAGAATTTTTTTTTTAGTTTTGGCTACAAAAAGGCATTAAATTAAAGGTCTTAGAGCCGACAATTTTCGGAAGACCTTCTGGAACGCTTGCCGGCGGAAGCAACAGTGGAAGGCCTGCCCCGCAATGACAACCTATGTGACATGGGATTGGAATGCGAACGGAATGTAAACAGAAGGCCTTCTGCCTCCAAAAGCTGGAGTAAAGAGGCCTTCTAGAAGGTCTCCTTTTTACCACTGGGCTGTATTCAGTGTTCGATGCAAATGGTCTTGCAAAATAAGATAAGTTGGCAACTCTCGTAATGTGCAGATGAAAATTTTATTTTGGCGCTGTGAATTTTCTTAAAATTAAATAAAGTATTAAAGTGTGGATTATAATTTATATAAATATTTTGATAATAAATATTAAAAAACTGGCACTTATCCTAAGTATCGTAATTTGGATTGTTTTTTATCCAAATTTTTATTGTTTGTTTTACCTTAACCTGTTGGTGTATAATTAGCAGCCATTTTATTCATTGCCATTTGCTTTTGATGCATAATGAATTCTAAAAGAAAGGAATTCTTTTGCCCTGTGTGTAGTAAACACATTACAAAAAGTGTTACAAGTATCAGTTGTGGAGAATGTAAAAGTTTTCTTCATCCTGAATGTGATGGTGTTTCGGATAGCCAGATTAAAATGTTAGCTGACAACAAAATGTTTAAATATTGCTGTAAGAGCTGCTTGTCTAACCCTAGGAAGGGGATTGGTACTGATATTTCCAGCTTTGGGATGGAACTCAAACAGGGCCTGAGTGATATTTGTATGAAAATGGATAGCAAGTTTGTGGAGCAAAAAATACAAATGGACCAACAAATGAATAACCTTGCTAATCTATTTGAGGTTAAGTTTGGTGATATGGTGGATAAAGTCCGAAATGATTTGACTTCCGAATTATGCATGGTTAAGTCTGACTTAAAGCTGTGTCAGGATAATATTGATAATGTTGAAAATGCTGTGACTGAGAAGGTGAGGCAACTAGTTGTATTTAACAACGTCTTACATAGACGCCTAAATCGCGCTGACATTCTTATTCGTGGTTTGGCACAAGCTGTTAAGAATCTGAGAGAACCTGTTTTGAAGATTGCTGCTTTTTATGACGTTACCCTCCAGCATGTTGATATCCAACACTGCTGTTATATTGCTCGTGGTAAAATAGTTTTACTTAAACTGAATTCTATTTACCTTAGGGATGCAATAATGTCTAATTATTTTAAATATAACTCGAGGAATAAACATCTGTATTTGAAGGATGTCTTGACCGACACAAATGGTAGAGTAATTGATATTGAAGAACGTATTACGCTTAGTGACCACCTTACTCTGGAAGCAAGAAGACTTGTGAACTTATGCAAAGATTTAAAAAGGAATAAGAAGATTCTGAAATTTTCGCATATCAATACTGATGTACCTAAGGTTAGAATTACATTTTGTGATAATTCTGTCAAGGTTTGTGATCTTAAGCAATGTACTGATTTGTTGCATACTGTGGACGGTGAAACTGGAGTTTAGTACGAGTATATTTTATTTTTTTCATTGAACTACCTTTCTGTATACTATTGGAATATTTTTATAATCTTATTTTTCTGATTTATGTATGTCATCTAGTTTATTATTTCATAATTTTTTTAATCTAATTAAAATAATTAGTGCTGCCCCAGAAGTAATGAACTTATATAACATGGGATTTGTTTATTTTTACCAATGGTTTTTTAGATATTTTTATTGAATTCTTTCTCATTACGATATTTGGTCGTCATGAACAAAACTTTGATTGTACTTCCTAGTAGCACTAGTTGTTTTGGTTCTGTTTAGTAGTAAATTTTTTTACTTTATTTTTATTTTTAGATTTACAGCGTTTTAAACTTAAATTTATATTTTTTTATATTTATCTAATTAGATCTCTAATAAATTTTGCTGATATAATTTGTTTGGTAAATGACTGTAAATTTTAACTTAGGCCCAGCTGTGCATGACAATTCCTTTTTACGCACAACTTTGGGTAACTCAACAAATGATGTAAAAATTGGTCACTTTAACGTTCGCAGTTTTGCAACTGGCACTTCATCTAAACTAGACGAGCTAAGGCATATTCTAAGAGATTGTTTGTTGGATTTTGTTGGCATTAGTGAAACTTGGTTAAAGTGTGATATTTCATCTAATGTGGTGTCCATTCCTGGTTATACTTTTTATAGGAATGATAGGCCTGATCGTAGAGGGGGTGGTGTGGGACTGTTCGTTTCGAGTAAGATTAAAGTTAGAGTAGTATATGCATCGGAGGACTTTGGTAAGTTTGAATCTATATTTGTTGAGACTAACACTTTTGGATCTAAACTTTTGATTGGGGTGGTATACTTTCCGAACAGGGACCCTGTAAATTTCGATATTATGGAAGAACGTTTAAGTCAACTTTTAGTTAAATATTCAAACATCATTATCATGGGGGACTTTAACTCTAATCTGTTTGATTTAAATACTTCCTTTTTAGTTAACTCAGCGTGTCAGCGAATGGGTCTTTGTTATGTGCATAATAACTTGCCAACTCATTTTGATGTTGGAAACTCTTCTACCTCGCTTCTTGATTATTTTTTTGTCAGTCCGTCCATATCAGTTGTGATGTCCAATCAAATGCAGTGTCCGTCTATATCTGATCATTCCTTCGTTTTTATTAAAGTCATGATGGCCTTAAATAGGATAGATCAATATGTTGAATTCAAGGATTATAAAAATGTGGACGTCGGTATATTGGAGTGCGAAGTCAATCAATATGACTTTACTGAGTTTTACAATAATTCTGATGTTAATGTCCAATTGGCTTCTTTAATGGCTTGTATAAATGCTTTACATTCGCTTGTCCCAGTTAAGAGATTTGTAGCTCGTGCAGTTGGTGATGACTGGTTTAATGCGCCGGAAATAAAATTTTATCTTTCTCTTAGAGATTTGGCTTACAAAGCATTTATTACAACTCCATCTGTTCGCAATCGAAGCATTTATTGTAAAATTAGAAATAGATGTAAGAGAGTTATTCGTAATGTTAAGATAAAGTATTTTTCAGCCAAGTTTAAGAATTTGAATACTAAGGATATGTGGAATGTGATCAGATCAAATGGTTGTATTGAATTTGAACAGAATGTAGAGAAGTTTAATCCGGATAAACTTAACAACCACTTCTTGTTGCACCGAACTAATGATGTGGCTAACCCTTTTAATGGTAACCTAAATTTTAATGATTTTGGTTTTTCATTTCGAAATATTGACTATAATGAATTATGTACGGCTTTGTGTAGTGTGAAATCAAATGCATGTGGTCATGATGCATTGCCTCTAAAGTTTGTTAAGCTTATCTTTCCGTTAATTCATAATCAATTACTTTATCTTGTTAACAATATTTTAACTTTTTCTGTGTTTCCGAATGAATGGAAGAAAGCTATAGTAGTACCGTTGGGTAAAACAAGATCTGTGTCCTGTATGAATGATTTGAGACCTATATCAATTCTTCCTATTTTGTCAAAGATTGTTGAGCATGTTGTTAAGAAGCAAATGATGGAATATTTGGACAATAACCAGTTAATCCATTCACATCAATGTGGTTTTCGCAAAGGGTATAATACATCTTCCCACTTATTGGGTCTTACGGATTGCATTAGACGGACTGTCAATAGTGGTGATGTAGGAGTTTTGTTATCATTGGATTTGTCCAAAGCTTTTGATTGTGTAAGTCCGTTTATTTTGATTACAAAGCTTTGCAATTATTTTGGGTTTTCGCGTATGGCATGCATTTTAATTTACTCTTATTTAACTGGAAGGAGCCAGTGTGTTAGAGTGAATAATGTTTTATCTGATTGGATGATGGTTACTAGTGGGGTACCACAAGGTTCTGTCCTTGGGCCTTTATTGTTTATTTTGTATATGAATGACATTTTTTCTGTATTTCATGGTTTTTCTTGTGATGCATTCATTTTTGCTGACGATATTCAGTTATTTTTTTCAGGTGAACCTCAATTTATTGATGTTTTGGAACAAGTTGTAAACTTTGTGTTGTCACGCATTGTCAGTTGGATGTCTGATTCAAATCTTTGCATTAACCCTTCAAAGTCTAAGGCGATGATCTTTGGTTTACCTAGGTCTCTACCTATGATATCAATTCAAATTCAAGGTGTTGCTGTTGTTTTCGTTGAACATATCAAATGTCTTGGTGTCATAATTGATCATAAGCTTAATTTTGGTAATCACATTAATTATCTTAGCTCTAAAATTAATTTTACTTTGAGGCGGTTGTATTCGCTAAACCTTTATTTACCTCTTTTTGTTAGGAAGCGTATTGCACATGCCTTGCTTATGTCGAATATTTTATACTGTTCTGAGGTATTTACGGGATCGTCTGCGTATATAATGAATAAATTCAGACTTATTTTTAACAAAATAGTTCGATTTGTTTATCGTATTAAGGTTCGTACACCTATTACCTCTTATGTTGTTGATTTTTTGGGATGTAGTTTAAATAGTTTTATGCATATACGATTGTTGTTGCTTTTCTATAAAGTTATCAAAAGAAATAGTCCAGGTTACTTGCGCGATCGCTTTTTGTTTTCTAGTTCCGTAAGGAATCCACAGATATTGTATCCTCATATTAGAGTCTCTCTTTTTGAGTTGTCGTTTCAAGTAAGAGTGGCGAGAGTTTGGAATGTGTTGCCTCGTGATTTCAGATCATTTGTTTATTCCTTTTATGTTTTTAGGAAAAAGCTTTTAGAATATGCTCGTCTTAATAACGTTTAAAATTAATATGTAACTAAACGATAATTTGACTTAATTTCACTTACATTTTGTTAAAATATTTTAATATCTATAATTTTTATTTTTCTTATAATATATTTACGAATAATATCAGCATTTTTTATAGCATATAAATTATCTCTTAATTGTTATCCATTCTGTGCATTGTTAGTCTACTAACCAAATATGGCCTTTCTGGGCTCGGTTAGTTATATG
The DNA here is from genome assembly GCA_949628195.1 of Phasia obesa. Taxonomy (NCBI): domain Eukaryota; kingdom Metazoa; phylum Arthropoda; class Insecta; order Diptera; family Tachinidae; genus Phasia; species Phasia obesa. The sequence goes on from OX451216.1 coordinate 59,685,154, forward strand.
AATTTCAAATAAATAAATAAATAAATAAATAAATAAAAGTGCAAATGCTTTTTTGAAAAATCCATATTGTTTTTGTTAAATTTGAATGACATAACGCATTTACACTTTTACACTTTTAGAGTTAAAAAACAAATTCACAATTTCAAAGAAATTAAGTACAAACGCAGTACAACAACTGCATTATGGATTCGATTTTTTGAAATTAATACGAATAAACTTTATTTTTGTTCTGCAGGATTCATCACACCGGAATAGTTGAGGCATTAATATCTCTTAATTATGTTATGTTTTTTTGTATTTACATAATTTATTTTTTTATTTAATCGAAATGCAAGTTATTGGTAAATAATTTCCAGGCTGTAACAATTAACTTGCAGAATGTAATGCATTTTCTGGTTCGCTACATTCTTCTTCAGTTTCTACGTATCTACGAGATAGTTTTAAAATTATTTTCTATTTAAACAACTTTCATAAATTAATATAATACGAGAAATTATTTTGTTATATTTTTTCACCGCCACGGCATCCAAAATGTTTAATACCTTTATTCAATTTTATAAACTTATTTTTGTTTATGTAAATATTTTGTCATTTAAATTATCAATTTATTTTTCTTATTTTCCTTTTTGTTAACTACTTTTGCTTATTTTTAATCTGAATACGAATTTTTGAGCGTATATGGTCTAGTCAGCCGGCGCCTTTGTATTATGTTTTATAAATTAACTTTATGAAATATATAATAAATAAATAAATAAATTTGTTCATACGTCGTTTCAGTGTTGCGTCTTTTTAAAATTCCTGAGATTTCTAAGTTGCGTCGATTTGCGTCATTAATATGAAAATGTACAAACAAAAATGCTAATCGCATCACTTAAGAACGGTTGCACCGATTTGGCAAATTTTTGTTTCTTTAAATTTTGATCATAACCCAAATTATGTTTTTACGGAAAGAAACATTGACCGCGCCTACTTTTTAAGTAGCTAGAGAACTATAATAGGCAGATATTTGATATTTTGCACCAGTAACTCCCTTATTAATATACTTACATAGTTTAGCGAAACACAGGCTGGATTGGAATAGCCGGCGTGGTACCTCCCATATAAAATTAACAATTATTAACGCCTACATGGAGATCTGCTATAGGTAGAGTCTTGAAACTGTGTACAAGTAACCCTCATACTCATGTGCATAGTCTAAAAAACTGAATTGGGACAGTTGGCGTGGTATCTCCTATAGGTTAGGTTAAGCAGGCAGCTTTGTGTACAGCCTACTCGGTTCCTCGTGTTGGTTCCTTTGCGTTACCTGCAAAAATAATAAGAGAGGAGGAAAAAGAAAAAGATAGGGAGGTGATAATATATACAAAGTGAAGAATTATTATTGTGTACCTAGAGAACTGCAATATGTAGAGTCTTGAAAATTTACACAAGTAACCCTCACACTAATGTACATAATCTAGCAAAATACAAACTGTATTGCATATAAATTGAAAATTTTGCAGTGAGAATAGAGTCCGTTTTCTAGTTAAAGGTTGACCATACTTTTCTTCCAAGTGTTTATTCTATTTTTTTTTTTTTGGATGGGTGTACCGAAGGGGATTGGGTCAGGAGGCTGAGATCAACTAAACAGCCGGCCGGTATGACTGGCTTTTAACATTTCACCAGTTTTTTACACCCATTACTTTCCGTTAGCTTTAAATTTGTTAATTTTGTTTTCATCTGACCAAATTATTTTACTCCAGTCATCAGCAGTAAATAATTTACATTTTTTGATGAAATTCAAGATTAATTTTATTTGCATCAATATTCTTCTTTCAACAGTTTTATTTAAAATTTGCTTGCTTCCTGTCATGTTTACCTCCGGTTTTGGACACAACTCCCACAAAATGTTAAACTGTTTCGCTATTTGACGAAGGGAATGTTTTAGGTTTATTAGCCGCTGCGTTTCGCCAATTACACGCCTAGAAATTACATTCAGCACTAGCCTTTACTCTTAACTGTCGTAAGTTCAGACTGTCGATGGGTAACTGTCGCCTTCTACCTAATCGCAGAGTCTTTCGTAATTGCTAATATTTATCTAAGGGTTAGATCCCTTATGACATCCATATTTAATCTGTGCCTGTCTGCAGTCCTAAGCCTTATGGTAGCTAGCTGGAAATTAACACATAATTTGCGCTATCATGTGAGTCCTTTCCAGGCACAGTCTGCAAGTATCATCTCTTTCAATTCATATTGGCCTGATTTTTCCTGAGGTTTCTATTACTTGTTATCCAGTTTAGTATACTTCAATTATAACCAAACCCCTTCCTGGCCTTCTCATCAGCTGTTTCCATCAGGTTTGGAATACTCTTTTGTCCGATGTTCGGCCCACAGCTAGGCTATATGGCATAACTTTTCTTACGCAAAACAGACATTCCGGCCGTTGACTTAATAAATAAGTCCAAAGCAATCCCATTAAACTTGTTTTGAAAGGCCCTTAGCCACCAATCCTCAGATGCATAATTTATTATGGATCTCACTATCATAGCGTAAGCCGAATATGCGGTGTTGCCGATTTTTCCCACCTACTGCCACAAACATCTTTTCTCGTTGGCCTTTCAAAATAAGTTGCAACATCCTTTTTGCTTTCCATATGTTCATTTTAATGTATTTATTCCAGGTAAATTTCTTAACCAGCGTAACGCCTATATATTTCACCTTATTGGACATTTTGATAGCCGATCCAAAAAATATTTATGGTTAGTCCTTTTTCATTCAAATTGTACTATACTATACTTTTCATAATAATATTTTCCGATAAAAGGGATTTTGCCCCTTCTCAGAAATTATGTCCTCCTACGCCATTGAATATAACACATTTGAAAGTAGCTGAAAGGATTAATAGGACTTTAACAGGAATGTTGTCAAAACTTAGTGAGCCCGTCTCACATTCAAATCGGGTAGAGTAATAAGTTAGAATCGAATTTGAATTGAACAACACGATGAATCACTCGACGTGCGCAACGCTAATTACTTTATTATTTGGTGTTACCAGAGAGGCGAAGAAATGGACAAGATAAATGAATACTTACAGGAGAACCTTTCAGGTTCAATAGGGAATTGAACGAATTTCGTAAATGGGCGGATGTTTAATTATAAATAAATCAGTCAAGTGCGAGTTATTCTCACACACGTAGGAGGGTTCCGTACTATATTTAGTACGACTTTAAAAATTCAAGTTGTTAATTTTTTATGTCTTATGGGGCACCTTATTTGTTATAGCGACCATGGTAATTCCCTTTCTATAAATATATCAAGAGTCTACATATTACGAGTACAAAATAAGTCACTATACGTGAAAAACATGTCACTTGCAGAACATCCTTTAATTTTTAGTAATTGTCACATTGGACATGGCAACACATCGTCTGTACAAAATTTTAAGATTCTACCTATTACGGTTCAAGAAATAAGGCGTTATAAACCCTTTAATTTTTATTATTTTGTATAGGGGTCATAGTAGTACCCCATCGGTGAAAATTTCAAAAGTCTACCTATTATGGTTTAAAAATTAGGCCGTATTCATGCAAATCACGTCACTGTCGACACACCCTTTAATTTTTACTATTTGTTATAGTGGCCTTAGTAATACACCTGCTGTAAAAATTCCATGATTCTACCTATAATCGCCCAAAGCTTAGGCCATATACATGCAAATCACGTCACTATCGGCACACCCTTTAATATTTAGGTTCACTTTTGTTTACTTGTTTATAAAGCGAACATAGTTTTAATTACTTTCTGCAAATTTTGCGTGTTTGCCTCCTACAGCTCAAGAAATAAAGACATAATCGTAATTAACACATCACTTTCGGAACACCCTATAAGTTTTAGAATTTATTGCTATAGTGGCTACAGTTATACACCTTCTGTGAATATTTCAAGAGTCTACCTATTATGGTTCAAAACTTAGGCCTTATACATGCAAATCACACCACTATCGGCACAGCCTTTAACTTTTAGATTTATTTTTGTAGACTTGTTTATATAGCTATGTTTTAATAACTGCTTGCATATTTTTAGTGTATTCATCCAAGTTCAAGAAATAAACACTTATTCGTAAATAACACCTCTCTATCGGAACACCCTATAAGTTTTAGTATTTGCTACTATAGCGGCCACAATTATACACCTACTATGAAAATTTCAAGCGTCTACCTATTATGGTTCAAAACTTAGGTCTTATACATGCATTTCACACCACTATCGGAACACCCTTTAATTTTAATTTTTATTTTTTTATACTTGTTTATATAGTGAACTAAGTTTCAATAACTGTTTGTAAATTTCAAGTGTATCCCTCCTACAGTTAAAGAAATGAACACATATTCGTGAATTACACCTCTCTATCGGAACACCCTATAAGTTTTAGTATTTGTTGCTATAGCGGCAACAGCTATACATCATCTGTGAAAATTTCAAGAGTCTACCTATTACGGTTCCAGAAAAAAAAGGCGCTGACAGACGGACAGACATTGTAGCGAAAACAATAGGGTTTTTTACCTTTTGGGTACGGAACCCTAAAAAAGAGGAATTTTGTAGTTATCAGGAGCGTAGATACAACTGCCCTAACCAAAAATTAAATTTAAGGGACCATAAGTGGTTAAAATTCCCAGATTACTCAGATACCCTACAATGAAATTATCGAGACATGCTGTAAGACCAGCGACTTTATTGGATAAATGACAACTATCCCTAGGTATAGATTATATGCATTTCATTATTCTGATTTTGTAATTAGAAAGTTTCATTAGTTCATTTAATTTAGGTATAAGTACATACATATGTATTTTGATATTATGATCGGGTCGATCATATTGTCAAGTTGGCCGACTGTAGTATGATTAATATAATGCTGAATGAGAAAATAAGATGGATGTGCTAACAATATAAATATTCATTACTTTTTTTAAAAATTACATATTTTTATTATTATTACTATTATTTATTTATCAGATTTCAATATACATTGTATTAAAAAACAAAATTTATGAGTTTTTATCTAATTGTATAAGATATTTCAACATATGGATCAAAAGTAAAATTTTTAAAATTCAGTGACTAGAATATAATTAAGTAAAGGAAAAATGATAGAAAAACCTTTGTGTGGTATCTGGATTTCAAATGTACAAGTGGGACAATATATCCTTTTCTTATCAATAACACTTATATAGTTTACTGCAGTAAACTATGAAGTGTCTTCCGATAAATTTTTTATTAGGTCATACTGGGAAAAACTGCATTTACATGAAAATGCTGTGAGTACCTTATATGAAGATCTTGTGTACGGTCTAAGCGAGGGAGTTTGTAAATAATTTGGAGAGTTTTATTTTGTACTACTTGAAGTCTCTTTATATGGGTTTTAGCTACACTGTGTGTTCAATGTGGTTTTTAAACGTTAACTTTTTATCTAGGTAAACTCCTAGATATTTCATTGTATCTTGAAATGAAATAATCGTATTTTCGCTACGTATTTGCATCGTCGGAAAACTTTTTGGGCTCTTATTAAATGGAAATAAAATTGCCAGTGTTTTATTCGTGTTAATTTTAATTTTCCATTTATTATAATACTTGACACACGAGTGAAGATTTTTTTTCCAATTTTTTGACAATAGCGTTCGAACGTTTGCCTTTTACAATTATAGCCATATCGGCGGCATATAGTACTATCTTTGAGTCTCTCCTATGAGCAAAATCTGCGACGTAAAGTAAGTATAAAGTTGGAGAAAGAACTGCGCCTTGCGGGAATCCTGCTTTAATAGTTCGACCAGATGAAGATATATTGTTGATAACAACTTTAAATGTTCTTTCTGTCAAGAATGACTGTATGATTTTTACAATGTACAGTGGAAATCCATAGTTTTTAATCTTATGTATAAGCGCATTATGCCATATGCTGTCAAATGCTTTTTCAATGTCCATCGATACAATTCCAGTTGACAGTCTTTGACGTTTGTTTTTATTGATCTTGTTCGTTATTCTTTTGACTTGGTGAACAGTTGAGTGCTGGCGACGAAAGCCAAATTGTTCTTCATTGATAAGGTTATTTTCTTCCACGAAAACGTTTATCCTCGAAAGAATTATTTTTTCGAATATTTTATCTACACAACTTAAAAGACTTATAGGTCTGTAGCTACTTGGTAATGTAGGGTCTTTTCCTCGTTTATGTATAGCTATCACTTTTGCGCATTTGAAACTTTTTGGGAAGTAACCAAGTTTAATTCAACTGTTAAAAATATTTTTAAGATATTCGTATGCAATGTCTGGCAATTTTTTCATAAATATATTTAAGATCAAGTCAAAACCTGGAGCTTTATTATTTTTTAATTGTTTAATATGTAATTTAATTTCATCCACCGTAACATGATTGTCGTTATTAAAATTAATTATTTGTTCATGATGTATATCTCTTATTGTTTTTGCAACTTTTATCTCTACACTAGATGTCATGTGTGCTGTTAATTTATGAGCTTTTTCAAATTGATCTGCTATTAGTTTTACTTTGTCAGAGTCAGAACTAAAATTTTGATCATTTTGTTTAAGAGCGGATATGTGATTACCTTTCTTTCCCCGAAAAGTTTTTGCTATATGCCAAAATCTTTTGGAGCCGGTTGGAAGATGGGATAGAAACTTATTCCAGTTTTGATTTCTATCTATACTAACATTCTTTTCAATGAGTTTATTGAGTTGTTTAACAATTGCACGTAGTGTGGTTTTAACATTACGATCGTTATCTCTTTGCCACTGTCTTTTAAATTTGTTTCGCGACTGAATGCACAGCTTAGTGTTGTCAGATATTTTAAATAGGTAGGGTTCAAAACTTTTTTTTATACAATATGTACAAAATTGAATATCAAAATAAATAAATAAAATATATATTCTAAACTTTAATTTAGGTAAAATCCAGGAAATTTGCAGTTGCTGGGGTATCGTTGATCCTGAAAATTATGCTTTACAATTTTGCGAAGCAAATTATTTAAAATATGTTACAGAAAAGAATCGCAATGAAATCAAAAACGGTTCTGTATTACGACTGCAGTATTCCCCGTCAAAAACTGCCAACGATACCTTGGAAACATTACGTGCCGGTTCCCCATGCGTTAAAGGTGAATGTCTGGAAAAATTATCATCTCTGTCGGTAGATGTAACATTTGCTTTGGAATTTATAAAAGAACAAGGCCTTGGCATTATAATAAGTATGATTGAAGAACCGTCAGATAAGGAAGATAAAATACTCATACATAGTTTAAAAAGTTTTGTTGAACTCATGGAACATGGCACTGTGTCGTGGGAAATTTTACAAAATAGTTTTGTACAACGAAACATTTATATAGTGAGAAATTTTCAAAATTTCCCTAAATGCACCGAAAGTGCTCTATCGAATTTGGAAAATATTGTGCAAAATAGTTCGAAATATACGCTGGTTGAGCAAGAGGTAACGTTGCAAGATCTGTTGCGATTATTGCAGGACGCCAATTCATCGGTGATAATACAAAATGCAATAGCCTTAATAAATGCTTTATTTATGAAAGCAGATGAAGGCAGAAAACGTCAAATAGCCCACACAATAAGTGCCAAACAATATCGTTTAGCCCTTATTGGCAATGTAACAAGCACAGAGATGACCCATCAGTTGTATGTTTTGCAAACCTTAACACTAGGTTTGCTGGAGCAACGTATGCGCATGAAAATAAATGCTCAAGATCAGGATGCTCACGAGAAGATCAAGGAATTGCGTAAAATAGCCTTTGATGAATATTCTGATCTAATTGGTGGCATAGGGGGTGGCAGTGGAAACTGCTCAGGCTCTGGAAATATTAACTTTGCACAATATTATAAAAAATTAGGTTTCAAGTGTGACATAAATCCGGCCCAAGATTTTATTGAAACTCCACCGGGCATTTTAGCTCTGGACTGTATGATCTATTTTGCACGCAACTACGCCCAACACTATAGAAAAATTGTGCATGACAATTCGTGTCGAGGAGATGAGCATGAATGTCCCTTTGGACGCACTTCTATTGAACTGGTTAAGCTGTTGTGTGACATATTGCGTATCGGTGAATCCCCCTCTGATCAGTCTGTCGATTTTCAACCAATGTTCTTTACACACGATCATCCGTTTGAGGAGTTCTTCTGCATTTGCATTATGACTTTAAATCGTACATGGAAAGATATGCGAGCCACGGGCGAAGATTTCCTTAAGGTATTTAGCGTTGTACGCGAACAAATAACACGTACTCTAAAGCAACGACCAGATAATCTAGAAGATTTTCGGGGAAAAATTGCCCATTTCACTTATCAGACTATTACGAATTTACGACAACAGGAAAGGACGTCAAAGGAAGAATGCGATTCGACTGCATCGGCTATAGTGAAATTGAAAGAGAAAATATCGCCACACATTTTAGACTTAATAAAACAACAAAGACTAGCCTTTTTAGTGGAAGGTGAGTAACAGTTGAAATTGTGATTGCTAAACTTTTAGATTTTCTTTTCTTGCACATAAATCGTCTCTAGTAGGATCAAAACCAGCCAAATTTATTTATCTTTCTTAATATTCGTTAGGTACACGATTTTCGAAATATTCACGTGGCGCACGTTCCAAAGATAAATTTTGGTATGCTCGCCTCTCGCCAAATCACAAGGTTATACACTACGGTGACTGCGATGAAAAGACCATACCAACCCTTGAAGAACTATCAAATAAAGTATCCGTTGTTGATATCAAGCAATTGTTAGAGGGCAAAGAATGTCCACATATGAAAGAAATTCGTACGCGCAAGTCGGCTGTTAATTTAGCATTTTCTATAACATTTGACAGCATGGATCATTCAACATTGGATTTTGTGGCGCCCGATGAAACGGTTTTCTATTATTGGACCGATGGCATTAATGCTCTTTTGGATCAAGAAATGGTTAGCAAGCAGAAGAAAGAAGATTTTGATACGCTACTCTCGATGGAAATAAAACTAAGGCTGTTGGATACGGAGGGAGTTGATATTAGTAAGGATCCACCACCTGTACCAGAGGATCCTGAAAATTATGATTTTTGTTTTGAAAATTAAGTATAATCTAGAAATATTCAAACATTTAATATTAAATCTATCCTTTAGTTTAAGTCTCCCAAAATAAGCACATTGAAAGTTTAAAAGCCAAAGTTATTATAAAAGTATTTAATGAAACGCACATTTTTTTATGTGCCGTAAATAATTGTAATTATTGTCCTTTTTGAACTGTTATTTTATGCAAATAATTTTGCGTTTTTTATGAGTGTCGTTGTCGCAATCGTTTCAAAAGTTATACGGTATCATCTCGGTTAGGTTAGGTGAAGGAGGGTTGTTGTAATAGCTCTGCTGCTGTCAGGAGTAGTTTCCTGGGGAAAAATTCCGATTGCTGTTGTTGACAATCTTTGGCCGAGTGTGACTCGAGGCGTTCCGGAGCGAAGATCCAATTGTCTCGAGAACGAAAGTTAGTGTTAGTTAATTGTTCTATTGTGTTTTGCCCGAAAGAATCTCAACTTACTATTCTATGAATAGGCTACATTATCTGTCAAGCCACCAGATTTCCATAATCTGTCTGCATGTCAAATTTCTAACCTGAAGTATCATCTAAGCCAACGGAGCCTTTGGCTTTGCAGTCTCAAGCAATGACGCAGTTCATAATCGGTATAATATCGGGTGTTTTTAGCTGCATGAAAACTTAAAATGATAATACAAGACGGAAATATTTTGGAATGATTTTTTTTTATTATTACCTGGTAGACAATGTCATGGCATTTATTATTATTATTTTTTTTTTAATATGATATCCGACATATGTACACCGCCGCTACGAGTTACATGGTCCACTCAATTATTGATTACTTTTTCCAATAAATCTGGCCTTTTGGTGTCTTGGCTTCGAATGATTCGGGGGTTGCTGGTTTGTCGGCATAAACCAATGATTAATATAGCCACATAAAAAGTAATCCTGAAGCGTTAATTGGAACGAACGAGGAAGCCTGTGAAAAGTAATACTTCTGGAAATAAAATTGTCACGAAATTGATTTTGCAATAAATCGATTGTTAACCGGGCTGTATGGCAGGTTGCGCCATCTTGTTGGAACCAAATGTCGTTAATATTTAGCTGAATAATTTTTGAAGGCAAAAATTCAGTCAGCATGGCTCGATAGCGCTCGCCATTTACCGTAACGGCAGCCATTTATTTATCTTGTTGATGGTTTTAAATTGAGAAGAGCAAAATTAGTGTGAAAACGATTAACAACTGCACGAATTTCATGCTCACTAGGCCGATTATCTTGACCGTAAAATGGACGAGTGATCTATGAACTTCGCGAACAGATTTTTTTTTATTCATGCTGAGTTGCCTAATCTTACTGAACAGAAGTAAGATTGAAGTTCTCAACTATCAAACCGTAGTTATCGAAGCACTATCGATTCTCATGCAACTAAAAAAAAACATCAGATATATATTTTACGACTTGTAAAGCGTATGAACACTTTGTTGTATATAAGGCGTTTTATGGTAGTCAAACACTTAATGTGCTGTTTATGTAACCCAATTGAAAAAAACGTCTAGGAAATTTGTATGAAAAGCACTCAATTTTTTGAGTTATTCCTATACAAATTTTCTAGACGTTTTGTTCAATCGTGTTACATAAACAGCACATAAGTTAAAATCAGGGTGCGGTATTTTTCATTTATGAGCGTTAAAATTTCAACACACATACATACATGAACGATGGAAAACGATGAAAATAAATTAGCTCATTCTCAATAATGCTCTTTTACATTATTGTTTGTTTTTTTTTTCATTTATGAACGTTTTTATTTATGAGTGTTCATATATGAAATTTCTCATAGATGAGATTTCTAAAACACTTTGTTAAGGTTAGGATTCACTATCCTACACAGTCGTACGATTCAATCACAAAAAAAATCTGACAGAATTCTGTCCTACTCAAAAAATCGCTTCAAAATGGCGATGTAGATGTCACACTATCACACAAAATAAGATTTTGCAACTCTGATCGCATGGAAAAATACTATTTTATGAATTTTTTCAAAAGATTATAAAATCGTACAGATCTGTCAAAAAGTCTGTCACACACGTACGTTTTTAATCTACACTATCATACTTTTTGAGCACACATTCAATTTTTGGCAAATCCTACGACTGAGTATGATAGTGAATCATGGCCTTAACTGCATAAGCCGGCAGTTGCACATTACAAAATATGAGCATATAATACATTTATGCGAATGCTTAATTCGAACAGTTTTCTACGATGTTTTCGTTTATGAGAAATTAACAAAATTGTAAATTCTCATATATGAGCACTTGCGTGATGAACAAAATATTTTTTACAATGAAATTTGTAGTCAAGCTTGAGTTCGTTTTATTCCTTCTAATAAAGAATAAATTAAATTACAAATTAGGTGATATTATTAAAGAAAAATTGGGAAAATTTAATTTTTAGACACCAGCAGAGTGGAATGCACATTTTCTAGACAGCTACGTCCGTCATCAGCACTCTTCGTATCTATCTACTTTGGGTAGTGTTTAGTTGTAAGCATCATCATCTATTTAACCAACCAAACCCAGATAAAGGAATTCGAGAATACTGTATGCAATCATCAATCGTCAGTTGGTGAGAACAAAGTCTACCACTACCTAAAGCTTCCCTCTTGTTTTTTTTTTTTTTAATATTTTTACTTTAATATTTACCACCTTATATTTGTTGTTGCTTCAGCTAACCATCGGTTAGCAATATTTTTTCATTTATTCACTTTTGAATAGAAAGGAACAAAATAAGTAATCTCTGTCATAAATTAACAAACACAAAATATTTTCTAGTCTCTTACACATGTATGAAAAGAAGAAAAAAAGTACAAACTCACACATGATGGAGCAGTCTCTGGTTAAAATAAACCACCACAAGATAATTACAGCCAGGCTTAATAATAGAGGGTCATAATTTGAGCTTCCACATTTGGTTCTTAGGAAAAAAATAATTTTTACCAAAAATTTTTAATTATAATTTTCTTCCGTAAAGAGGTTTTCATAATTTCCGATGTTATTTCTGCAGAACTTATTTTGCGTCATAACAGTTTCTGAAGGAGCATTTTTCACATAATCTTAAAAAAAATATGTTTCAATAGCTCCTTTTAACTATAATGCACGTTCTTTTTGACAATAAATTTTTAATAGGTAAATCTGTCTTAAATTTTGCTATCCCCGTTAAGGTGAATACAAGCCAAATGGTGAATATGTCTCATCACTCATTTTCATATTAGGCGAACACGTTTTTCCCATTGTGTCATGGAGCCAGAATTAATTGTAAAAGTACCAAGAATTTAAATTTAATTTGCTTAGTGACACATTTTTTAATGTTTGAAAAATGATTTCGCCGTCATGTTGAAACTCAATTTTATGCACTGTTTACAAATCATACTATCAAGGCACATTCATCAGGTAACCTCACTACGAAGGGGAAATATTAAGGCAAAAAATTTAAAATTTTTTTATATGGAGTTTGATAGTTCAATTTCCATTTAAGGGGAAAAGTTGTAAGTTTAAATGTCAAAATCAATATAAAAAATTGATTATTTTCGCCTTAATATTTCCCCTCAGTAGTGAGGCTACCTGATTAATATGCCTGGCATACTATTTAATATTAAACATAAAATTTTGTCTCTGGAGAAAACAATGAAAACAATTTTTTTAAATAAGTAAATGTATTATTTTCATATGTGCAATTTCATTTCCAACGAATTAGTTTTAAATTATTTATACATACATACATACATAATTGACAAAGTAAAAAGTTTTTTAATAAAAAATAAAATAAAAAACCAAAAATACTATTTTTATGCAAATTGAAGCCATTTATTTTTTTGTTTAAATATAGAAGACCATAAAGATCTCAAAACGTAGACAAGCCTAAAAAGATTTTATATTTTCGGGGTAAATATCACGAAGAATAAATATATCATCATAGATAATGCAAAACGCCCTATCTACATATGTAGTTAGGGCGTTAGCATTTTCACGACAATATAACATTTTGAGTTTTCTATGGTCCTCCACCAACATACGACTTTTGACTTAAAAATTATTTCAGTGGCAAATTACGGCATTCGATATCGATCGAAAGTTCAATAGAATTTAAATGGAAAAATCGATCGATATCGAGTGCCGCAATCAGCCCATAGTATTCGCCTCCTCCAGGGCCTGTAGCCAACCTATACTGTTGTATAGGAAGTCGGAATTCCCAAATTCATACGAAAATTTTGAATTACGTTTTACGCCTCCTCCAGGATCTGCAGTCTGAACTATACCTTCATTGAATTGCTTGTATTGTTTTCTGTGTGGCATAATTCTGCTAAAATCACTTGAGGCACGAAAAAGTAAGTTTGTCTCGATATCGCTCACCGTTGACTATAACATTGAATGATTCCACCGGCCCATGAAGCACACAAAACTGTTTTTTTACTTTATCATAAGTAGTGTAAGTATAGTAATCATGAAAAAAATATAGGTCGGGATTTCGACGACCATTTTGACTATTTTCGCGATGATGTCTATGGGTGGGTGGGTGTGTATGCCACTATTTTTGTGGAGTCTGTACAGGTCATACCGTTTGACATATCAAAATTAAATTTAGCATGTGCCTTTGGCATATGGAGATGAAGAGCTGTATGGTTTTTGGGCATAATCGGGAGAGGGCAAAGGGTAGTTTTCTTACCCCCAAATTTTGTGAACGCTCTACAGGTCTTACCGTATGACATTAAAACGAAATTCAGTATGTGCCTTTGGTTTATGGATATGAAGAGCTGTATAAATATTGGGCATAATCGGGAATGGGCAAGGGGTAGTTTACTTAACACCCAAACCGAAAATAATTATTTTTTCGCTTCGAATAGAGCCCTTCTAAGTGCTTGCGAAATAATTAACCTTTTCGGTTTTGTCCATCCTGTAGGTTCACTCTCAACAGAGGAGAAACAATTATAGTTTCGCGACATAGCATTTGCATACATCTCAGCAGCATCACATATCGGGTTCAACCAATCGAGGTGGTGATTAAGGAAACGCAAAGAAAAAAGTAACACATACCTATGATACAATGCAGGTGTATAGCAAGTGAAAAATCGAATGGTCACCGCACAAATAAAGTCACGATCGAAGCAACGACTGAAAAGATTCAGCTCAACATTCCAAATAGAAAGACCGAATGTTGTCATTATACACATAAGACATTACGATACATGGTTTGGTAACTTTTCAACTGACAACAAAAAATCATAATATGGAAAATTGAGGGCATTTTGTTGATATTTGTATGGGAATATATAGGAAAATGTAAATCCCATATCTCCGAAACCACTGGGCCGATTTCGTGCAAACTTCACACAAACCATCTACAGACCATCCCCAACATACACTGAAATTTCTAAAAACCGTTAGACCCGTTTTTGCAGTTAGTGGTGACATCAAAGTGTACACTTATTTTTATATATATAGAAGTCCATAAAAATATCTGTTTCCATTGGGTATGGTAAAGTTGAGTGTATTCCACTCCAGTTTTATTCTAAATGTAATGGTGTTTCGACAATCGTTAAGAGAAAACGTTTTGCGATAACTATCCATAGTTTCTCAAATAAAACCATCTGATATATGACTATGAGCACCAGAAACCGCACGTAATGCCCCATAAGGTTTGGTTAGCTCAGCAGGCATGTCAGTACATTTCTGTCCATTAATCTTAAACCTTATGTATCCTCTTGTAACTCTTTTGATACTACTTGGGGAATTTTATGAATGCTTAAAAATTTGGATATGCGGACTCGGTTGCTAGTTATAATATCCGAAGTAAACAATCGCTATAAATTGGCTTATAGAAGTTTTTGGGCAAGTTCAGTATCAAAAAATGCTTGAGAAACGTCAATAAAAAGCTATATTTTTGTTTTTCAATGGTCTTTTTAACTACTTTTACTAATCTGTGCGTTTGGGCGATTGTACTTTGTTTTCTTCCGATTCCGAATTGATGTTTCGAAATACATCTTTTTCGCCTAGAATTGGGTTCAGCTTAGTTATTAAATCTTCCCAAATAGCTTTGACATACATGTTTGATAAAACACCTGTATGATTCTACTTTTGTGTGACCTTTTCCTGGCTTGGGAATCATAATTATCAAAGTAACCTTCTAATCTGATGGAAAGTACGCAATACGTAAAATAGCATACAAAATTAAAGGAATTATTTGTGAGTTTAAATCCTTTATTGCCCTTTAATCAGGTACACACCTGAGCAAAATAATAGATACACTAGAGGGTACTTTTTTAAGCTATGATTTTTTATCCTTCTGGTAACATTAGCTTTCTACACTTTCTTAGACTGCTTTCACAATAGACAAAAACAGGGCAGACATTTTTTGAATTCTCTTTTGCTCTGTCTTAATGCTTTCACAATTGGACATAAACAAGACAGACAGAATTTTGTTTGATTTGATTTATTTACTCTACATGTGTGTGTTTGAAAATCTGTGGTACATGTACTTTGTTGAGAAATTTTAAGCAAGTAGACGCCGACTTCAGAAATATAATGTGAAGCAACACAGAATAAAGAGAAAGGAAAAAATGTCCAATACGATAGTCATGAAATACACACTCTACCTCTTCAACCCATTGCCTACAAATATCGTCTATCTGCCCTATTTCTGTCCTATTGTCCTATATATGACCTAAGTTTTGAACCATAATAGGTAGACTCTTACAATTGAAAGTGGCATGTTATTTGCGTTTTTGTCTTTATTGCTTGCTATAGGAGGCAACGACTTAAAATTTGCAGACAATAATTAAAACATAGTTTTAATTACTGTCTTTATAAACAAGTATTCAAAATTAAACCTTTTACTGGAGGTGTATGTGTATATACTATGGCCACTACAACAAATAGTAAAAATTAAAGGGTGTTTCGACAGAGAAGTGATTTGCATGAATATGGTATAATTTTTTAACTATAATAGGTAGACTCTTTAAATTTACTTATTGGAATATTTTGGCCAGTGTTACTTGGTTTCTTTATTTAATAAATAAGCTAATATAGCCTGACTTCTTTAATGTAAATAAAACAATCTATTTTACATTTTGTCCGACGTTTCGTTTTCACAGAAGGACTGTTATGGCCTTTATAGAAAATAGTTAAAATTAAAGGGTGTTCCGACAGTGATATGTTTTTCATGTTTATTGCCTTATTTTTGAATCGTAATAGGTAGACTCTTGATATATTTATAGAAAGGGAATTGCCAGATCCGCTATAATAAATAATAGAATTAAAGGGTGTTCCAAAACTCACATGATTTGGTCGTATATGGCCCTATTTTTTGATCCGTAATAGATAGACTCTTGAGGTTTTTACAGTTGATGTGTTGCCATCGCCGCTATAACAATTAACATGTTTTTCACTTATATGGCCTTATTTTTTGTACCGCTCCTGATATTTTCTTAATAAGTCCTTATACAGTAATAGGCTGACACTTAAAATTTACATAGATTATATTTTGCAATATCTACTGTAACAACAAGTAACAAAAATAAATTTAACAAAAGTAAAAGGGTGTTCGCGAATTTGAGGAATTTGAACTTCTCTTCTAAACGTTATGGGCAGATACTTGATACTTACACAGGGTATTTAGTTCTATGCTCTAGTATAAAAAATAATTAAAAATTAAAGGATGCCCCATAAGACGTAAACAAATTAACAACTAGTATTTTTAAAGTTGTACTGAATATAGTACGGAACCCTACGTGTGTGATGAGTTTGACTCGCACTTGACTGATTTATCAAATTTGCGTCAAACAAAACACAATTATTCGTGATCCACAAAACGTACATACATATATATGTATGTTCAGCAGCTAACAAACAAGGACCACTGGTTTTTAAAAGGCTATTTGTTATTAAGTGTGTCTCTGAATTCAGCATGACATCAAGTTGATGATTCCTAAAGAAGTACTCGAGTTAATTTTTGTGTTGGCATATGCCGCATGCCGTTCACCATTGTGATTTATGGCATTACTTTATAGTGCATTTACACTTGAGCGAAATCTATTACTTACGAGATTTCGAGCAAAATCTAGTTGTTTTTACTAGATTTCCCATACAAATCAAAATTACTTCGTCACTAGATTTTGACGAAATCTACTCAAAATCTAATAGAGCCTAGTGATGCAACTATGGTTTTGCCCAAATTGTACTGAAAAATACGACTCTGTATAAGAAAAGAATGACATTTTATTTCAAAAAACAAAAAAAAATTAATTTTTTAAAAATAAATCAAATTTTAAAAAAATAATAAGGAAAATATAAAAGATTTAAAATATAAATAAAATGAGAATTAAATAATAAGTCAATGAAATTTTAATATCGAAATCTTGCTCGTGTCAAAAAAATGCAGTGTAAACGATGTAGATTTTGAAAAAGATTTAAATTCAAATCTACTTGATTTCGATGTAGTGTAAATGCCCTATTAAGCTCTTATGTTTTACAATTTCTGTTGTAAAATTATAATGTAAATAAATTGGTCTAGTGCGAGCCGGACTTACACAAAAAGAGTTCTGCGGGAACTCACAGTATTTATCCTAATGTTATTTTTTTCTTTTTTTTGGGTTTTGATTTAAAATGGCCAACACTTGTGTGTTATATTGCCAGGGTCTATCAACAAGTAGGAGTTTTTTCCGGAAAATCCAGCCTACCTGTACCTTTAGACAGGAAGTAGGCTCGCCAGCGTCCACTCCTATAGTATTATTGGTCTCCACCAGTATCAATCTTAGTATTTCTATTGGTATTACACCTTGTCAAAAAAATGAGGTTACAATCCTCACTTGTGAGTTTTAATTGCTCGTCCACCAGGTTCTATCATCCAATTGTTTAATTTCTTATCGTTACTTAATGTTAAGTAAATTTTTAGTATTAATTTGGTCTTCACCAGTTTGTTTCATCCACTTTTTTTCTCGTTAACTTGTGTTTTTAAAATCTTATGCTTATTGCTTTGTTGGGTTTTAGGGTTCCGTACACAAAGTGTAAAAACGTAACCCTATTGTTTTCGCTACAATGTCTGTCCGTCTGTCAGCGCCTTTTATTTCTGGGACCGTAATAGGTAGAATCTTGAAAATGCTACAAATGCTAAAACTTATAGGGTGTTCCAATAGAGAGGTGTTATTCACGAAATGTGTTTATTTCTTGAACTGTAGGAGGGATACACTTGAAATTTACAAACAGTAATTAAAACTTCGTTCACTATATAAACAACAAGTACAAAAAAAATAAAACAAAAAATTAAAGGGTGTTCCGATAGTGGTGTGATTTGCATGTATAACGCATAATTTTTGTACCATAATAGGTAGACTCTTGAAATTTTCAGAAGGTCTTTAGCGGTGGCCGCTATAACAAATATGAAAACTTATAGGGTGTTCCGATAGAGAGGTGTTATTTACGAATGTGTGTTTAGTTCTTGAACTGTAGGAGGCATACACTAAAAATTTACAAACAGTAATTAAAACTTAGTTCGCTTAATAAACAAGTCTAAAAAAAAACCTAAAAATTAAAGGGTGTTCCGATAGTGGTGTGCTTTGTATGTTTTGAAGTTTTCAACCATAATAGGTAGACTCTTGAAGATTTTACCAAAAGTGTATAACTATAGCAAAAAATACTAAAACGTAGGGTGTTCCAAAAGTGACGTGTTATTTACGTTTATGTCTATTTTTTGAGCTGTAAGAGGCAACCACTTACAATTTGCAGACAGTAATTAAAACTATGTTTGTTTTATAAACAAGTATACAAAATTGAACTTAAATATTAAATGGTGTTCCAATAGTGACGTGATTTGCATGTATATAGCCTAAGTTTTGAATGACTAGGTGGAATCTTGAAATTTTTACAGGAGGTGTATAACTATGGCCACTATAATAAATAGTAAAAATTAAAGGGTTTTCCGCCAGTGACGTGATTTGCATGACAAAGCCTTTTTTCTTGAACCGTAATAGATAGACTCTTAAAATTTTGTACAGGAGATGTGTTGCCATGGCCGATATGACAATTACTAAAAATAAAAGGGTGTTCCGACAGTGACATGTTTTTCACTTATAGTGACTTATTTTTTAATCGTAATAAGTAGACTCTTAATATATTTATAGAAAGGAAGTTGCCATGGCCACTATAATGAATATTAAATTAAAGGGTGTTCCGACAGTGACATGATTTTATAAACCGTAATAGATACCCTCTTGAAATGTTTACAGTAGATGTGTTACTTCGGCCGCTATAACAAATACTTAAAATTGAAGTGTGCACATTAGTAACGTGTTTTTCACGAATATTACCTTATTTTTTTAACCGCAATAGGTAGGCTCCTGATATTTTAATAGAAAGTGTATTACCATGGCCGCTATAAAATCAATTACATATTAAAATTTAAAGGGTGTTCTAATTATGATGAAATTTTCGCGAATACTTTAATATTAAAATTTAAGGGTATCCCATAAGACATAAAGAAATAAACAACTGGAATTTTTAAATTATACTGAACATAGTACGGAACCCTACGTGTGTGAGTGTAACTCGCACTTGACTAATTTATTTCAATGTACATATGTATGTAGGCTTCTATTTTTCTCCCATGGTTTTTACTTCTTTCTTAGTATATTATTTTTATTTTTTTATTTTAGTTTTTTTTAGTTTGTTAGTTTTTCTTGTTGCTTTATTATTTTTGTCATGTAAAATTTTCTTTTTGTTTATTAATTTTCATTATGTATTTAAATATCAAATCTGAGGTTATACACGATAACCAGAAAGATTGCACGTGGGTGATTAATGCAAAAAACCAATTAACTGTACCACGGTACAGCTAACCGTGGAAGCCAATCACCCAGTGCAAGAGGGAGACGCAAACCACCTGAAGACCGAGCAACAAGGACGGCCTGATTGACCTTAAACGATAATGACAATGACGCGCGAACGTGTTCCTCAATCCAAAGCTACTTTACGACTGTATCCTAATGTTAAAGATAGCATCAATCAGGTGATTAAAATATCCAAATTTTCCTATTGGTCTTTAGGAAATTACCAACACTTGTTTTCGTACCTACATGAAGTTCAAAAGCAAAAAAAAAGTAAAAGAAAAAAGGAGAAAAACAAACATCTAAAAGACAAAGCTCTTGAAAATAAAAAAATATTTTTAAACACTTGCATAATTGGATAGACAAACTTAGCAAAAACCCGAAAAAAATCGCAAGTACAGACATAGACTAGTAATCTGTATAGTATAGTGCCGATAAAAAATTCTAAAATTGATGCTAGTGGAGACCAATAATACTTTGGGAGTTGGAAGTTTTAAAATTGCCTTCTTCCTCTTACCTATTTTACAAATAAATAATAATTAATTATTATACCATTGTAAATATTTTATACTCGTTTATTATTTATTTATTATATTAAAAATCGATTAACAAGATGCTCTGCTAAGCTTTTATATTAATTAGTAAGATTAAAAATACTTAATGCTTTAATTATTATGTAAATATTTTATAACACCTCTTCTTCATTAGCTCACAGAAGAAAGATTTAACTTCTTACCTTGAGGAATATTTGTGCACTTTATCTTTGAAAGAGATAAGATCAAAATCTAAGCTTAAATTGTAACAATTACAAAGTCAAATTAATGCAATAAAGCCTCCATAAATCCAAATTACCCACAATAACATTATAAATATAAAAAGCCTATTATCCTCTTGTGGGTGGTAATTTGCGGCGTCGTGCCTGATGGGCTCTGTCCTAAGATCTTAATCAAATATTATCCTCCAAAAGAAGATCATTATCATCGCTGCGGTCGGGCAGGCAAACGAAGAACTCCAAAAGATTTAGAACCGGTCCACGTGAGAAAGGGTTTTGATAACGGCCTCGTTTATCGCGTAAATAAGGATATCGCTTGTAGTTAAACATTTCGTTGGTAGTAAGATTCATGCAAGCATGCAGTATCTAAAAGATGGAACATGTAAGCAAAGAGTAGCCCTAATTAGGTTTTAAAAAACTTACCGATGTACAAGTCAATATCCAACCCAATCCACAGAACAACACAGCCTCGACTAGTCCCAAAACATAAAGCAGTGTAAAACCTTCAATCATAACACAATAGCAGGCAAAATAAATTGTAAAAGAACAGTTTACAGCCACCGACAGTACAAACAAGAAGAACCACATGCGATTACGTAATCCAACACAATTGTAAATAAACGGACAATGATGATCGAAATAGGCCACACAACGATTGCAAACTCGGCAATGTTTAGCCCTAAGTGGCCTCAAGCATCGACAGCTATGGCAGAGGCGTGTCAATATAACATTACGTTTCTTAAGCTTGTCGAAATAGGGTATTTGTTTGATAGCCCTGTAATATGCATCCGAGCTCAACGGTATGTAGCCGGGATCACGGCGATTAGCAATTACCCAACTTATCCACATTACCGCATTCCAATAGATAAAACAATAATGAGAACGTCTTAGAATATTCCAAGTTATGGGAATCGCCTGAAGAATTGAATTTGAAAAATTTAGTTTTTAAACAAGAACAGTATAGCATCCTTACCCTTATCATATACATGGGATAGCCCCATAGTAATACCGAAAATAAGAATAGCAGTAGAGGTCCCTTCGAGTCACCTGCCCCACCGAATATCCAACCCCAAATTTCCGACAGAGAAGGCATCCAACGCGAATTTTTCTTTACTTCCGTGTACAGTAGGCGAACAATGTCTTGATGTTGATGAGCCTGAGCTAGCATAATGGGAGTTTTACCATTTTTGTCTCTCGGCTCCAAATCTAAATTTGATTTTTCACACAATAAACGTACACAAGACATATTTCCCGATAAGCATGCCAAATGTAGTGGTGTGGAGCCAAAATTGTCAGTTTTTTGCAGCTCTACTCCAGAGTACATTAACAAACGCATTAGATCGGCATGGCCTTTATAAGCGGCCCAGTGTAGAGCTGTATCGCCATTTATATCAGTCAAATGATTCAGAGCTCCCATTCCTAACAAGTAGGCAGCTGTGGCAGTACGTCCATACATACAGGCAACATGGAGAGGTGTTAGACCCTTAAAGTCGGCCGCATTGACATTGACGCCGGCTTGCAACATTACTTGCACTACAGCTGCGTGGCCCTTACGACAAGCCCAGTGTATGGGACGAGGTCCTTGGGTACCCAAACATGGCAAGTCTATAGGAGCTACTCTTTCTATGAGATAACGCATCATCTCAACATTTCCGTTTAGCGCTACCCAATGAGCTGGTGTATAACCGTGACGGTCACGTGCTGATAAACACTCGATGCCAAATTTATCTGTTAAATTTTCTACATCACTGACTTCACCGTTTTTAATAATATCGAAAATATCATCCAAATGAGCTACAGTTCCATCAGCTCCCTCAAATATTAAAAGATTTTCATCTACCGTATTATTTCTATGGCCAGAACCTGCATTACCATCACCACCTGCACCATATGAACCGTTCGAAACTACTAAAGAACCGTTGACTCCAGCTCCTACGTGCGGAGAATGTGGTCTTCGGGGATCCACCTCATGATCCGTATGGGCGGCACTATCCTCTTCCGCCACCATATTGCAACTGTCATAGTTCAGGGGCAGGGCCCAAACGCTACGAGCCGTACCTGCCCCTGGACTCGGATGAACTTTGCTGTGCTGCGTCCTGATGCCGTCAGTAGAAGCCACGTTAAAAAAATCGCTACGCTCCACAACGACGTTGGACGTTAATAACGTCGATGGTGTCGATATAGCAGTTATTGATGGTGTTGGCGATGTTGCTCCTCCAGTGTTATGTTGGCTGTGGAGTAGCAGCAACGGATTTTCAAGTAAGTGTGAAATTTTGTAAGTTATAAACTTAACCAGACAATTTTATAAAATAAATACAGTTCTTCAATAAAAAAAATATTTAGGCCACAAATTACTAAATACTGTCTATTTAAATAATATTTCGTTTACTTTATTTTAAAGGTTTTACAATGAATACAATATTAACTGAAAATTTTTTTCAACTTTTTCTTTAAAAATCGATAATACGTATTAAAAAAGGTATGCTGCCGTTTTGATATTCCTTGTACTCAATAACAGTTTGTTTTCATCCTCTCACTCTCTAAAACAAGGAAACGAAACACATGTCTGCCTTAGCGTATGAGTGTTTTCATTGTTTGTATTCAAGGTATGCATGCGTATACTTAATGTCATGTTTTGTTTTTGTTGAAAATATTAAAAACAACCCAACGGGAAAAGGTAATCAAAAAGAAATGAATAGGTAATACAAAGCAAGTATAACATTCTGCTTGCAGTATCCATGGCGCTTAACACGTAGCATGTCCTAGGAAAGTAATGCATTATTTCAATGTATCCTGCGAACGTATTTTAGAATTCATTATTTCTAAAGCATAAAATAATATATTCACATTTTTATTCATTTTATATATTATTAAAACTAATAGAAAAAGCATTTTAAATTATTAAAAACTTAAATAGTTTGAAAATTAAAATTAAAGCCTACTGCTCTGTTCGAAACTTTGAAAAACTTTGAGCAACATTTATTATTTCACAAGGAAAATTTGACATTTAAAATGTGGTGGTTATCTCGCGATTTGTACCAGGCTTAAGACAAAACATTTCTGTTTCCAAATAATATAAAAAATTTATATTTATTTAATTTTACTTGCTGCATTTTTATCTTTATTAGTACTCGTTCAAACATAAACTGGGTTTTAAATAAAAAAAACAGGCCACATGAAGACGATCGAATCTTTTTTTAAACAAAATACATATAGGGAAAAAAGTACGAATAATTAGGTGCGATCCCGTACTTTTTGGGAAATGTTCGGTAAAATGAGAGAAAACAAAAATAAACTCTCTTAGAGGCAAAAATACCCGAATGTACGGGAACACAGAAAGTCAACTTTATATCCCAAAACATTATGTCAAAGTGTTTTGTATGTCGCAATTTACATTAGACAGAAAAATGGGCAGACAGACGAGATTTGTTGGCAAGGGGTTGAAGAGGTAGAGTGTGTATTTCATGACTAGTGTACTGGACATTTTTTCGTTTCTCTTTTCTGCTTTTCGCTTTTTTCTTTGTTGCTTCACTTTATATTTCTCAAGTCGGCCTCATTTTAATGAGTTTATATTAAACACACAGATTTTGAAACACACAAACATGTAAAGAATATAACACAGAAAATAAAATGTGCAAAAATCTGTCTGTTTTGTTTATGTCCAATGTAAATTGTTTAAGCAAGAGCAAAAGAGAATTCAAAAAATGTCTGCCCTGTTTCTGTCCTATGTAAATTGCGACTATGGATTCGTATATAGTGAAACTTAAAATCACAAATATTTGATTGTGCTCGCAATATATTTTAGAAGTTTAATTTATTAATCTTTTTATGATAAAACTTTTAAAGGGCAGTTTAGACAGTAAGACTTTACGTACGTAAAATCTAAGAGAAAATAAAATGAAAATCAATCCGTATGAAAAAATAGAGATTGAAAATCGTATGGTTTTTTTTCTTACGTTTACACCATTGGTGTGGAATAAAATGAAGTAAAATTGAAACAGCTGTTGTTAAAACAATAAAAAAGTGAAAACAAATAAATAGTGCGCGTACTTGTGAAAAATATGCTAAATTTAAAAAAGTAACAAGGAAAAGGTTTTTGGTGTTGTACTAGCCATTGCCATAATAAAAAAACTAAAAACCAACAACTAAAACAAAATTAAAAAATTTTCACGTTCTTTTGCCAAAAGTTTTTTATTGTTTACAAACTTATTTGTGATGCCAACCGGATCTATTTTGCACTATATTCAGCGGTTTTCTGCTTTTTTGACAAGTTTTGCCTTTGAAAAGTTAGCATTAATAAGAAAAACGCAACCCTGATCTAATGAAGTAGAATAGTTTTTGAAAAATTTCAAAACATAAAGAGAGCCGTAAGACTGTCAAATTTCCATCCGTATTTTCTTTCAATGTCGGACAGTTTCATTACATATTATGTTTAGACGATACTACTTGTACTCTTCTACACAAAAATTTGACATGTCGTATTACTTGTAGTATAATGTAAACCGCCCTTAAATAACAGTTTTTTTGCACATTTGTGAGCATAAGAACATATCAAGGCGAATTAATACCAGGTGTGAGCAGTAGGACAACAACTACAACAAAACAACAACTTTGACATTAGATTAGCAGATATGAAACAATGTATTTTTTGACAAGACATTAGCAAAAAACGAGAGAAAAAAACAATCAGCTGGGCTATCGACTCCACCTGGTATGAATTCGCCTTGGAACATATATATTTTTTTGAATTTTCTATTGTTTACTTTCAAACAGCTGATTGTTTTGCATTTACACAGTTTTAGGTATTGTTGAGTACGGGATCACACCTATTGTCACACGAAGAAACAGTACATTCCTTCTTCTGTAAATTTGGGAATATAGGTAACTGGTAATCAATATGTACTTGTATCGGTTGAAATTACCTTCTCGATTCCTGAGTAATATCTTTCTGAATTAATATTTAATTAATATGAATTAATTTTTTCCCCGCTGGGAGTATTCACAAAACAATCAACAAATAAGAGAACGTTGACAATCTAAGCGCCAGTTACAGGGTTGTAATATAAAATAGTCAGTTAAAATAAAATTACTTTCTTTTATGTTTGTAGTTATTATATGTATATGTGTGTAGTTATGTTTATTTACATAATTTAAACAATTATAAATGTTATAAATAAGATATTGTATTACGTTAAGTTTGTAACTATAATTATATTTTTATATTTTATGTAAATAGACTAATCCCTTTATAAACGGAACACACAATTCACGAACGTCGAGAAAATGTGTAATTAAAATTCTGCATTTATATTACCATAAAGAAAGTTAGGCCTTATTAGCTTAAAAATAACCCCCGTCTACATTAGTCATGAACATGTCCTAACAAAAGTCAAACTTCATATAAAAAACCCGTATTAAAAATAATGTTTTTTTATGTGAAGTTTGACTAATGTTAAGAAAAATGTATGGCTAATGTAGGCGGGGCTAAGAATCAATATAATCAGGTATGTGATGTAAAAAGTTTTTAAAAACAAATCGATGTTGTTTTGTATAAAAATTTTTAATTTTTTAATATTTTTATCTGAGATGGGTTCAAAAATAATTCTCAAAATCAATTGAAATTTCTCACACCCTTAGAAAACGATCGTTTTAAAATTGATCGTATTCCATCACATACCTGCATATTTTGCGCTATCGTATTGTTGTAGAATGTTTTTTTTTTGTATTCAATATAGTAGGCGACATATTTAAAATTAAAAAAAAATATTTTCCAAATTTTATTTGGATATTTTAAATAATTTACATTTTTATACTTTTAAATAAACTAATAAAATTATTCAGGCTTAAAAAAACAACAAAAAATTGACATTTGAAAAAGCGCACCAAACCAAAGCGCACGTGACAGCACAAGGCGGAGCTAATATTAAAGTGACATTTTTACAATTTTTTTAAATGGAGTTTGAGATTAATCATGTATTTTAAGAGAGAATAAAATAAATATTACTGTCAAAATCTATATAAAAAAATTCTAAAAATATTTTGCAGATATTTCCTCTCCCTTACGCTATCACCTTGTTAACAATGCCTTAAAACACACAAAGCAAAAATAGCAATTTATGAATTTCCCTTGATCTAAAGCGGCCTAGATACGATCAAAATGGTGGATGTCTAAATCATGTATGAGTGCTAGATGCTTTGATATACCCATGCTGGATTACTCATCAAGCATTATTTTTTAATTTGATTTTGTATTGTAAACATCTTGCTGCAAATATCCCAACTTTCGTCTAAAATTCATACGCAGCACATTTTTTCTTTTCAAGGTTCTTGATTTCCATCGTGTCGTTGTTTTTGTGTCATTACCCCCGTCTCCATTAGATATTAACATGTCTTAACAAAAGTCAAACTTCATAAAAAAAAACAATATTAAAAATAATGTTTTTTATACGAAGTTTGATTTTTGTTAAGACATGTTAATTTCTAATGGAGACTGGGGTTTACGATAAAATTACACATTGCTCATTATTTGAATTACGGTCACTTAAATAAATTGCATGGTTTCTTTATTTTTCTTCTGACATTTTTGGCAATCGCACAACTTGAAATGAAAAATTTTTACGTGCTTGAAAAACAAAAACATTAATTACACACATCAAAATGTGACATCCAGCACGCCAGAAATCAAATATTTTTGAATTTTCACACATTCGAAACCAAAAATGCTGAATCTAGCACGAAAATAGCTCAGCTGTCATAACTGTTTTTTCTATAAACAAATGAAAAAAATTCCAAAATATACAATCGTAATGTTTATATATTCTTTTTTGATGTACAGATAGATTTTTAATTTATTTTCTCTTTGATTTTATGTGAATAATTACTTGTAGTCTAAATCGACCTTAATGATTTATTATGGTACTTTTTAGTAGGTGCCAATTCCACCAACAAATAAAACTGTACACATTTATCCATCCCTGTTTCAAGTTATTCTTTACACTTTATTCTTATCTTTTTTGTTCAGTATTGTTGCAAAAAAATGACTGACAACGTGGTGGCCGAACTGAAAAATTTGGATTTAAATAAGGAAAAGGCATGTTAAATAACAAAATTAATAAATAATTTTATTTAATAAAGTAATGAATAAATTTGAGCAAGTGTTTAATATAAAACAAAATTTTGCATTTGTAAAAACATCTCTTAATACTAGTCCAAGTTTACCTGTTCTACTCTTAAATGAACACGGCTTTTTATTAAATAATTCGTCTATCGCCACCAATATTATTAATTATAAAAGTTGCAGCAAATTTTTTAACTCAAAACTATTACAATCAAAAGTGCTTGGTCACCAGGATACAATACTTGTTTCTAATAAGTGCAAAAGTGGTATTTCAATTCAACGCACAAGGCAGTACGCTACATTGGTTCGTTTTATTTAAGAATTAAAAAGAAAACGTTTTATTTTACATGTGTACATATATCTATATAAACGTGATAATATTTAAGAACACAAAATTTCACTAACAACCCAAGAAATTCATTATGACTAAATTATGCTTTACAAAAAGAGTTGTATGAATTGTAAATTTTTAAGACTTAAATCTGGTTTAGAGGGTGTTAAATGTTATATTAAAGAAACAGTATTAAGTTAAAACATTGTTGGAAAACATTATCTCTGGAGTCCGGAACTCGAAAGATTCAAGGCTTAGTGAAGCTTGACCTATCAAGAGTTAAATTTTTTTAAATTATTTTAGCACTATTTAATAGATATTTCTAAAAGCTTTAAAATGATATCCATATTGAGCCAATTTGTTCAAAAATGTAGTGTACAAACAGTTTTATATGAAAAGTTCGGAGGCCCATAACTCGGAAAATAAGGGGGAACACCAATTTTTTTTTCACTTTATTTTTTTTTATTATTTTTTAATTCTCTATCACCCTGTATAATATTTTTTTGATTGGTTAAGCTCCACTAAACTAGATATGTTCCAGATTCTATAAATGTATAATATAGCAAAGATTCTAAATTTTATCTGTAGCTACAAGGAAAAACTGCTTATGTTTTGTTCTGTACATTTGAAGTATACCATTTTAAGACTGTGGCTTGTTCTTATTAATTTATTCCCATTGCAGTTAAGGATATTTCTTTCGGTCGAGACTTTATAAATTAAGAAATAGGTATGTCGTTCTAAGTCGACTTAAGCAATTATTCGTTTTTACTCCAGATATAATGGAATTGGACAAAATGGGGTTCATTGCGAATGTAATTTTCTTTTTGGACATTGCTACTAAACTATATTTAAGGGAACAAACCAGCGTTGTCACAAACAAAAATTTTTTCCAACCAAACCTTTCCTTAAAATCTATTAAAAATATTCATTTAATATGTAATTAAATTTAAGCATGAATTGCTTTGTGCTGCTTCTAACACAATCATTACACAAGTTTAGATTTTCAAGTCTACTTTTAGACTGAAACAAATTAAAGAAACTCAAGAGAGTGGTGTATTTAAATATCGCGTACCAACACCGGCTTCGTTTACTAAATATTTAAATTTTTTAGATTTGAGATCAAAAAAGTATGAAGGAACAGTTTTGTTAAACCAAATAGTATAGTTTCCTATCCATTTTGTGTGGGTCCTGAGAATATTTTTTTCGATTTTAATTTGAATGTAATCCACACTAAATTTTAAGATTCTTACGTAGGTATTTACTTTATATAAAATTCTAAAAATAATTGTAAAGCTCTGTAAAAGGTGTTTAAAATATTTTAATAGGTATAAATGTAATTCCACAAAGTAAAAATATAAATCAGTTACAAATTTTATTCAATTGGCTATTTGGAAGTAATTCATATTTTAAAACAGCGCCATCTGTTGCGCATCCGTGTTTAAAATATCTCGCTTTCTATTCATATTTTGACATTATTTTAAAACAGCGCCATCTGTTGCCCAACCGTAAATATCCCACCTTAAAAAAAAGATGCCTTAAAGTATGCAGGCACGATAAAATATCTTCGTACTTTCAATGCTTTTTCTCCACTTTCTCTTGGAAATAAGATATAAAAGTATGGAATCAGGATACTAAGGTACCTTCTCACAAAATTTTGTTAAAATCCATTCAGTAGTTTTTACGTGATGCGAACACAGACAGACAGGCAGGAAATGACTGTGTGTCTGTCTTTATTATATGTACAGACTATCTGCGTCCAAAAACCATAACTAAAAAGTAAGGGTCTTTGATGTGGATTGCTTTCAAAGCAAAATCGAACAAACTATAGGAAGGAAGCTGACGTAGTGGCGGGCGCAGCTAATCCTTACTAAAATAAGTAAATTCAGTTATGGTTTATGTAATTACTAAATAAAGGGTCTCATCGTTACTAAAATAACTGCGTACCTTCATTGCTATTTCTCCAATTTCTATTGGAAATAAGATTGTATTTTTGCGGAAAAAACAAAGGAAAATTGAGAGAGAATTTTTAAACACATACAACTTTTGACATGTCGAACTACTAAATTAGCTGGGCGGACGACACTAACTAGTAAGATAAATCTACCTTGAAAGTTAGTTTTACTAGCGGCAAATAGGGAGTCACTAACCTAAAACATTTGCAGCACTTTTCTCGCTTTTTCTTTTTCCCACTTACAGTTTGTCAAATAAATGTTTTCCCAACTAAAAAATTTGAGTAATTTTTGTTTTCAACAAACAAATTTATTTTCTTGCGTTTTGTATTTGTAAATACCGTTACCTTGCTTCTTTGGGACAACATTTTACAAAAATTTTTTAATTATTTATACATATTACGACAAAAACAAAAAAATTATTATTATAAATTCATCTCTAGATGTCATTTATTAACTTTTAGGGCTAAACCTCGGCGAAAGTGCAATACCGAGCCATCCCCGCAAAACTAAAGAATTACTCCTTAGTTCTCCCTAGTTGTACACAAAAAAAAAATGTTTTCGAAACAATGGAATATAAAAAATATCTCCGTTAGTTGTTATGGATGGTATTGCATGCTTCATTTACGTCATACGAAAAAATTGGTTGCCAAAATTCCAGGTAGACGAGTTAGCCAATATATTATTTAATTGGTATAATTTAATTATCATAAAGAAAAGTCTACAAAGAAATTGGTGAAATGTTGTAATTTATTGAAAACTGTTAGAAGTAAAACCTGTGATGTCAGTGCCGATATCAATTTACATGAAATTTGGAAATGCTGAATTTTTTCTTCACTAAATTTTCACCAATTTGGTATTAAACACATTTATTTTTCTCCGGAGAGCTGGGATGACGTAATTTTTTTTTACCGATTCTAACCATATGCTTTATGTTGATACAAGCTTCTGACAGCACTAGAAAATAATAATACAATATCCACACACAGCTACATTTCGAAAAATGTGTGTTATGATATCGAATTGTATACCACAGAAAAGGGTTAGAAAGATTAGGATTTTAGATGACATAATGACCAGAAAGTTTATTATGATGTTTTGAAGAATACATCAAATTCCAGTGCTTGAAAATTATATTCCATTATAGGTAATCACTCAAATCACAAATCGTATTCATGTAGGACAGGGTTGTAATATACATAAGTGCAGAAAAGTTATGGATACTTAGCATAAAGTAGATAGTTGAACCATATTCAAAATTTGTGGGTAAACCAAAAAAAAAAAAAAAAAAATAGGTTGGAAAAGTATTTAAAAAATTGCAGTACAAAAAAATAATTTTAAAAAAGGAGTGGGATAAAATACCCCGGGAAAGTAATCCCAGCTAGAGTGAGTTATTTCTAAATAAATAATTTCCAAATAAGAAACACAAAGTATGAGCAGCATAATAATATATTGTAGGTAATTCAGCAGACAAATATTTGAACATTTATTTGCCGGTTAAAAATCTGAACAAATTTTTTATAGTTGCGATGACAATTTTTCAGTATACTATACAAGGCATATTCATCAGGTAACCTCACTACGAAGGGGAAATATTAAGGCGAAAATTTTAAATTTTTTTATATGGAGTTTGATAGTTCAACTTCTATTTAAGGGGAAAATTGTAAGTTTAACTGTCAAAATCCATATAAAAAAATTGATTATTTTCGCCTTATTATTTTCCCTCTCTAGTGAGGCTACCTGATTAATATGCCTTGATACTATAGTTATAAACACGTGAAAACGTAAATGCATAAACAATTTCATAAAAGTCATGAAATTCGCTAAAAAAATAGGTGTTTAATTTCAAGATTTTTAATTTTTTATATTTTAATAAAAATAACATTTATTTGAAAAACTGTAAGTAGTTTTTTAAAATCTGCTATTAAAACTGAAGTTATTGCATCAGTCTTTCATTTGTTATAATTGATTATTCGCTTTTGTATGTACAGTGACTCATGACTAATTTCAACCACTAGGAATTAGTAACAAATTGCTGGCATATAAAATATTAAATGTTACCGAATTAGTTTTATATTTTATAATAATAATTTATATATGTAAAAAATATGCCAAAAAGCATAAAAATTTGTACTCAAATTTATAATTTTCAGCCCTGCTGGTTAAATATTTGATTACAACTAATATTTAAAAACGACATTTACATATGACGGCGCACATTGGGTGAAACGATAGTAAAATCAGGGATTAACTCATAAAGCTTTAACCCTAAAATAATTTTCAACAGAAATTGTAAGCAGAATAAAATTCCACCATTACGAATGAGAAAAAATACAGATTCAAAGGTAACAAAAAATGTTTGGTTCTTTGAACGAGAGTAGAAAAAAGAAAATATACTAATTGAAATTTTGAATTAATCATTTTTGGTACCGTTCAACCCAAGGTGCTGCGAAACTGTAAAGGCTTAGACTTGTATGCCAGTAGGCTATAAGAAAGTTTGTAGTTTATTAGGAATATATAATGCAAAAAATCTGAAAGTAGTAATTAAGCAAAAGTTCGGTCAACTAAATATTAAAAATGCAAGAAACATATAATTTCTTCGTTGAATTACAAACTATTTGATTTAATACTTACACCTTATTTCAACCTATAAAAAGCATTTTTTGTTCCCAGTTCCTAGTTTTATAGTCTCTGAGTTCTTATCTGAATTGAACAACTGAATATCTACATGAGTGCTGCAGTACATGATCTACATGAGCTACTGATCTACTTCCAAAAGTGATACAAATACAAGTTAAATTAGTTTTAAATCGTTTTTAATTGACTTAGATATGAAGCTTATTGCTATAAACACACAGACTATAGCGGCTACATCTCTACACGACTACAAATACCGTTGGGTACAACTGTATAGCCGTATAGTCAGCCACTTTATTATATTGAAGACGACAGCTACATCATAAACTCTGATATCGTTGTAGAAATATATGTTTTACTTTTATAGAAATAAAATAACTTTTTCAAAAAATACCTGCATAATAGCAAAACAAATAAATTTATTTGCTCAAAACCTTCTGATTGTAAGTAAATTTAAATTTTGTGATATTCTCTCCTGTTGATATGCTCTCCTAAGTTAGCTACAGCCACATCGGTGGCCGCTGTAGCTTATAGCTATGATGGCGTGAAAATAATCATTCATATAATCGTCGTGTATATTTTAGTTTTGACAGCTTGTAGTCGGTAGCCAGCCGTTATCTATGTGTTGAATGCAAGAGCTCCCACGCAAACCCCTAAGGGTCTGTGTGCACATACACAATCTCAACGGGAATCTCACAAAGAGAACAAATCATGTACAAATTTTAAATCAGTAGCATACCAGCTTTCAACAATGCAGGTTTGTGTCACTTTGCTAAATGTTTAGAAAACCAATGCATTTTCATTTTAACCACTTTTTTTGGTTGGGGGCCTTTGGTTTAATGCATATATGAGAAGTACGAAAGAGCAAGCGTATCTTAAGTTTTCAACAATGTGTTTTTTTTTTTTTTTTTGTTCTAAATAAAAGTAAGGAATATTCCACAAGCATTTATTTATTATTTTTTTCAACATCTAGTGCTTCTTCCTTTGTCTAGAAATTTATCCATTTTATATCTTTAAAAAGAGTTGGTTGCAATAAGTTGGGAACCACTGTATATTCTAGTTTGCCGGAAAATGTATTTCAACACATACATTTTTTAGTCATCAATCAAGCTATATTTATCTTACTAGGTAGTGGCGTCCCTACAACAAATACAACCATACAAGAACAATATTGCATTTTTTTGTTGCTTTGTAGTTCGAAATGTCAAAAAACATAGAAGAAAATTGAGAAGGCGTGTATGTATTTTATTGCTTTCTCACTTCTACACTATAAAATTTCTAAACACATACAACTTTTGACATGTCGAACTACTAAATCAGCTGGGCGGACGACACTACCTAGTAAGAGAAATATACCTTCTCATCAATCTTGTTTAAAACAAAATACTCGTAGCAAAAACAAATAAAAAATTACAATATATAACGTCCGTTTTACAATTTTTATTTTTTTTAACAAGATTCCTAAAATCTATTAAGTAATTGTGAAAAATAAACAATTGATAAAACAATAAACCCTACACACTAGTTCCTAATAATTGTTTCCAAACGCCACGTCCTTAAATTGTATTGTTTTGAATTTTTTTAAGTTTGTTTTGATTTCACTTTATTTTTTGTTAAACAAAAAAAAAATCTCATTTAAGTTACAATCAATTTCATTTATTTTAGGTTAAATTATTTTAAAAAATTGTCCTTATCTAAGTGTAAAAATAATTGATTTTTCTTGCTTTCAATGTTTTGTTGTTTTTCTTTTTTTCACTATTTAGGCCACTAAGATGAAGAAAGAAAAGCAAAAGAGCGCACCTGCTGAAGCCGGCAAAAAAGGTACGTAAAGTTTTCAACATTTGCTAAAAAAGTGTCATTTTTAATAATTCTCAGAAACAATCAATATGAAGTAAATAACAAATATACATACAGGAAGCATTTAGTTCTGATAATAATACATGTCTTAAGGCGCTTACATAAAGGCTTTTATTTTCTATTAAGACTAGAAATAAGATTATTCAAATAATTCTTGCGATTTGATTTTATGCAACGCCCGTGATCGTTGTTCAAACATATGAATAAAACATGTTCGATCATAATACTCGCAACTGAACAAAATCGACGTCACCAGCACGATGTTGTTTTTTTCCTATGCTAGGTTGAGTGAATAAAAGATATTTAATCAGGAGACTCAAAACTGTATAAAATCATAGTCATAACTGAATAAAAGCAGAATCAAAACTATGATGAACACTTAGTTTCGTTTGATGATTAAGAATAATTAAGCGCTTTTGCGTATGGTGAAATGTGCTTTTTGCAGCTCTCTGTTTCTTATGAATCTGAATCCAAATCTGAATTTCGGTTTTTTACTTTGTCGATGCTCCCAAAACTGCTATAAATTATTTTATTGGAATCCCGAAGAACATAATCCCTGAAAAACTATTTAGAAGGCCTTGACTCAGCTCCTCAATTATATTATTTATTATGGCGTGCATGTAGAAACCTTAAAAGACCAGTTGTACATAAGCCTCCCTTGCGAATTACGTCTGGAGGCTGGGCAAGCAATGATACCGAAAAAGGCAATCTATTTGTTGTACATTTGAAAAAGGTTTTTATTTTTAAATGTATTGACTGATGCAGTTGAGTTGCCAACTGTTGAAGCTAGTGCTGCAGTACCCTTAAGATCTCAATTTAGTGATATTGAAATGGCAATAATTGATTTAAACACCAACAAAGACCCTGGATTAGTAACATGATGTTATTTGAGTTGCCTCGTACAGCTCGCAACATTATTCTTTTTATTTACAGTACTACAGTACTTTCCTCCAGATTGGAAGGTTTCGTTAATAACTATGATTTCTTAACCAGGAAAATACCATACAAAAGTAGATTCATACAGGCCTATAAGGCTTTTATCAAATATGTCAAAGCTGTTTGAGAGGATGTTAATAACTAGGTTATGTTAGGTTTGGAAGGGTTGTGCCAAACAGGGCACATCCACTCGGAGACCTATTGGTCCATTGTGATTCCCTTCAGCTAAACTACAACAAAACTAAGAAAATTATGGGGAAAAAGCTTCCTGCCACCTATCACTCAGCCACCCGATTTCCCTGATGAAGCCGACGACATCCTCGATTTTACATCGCGCGATGTCGAAGAGCCCCTCGATAAATCTATCACCTAGCCATCTAAGTCTGCGGCTTTGTAATACCGGGCAGTGACACACGACGTGCTCAACAGTTTCCAGCTCCTCCTCATCCTCGCACAACCTACAGAAATCTGGTGTGCCGACGACCCAGTTTCTAGCCATTGCCCTAATGGCGCAATGACATGTGATCAACCCTATCACGGCTCTTAGAACCTTCTTGTCTAGACCCAGAAGTATCTCGGTTTTCGCAGCGTCCAGTCTAGGCTAGATTGACCTTGACACTCTGCAATCCCCCCTTACTTCCCAAGACACGTTGATTCTCCTGACTACCCAGTCTGATATCATCCTGTAGTAGTGACTAATCGGTGGCTTAATCGATTCTATCCTAATTGAATTTACCCCTTCCGAGCCCAGTCTCGCAAGTTCGTCAGCAATCTCGTTGCCCTCAACATTACAATGGCCCAGGACCCAACACAATCTAATCCTATACTTGTCCGTCAGTGCGTCGATAGCCTTTTTACAATCACCAACCAGCCTAGATGTGACCTTGTGTCTTTTCAAGGCTTTCAGCGCCGCCTGGCTGTCGACGTACAGAGTGACCTCTGTAGGCGTCAAAGAATGTATTCCAAACCATCAATTCGGCTTCAGAAAAAAACATAGCACAATCGAACAAACTCACAGGTTAGTCAACGTAGTTATGAAGTCCTTTGAAGAAAGAAAATACTGCTCTGCGCTTTTTTTCGACGTTTATCAAGCATTCGATAAGGTAATGTTATGCCGGCCTAATTTACAAGTTAAAACTGAATTTGTCCTTAAACTTGTATAAGCTGTTGAATAGTTATTTAACCGATCGAAAATTTATTGTGAAGGAAGAAAATTTTTAAAGCTCACCTGAGCCAGTTGAAGCCGTAGTTCCCTAGGGTAGTTTATTGGG
Source organism: Phasia obesa (assembly GCA_949628195.1). Taxonomy (NCBI): domain Eukaryota; kingdom Metazoa; phylum Arthropoda; class Insecta; order Diptera; family Tachinidae; genus Phasia; species Phasia obesa. The sequence continues at coordinate 59,721,961 of OX451216.1, forward strand.
GCCCATTTTATATTTGTCGTATACTTCAGATATACCAACTAGTGACCGAGTCCACACATCGACATTTGCTGACGCGGCTTTTTTAAGCGTTCACGAAAGTCCCGAAGTAGCATCACGATATTTACAATACCACGTATTAAATTTAGAAAAATGGTTGAAGAAATGGAGAATAAGGGTGAATGAACAAAAATGTACTGACATAACTTTCACACTGCTTAAGGAATCGTACCCCCTATTCGCATAAATATCCAAACGATACCTCAGCTTTCAGACGTAACATATTTCGGCATACATCTTGACCGGCGCCTTACTTGGAAACGCCACATAGAATCAAAGTTAACTTAAATGAAGTTAAAAGCAGTCAGTCCAACTAAACTGGCTTATTATCTATTACTTTCTACTTTCGCAAACCAATTTGGTGTTATTGCATTCAACTATGGTGCACAGGCTCAACTAGCAATGTAAAAAAATTCAAAGGCACCAAAATAAGATTCTACAGATGATCACAGTTGCTACTCCCTGGTATATAAAAAACTCGAACATCTACAAAGATCTAATCGTGCCATCAGTTGAAGCAGAAATAGCGAAATATGCAGTTACGTATTAGAAGAAGCTTGAAACACTTCCAAACCGCTGGCCCGCAACTTACTAAATGAACATGGTTACATTCATCTAAGAAGGAGGTACATTGCTTCTCTCCTCCGAACATCAGATTGGAGACATAGGATAAAAACACAGACAGTTTCAAGACAGAAAAAGAAGATCAGAAATGTGGGGAGGTAGCCACGGAGGGCAGGTTGGTCGAGCCAGGTTGTTGACGAGAGTGTCTATACCTCGCCAAGTGGAAGTGGGTTAGAAAACCATCCGCTGGTCCTCAGAAAGGAGAGGCTTGCAAACCACCAAGGTGCTGAAGGCGTTGGCATTCTAACGCAGGGCAATGGCAAAGGAGGTGTTCTAAGCACTAAATCTGCTGACTATTAAAAAGGAGCGGTAAAACAAAAAAATAATAACAATAACAATAAAGGAAGTCCTTTGTATTGAAATAAATAAAAAATATGAAATATTACTGCAAAGCAAGAGTATTTACAGATGGGCAATTTTTCTAATATTTTTCTTACAAATTAAGTCATTTTACTAAAAAAAAAATTAAAAAATAAACACTTCAAACTATTTATTTAAGCAGTTTGTTATAAAACTAGCAACAAAGAACTCGAAAAATAAACAAGTGATTTAAAATCACAGTCACTTATCTAATCGATTTAATATCACGTAATATCAAAAATTATTGTGTGTAGTACACCTTTTAAATGATTTCAAATCATTTTGATAAAAAGTGAACAAATTAAAAGTGAGTTGGTTTCCCGAAAACTAAAATCAATAATTCAGCACCCCAAATAACCTAAGACAACACTATCAGTTACTCCACTCGAAAAATTGGCCTGAACTCGGAAAGTTGTGTTATAAGGTAAAAACATTTTTAGCGTTTTAAATAACTTAAAACAGGCTAATTCTATCCCGAAAAAGCCTATATTGGCCTTTTAAAGTAGCGTGTTTAAACAAGGTTTGGACAACATTAGGGAGTCATTTCACTGCACCAATAATACAAAGGGACTAAAAATAATTAAAAAAAAAAATAATAATAATATTGACGTATATTTTACGGGGGCTTTGACTCATGTTCAATTTTTTAATGTGATTTTTGTTTTACTATTTACAGTTAAAGAACTTAACCCTTTGCCTGCTTATATTGAAGAACGTAATGCTCTATGGGAGAAATGTAAAACTGAATATGAAGCTGAATTAGCCGCCAAGCCACGTCAACCTATTAAGATTACACTTCCCGACGGTAAGGTGATCAATGGCGTTTCATGGGAGTCTACACCATATGACATTGCTAAAGGCATTAGCCAAGGTTTGGCAGATAATACAGTCATATCGAAAGTAAATGGAGAAGTATGGGATTTGGATCGTGTATTGGAGGGCGATTGCACTCTACAGCTGCTAAAATTCGATGATCCCGAAGCTCAAGCTGTATTTTGGCATAGTTCGGCTCATATAATGGGAGAAGCTATGGAACGTATTTATGGTGGACATTTATGTTATGGTCCTCCAATAGCCGATGGTTTCTATTACGATATGTTTTTGGAAGGAGAAGGTGTAAGTTAAGGATTTGTTTATTTTTTTTTATATTTGTTCTACTTATCTTTCTTTGTTTATTTAGGTTTCTACTAATGATTATCCCGTTATGGAGGGATTGGTTAAACAAATCGTTAAAGAGAAACAACAATTTGAGCGTTTGGAAATGAAAAAGTCCGATTTATTGGAAATGTTTAAGTACAATGAATTCAAATGCAGAATTCTTAATGAAAAGGTGACAACAGATACAACTACGGTTTACAAATGCGGAACCCTTATTGATTTATGTCGTGGTCCTCATGTTCGCCACACTGGCAAAGTCAAAGCTATGAAAATTACTAAGAACTCATCTACCTACTGGGAGGGAAAATGTGATGCCGAAACTTTGCAAAGAATTTATGGCATTTCTTTTCCTGACTCGAAACAATTGAAGGAATGGGAGAGGATTCAGGAGGAGGCTGCTAAACGTGATCATCGGAAAATTGGCAAGGAACAGGAACTGTTCTTTTTCCATGAACTATCACCAGGCTCTTGCTTCTTTCAACCCAAAGGAGCGCACATCTACAATACTTTAATGAATTTCATTAAGTCTGAATATAGGAAAAGGGGATTCCAAGAAGTTATTTCGCCCAATATTTTCAACTCTAAACTTTGGATGACTTCCGGCCATTGGCAGCATTATGCTGAAAATATGTTTTCCTTTGAGGTGGAGAAAGAGACGTACGCCTTAAAACCCATGAATTGTCCAGGTCACTGGTAAGCTAAATTTTTTTTTTTGATGATCCGCGTGAAACCAAATTTTAATTAAATAAAATTTTGTTAGTGTCATGTTCGATGTGCGCAATCGCTCTTGGCGGGAGTTACCTTTGCGTATGGCCGATTTCGGTGTTTTACATCGTAACGAATTGTCAGGTGCTTTGACAGGTCTCACACGTGTACGCCGTTTTCAACAAGATGATGCTCACATTTTCTGCGCTCCCGAACAAATTAAGAGCGAAATGAAGGGCTGTTTGGATTTCTTGCGTCACGTTTATACTGTTTTTGGTTTCTCTTTCAACTTAGTACTGTCCACTCGTCCTGAAAAATATTTGGGTGAGTTGGAACAATGGAATGCTGCCGAAAAAGCTTTGGCCGAATCTCTCGACGAATTCGGTTTACCCTGGAAAGAAAACCCCGGTGATGGTGCTTTTTATGGTCCCAAAATTGATATTACCATTATGGATGCCCTTAAGCGCGCTCATCAATGCGCTACCATACAATTGGACTTCCAGTTACCCATACGTTTCAATCTCAACTACATTAACGATGATGGTGAGAAGAAACGACCTGTAATAATTCATCGTGCTATTCTAGGCTCAGTAGAACGTATGATTGCGATTCTTACGGAAAGTTATGCTGGTAAATGGCCATTCTGGATTTCACCACGTCAAGTCATGGTTGTCCCAGTCGGCCCACAATTCGATGAGTACGCTAAATCGGTTAGCGATAAATTGTATGCAGCTGGATTTATGGCCGAAGCTGATACTGATGATGGTGATACAATGAATAAAAAAATTCGTAATGCTCAGTTGGCACAATTTAATTTTATTCTCGTTGTTGGCGAAAAGGAACGTTCTTCGAATACCGTCAATGTGCGTACACGCGACAACAAAGTACATGGCGAAGTATCTATTGATGATTTAATTAAAAAATTACAAAAAATACGTGATGAGTACATTACAAACGAAGATAATTTCTAAAGGAATAAAAAGCATTTGCTGGACAAAATTTAGCTGATATTTTATTTATTATATATTAAAAAAGTAGCTGATGTATGAAACACAAGATTTGAATATTCGTTTAAACTTTTTTCTTTATTTTGCATTTAGCCAGTCAGTAATAACGTTGCTAATATTTAACTAATTGCAAATCGCTCTGATACATTTAAAAAGTTTATTGAAGTACAGTAAGGAAGGGTATTTATTAAAAAATAAGATTTATTACTTAATAATAAAAATATGCGTTTTATTGAAATGTCAGCATTTTCTTATTTACTGGGGGTTGATATTTTGGCTTTTTCCTTGCAGCTTCTCTTCCGGAATTTTTTCTTTTTTTATTCAAATATTTAGTAGTATTTTATTTATACTTTTAGTTACAATTATAATATAAAATTAAATAAATTAAGTAGATTATTTTAGCTCTGATTTACATTAACATTTTTTATAAAAATTGCAAGTTTTTTTCTAAAAATATTTTTATTCGTTTCAGTTTTAACATAATTAGGTATATTATTGTAGTCGCTCAACCCTTTGAGATCTCTGCATGGCTCTCGTAGTCGCTCGTTGAATTCTAAAGTTGAAAGCATTCCTTAGGTTGTAAGGCTGTACCTCCCCAACATATCTTAATTGCTCCTTCAGATACTCTGGCGCTTCTCCATTTTTAATTTTAAGTATTAACGCAATTGTGTTTAGTTTCAATCTATGGTGTATATTGAGTTGCGAGCAGCTACTATAACACGAGTAATATAATCGGGATTTTAATCGGAGTTAGCTTTTAGTACGAGCAGATGCGAGATACGAGGAATCAGTTGGGAACTTTCGGTAGAAATAACGGAATACGGATGATTAATCGAAGTTTGCTTTTGGTTCGGCTCCTTAATAAACTAATTTTCGTCGGTGCATTGCAGCATTCGGCTCCCAGGAATGAAGCGTTGGTTTTCTTACAATAATGTTGCAGTTATGCTTATAACTAAATTTACATACATACAGTGGCTCACAGTCAAAGTGAGCCAGCATTTTTTTACTAATGTTTTTTGAAATAATTTTTAAAATACCATCTTCCCATCATTTATTTCTTATTCAATTTGTTAATCCATAAGTGCAGCTCTATTTAATTGCATTTTTCCCCCCATTTTTCGATATTAAAGATAAAAGCAACGAAAAAACCAAAATATGTTGTTAACTTCACGCCACACTCAAAATGAGCCACTGTATTTTGTTCTTAGTAAAATAACGGTAAATATTATTTTAATAAAATTTTTTTGCGTCGATCTTATTTTTAATGCATCATTTGAGTACAAAAAATCAAACAGTGAAGATGGGACGACAACCCAGTGTTGAAATTAGAGAAAGAGTAATTGAGCTATACAAAGAAGGCAAATCTCAAAGAGATATTGCTAATTTTGTGAATAAGAGCCGTGGAACTGTGCAACATATTATTCACCGTTTTACGAGAGAAGGTAGAATAGAAAACAAAGTGAAAAAAAGTACCAGAAAAGCATTTTCAGAAAGAAATGAAACTTTTATAGTAAGAGAAATTAAAAAAAATCCTCGGCTCAGCGCTCCAAAACTGACAGAAATGGTCAAAACTCAGTTGGATATCCAAGTTCACCCTGAAACAGTAAGAAGAGTTTTAAGAAAACACGGTTATAATGGCAGAGTAGCAAGAAAGAAGCCATTTATCAGCAAAACAAACCGTAAAAAACGCCTAGAGTTTGCTCGTCAGTATATTAAAAAAGATATGAGTTTTTGGCAAAGGGTATGCGGTTATAAATTAGTGCACATATCTAATAAAAATGCTTGGTTAGGTTCTATTTACAGACGAAAGTAAATTTAACTTATTTGGCTCAGACGGAAAGCAGATGGTATGGCGACAGAAGAACTCAGAGCTTCAAGAGAAAAACCTTATCCCAAGTATGAAGCATGGAGGTGGCTCCGTTATGGTTTGGGGGTGCATGGCAGGAAGTGGCACCGGAAATTTGCAACACATTTCGGGAATCATGAATAAATTTGTATATCTAGACATTTTAAAGCAAAATTTCAAGCCAAGTGTTGAGAAATTGGGGATCGAAGACAACTTTTATTTTTACCAAGACAACGATCCCAAACATAAGTCGTATATTGCGAGAGAATGGTTACTTTATAATTGCCCACATGTTCTTGAAGTTCCACCACAATCTCCTGATTTAAATATTATTGAAAATTTATGGGCACTTCTGGACCAAAATATGCCATTTCGTCACAAAAAGACCTCATCGAGGCTCTTCAATCAGAGTGGAGCGCAATTCCTGCCGTATACACCCAAAACTTACTGGAATCGATTCCTAAGCGTCTGCAGGCTGTTATTTCAGCGAAAGGCGGTCCAACAAAATATTAATATTAAATATTAAAGACATTTACCCTTAGTGGCTCACTTTTAGTGTGATGTACATTTCCTTATCTTTTAAGTTTTTGTTGTTTTTTTATATTACTTATATACCTATCTGAAATAAATGTTACGTTTTTAAAGTTTAGTAATTAACTAATAAAAGTCCTTAATATTTTTTCCAATCATATTTTCTTTATAACATATATTAATAATTTCTTTCGAAAATGTATGCTGGCTCACTTTGACTGTGAGCCACTGTATGTGAATTCAAAGAAGGCTTAAGAATTACAATTAAGGCAAAATCAACCGAAGCCGCTGTGTGGCCAAACAGTCTACCCATGTCAAGGTGTCAAAACAGTCAGTTAAAGCCACTGTGAATAATTTATTACAATACTCAAAAAGGATTAAAGTAAAAAAGATACTCGACTCTTACAATTCATCCGAATTGCAAGGCGAATTCATACTAGGTGTGAGCAGTAGAACAACAACTTCAAAAAAACAAAAACTTTGACATTAGACTAGCATATATAAAACAATGTATTTTTTGACAAGACATTAGCAAAAAAACGAGAGTAAAAAAGAATCAGCGGGGCTATCGACTCCACCTTGTATGAATTCGCCTTGCCGAATTGGTATTTTTTACAACTGTTTTTGCTACAGCTGGAAAAATTAGCGCTCTTTATTCTTTAGGAAGAATAATCATTTTAGCAAAGAAATGTTTTTGTAGCAAATTTGGAGAAGCAGTTTTCTACTTTATAAGGCTATTAGGCTATTACACAAAGGGGCCAATACTTGGACCCAAGTGAGCTGTATTGGAGCTGCCTGCTTAACCTAACCTAAGGCTATTAGGTTATGTGAGGTTAAAATTATTAAAATGTTCACTGCTAAGAAAGTTTTTAAATATAATTGGGTGTCCAGTTAATAGAATAGTTGACGTTCTTAGTAGATATCTTTCTCAAAGTAAAAATTAATAAGGCTCCTTTCTTTCGTATATTTGACTTTCGGGGCCATCATGAGGCCAGGGACTATAATGTATAATATGTATGAGAAGTTTTAGCTCAGCGCCACCTACTGATAAGAATTTAAACAAAAACAAGCGTTTATACAATTGCAGTGGTGTATCAAAACAATCATCTAAAAATTTTGAAAAATGAGCGACTTTGTTAACATTAAATTTTGAAATGACGAAGTTAAAAAACTAGTAACCAAAATAATCAGCTATACGCCCATGTTCTAAAAAACGCATATCGCTTAAAATTTGCGTTTTCGATTTGAAAACGTCAAACAGGTGTTCTGGCAAACGAAAACGCTAGAAATCTGGCGTTTTCAAACCGCTAGTGTATGCTGAAGCGATCTGGTCATTTTTATTTAAACTGCACTTGAAAGAGAAAATAAATTGATGTAAAATTAAAATTTAATATGTTCTGTTTTTATTTGAAGAAAAACTTTTAACTTTTTTTTCGCAATTTTAATTAAAAATATGCAATTTAAAATTTTGCTTTGTTTTTGTCAATTGTCGGTATCATTTGTTTATTTATAAACTAGCGATTTATGCAAACAGCTGGTTAATTTGATCTTCGAAAAAAATTTAGTGCTAGTGGTGTTAACTTTAAAATTACTTACTCTTTTCAAACTTATGATAGTTTATTAAATACTTTCAATAAAAAATGTTTGCTTTAGGCATAAAAATAGTCGGTTTAATTTAAAATTTATTTAAACAAAATTTATTTTTTGATAATTCTTTTAATTGACGATTTTTTATGAATAATTTTTTCTATGTTTATGTTTTGTTATTATAAAACATATGTTTTTTATTTGTTCGAACAAAACTTCGAAAAAGCCAAAACGCCAGCAAATCGCTTCGTTTTCAGAACATGCTTAAATGCGTTTTGCGTTTTAAAAACGATTTGCGATTTGAAAACGCAGCGTTTTCAGAACATGGGCGATAATTAGATTGAAGGAACATACAAAAATTAATAGAAATAAAACAATTACTTTTTTTAAGAATGTTATTTTTACTTTTTATTAAATCGTTTTTGTTACTTTATAAATAAACTTACATCATTAATAAAAAAAAAAGTTTTGTGTTTAAGATGAATGTTAAGAATCTGTGGTTTAGGTATTTTTATAGTACATGTGTATGCATTGTGTAAAGCCATAAAAAAAACGTAGAAAAACGTTTCCTTATTAAAAAAGTTAATTCTTTTGCCAAACACATATGTACATTCGCAGATGTATTCCAATTATGTATTTAATTTAGTTAAGTTTTTGATGTTAATTTTTTATTGTTTTGTTTTATATAAAATATGATTGGTTGTTCTTTATTAGCTAAATACTTCACTAATGAAACTAAGCTTATTAAAAAAATGTTAAAACAAGACTCTGCATGGACAGCGTCTGCTTTTTAATACGAGTAAACATATAAAATTCGTACTGCCTGTCATAATAGGTATACATACATATATTTGTTTGGATGGTATGCAACCATTCGGATTTTTTAAGTGGTTTTAAGGACAAGTTAAAAGTTATGACAAATTATTAGACCAAAAATAGAAATTATACATTTTTCTTTTGCGGGCATAAAACATAACATTAAATTCAGCAGGCACAGCCTCCTTCAGGATCTTTTGTTTCTTTTTGTGTATCTAATGTTATTTCTTGCATATCTTCCGAAGGTTTATTTTCTGTCGTTGAATCCATGCCAGGCAGTGCGGCGGCAACACGTCTGAACAGTTGTTTAACATTATAACCGGCTTTGGCACTTGTTTCGATGAACATTACATTCAATTCTTTTGCTTTGCGCTCACCCTCTTCTGTTGAAACTTGACGTTTGTCAGAGAGATCAGTTTTGTTACCAACTAACATAATAATGACGTCACTACCTCTTTCAGTACGAACGTCATCGATCCATTTGGATGTCTGATGGAATGAATTTGTATTAGTGATGTCGTATACTACCACAGCCACTGTGGAATCTCTTATGTAGGAGGGTATCAATGAACGGAATCTTTCCTGACCGGCTGTATCCCACAACTGGAGTCGTACTGTGCGATCTTCTAAGTACATGGTTTTTGATAAGAAATCAATGCCTATGGTGGCCTGATAGGTATTATCGAAACTATCATACATGAAACGTGTTATTAATGATGTTTTGCCCACACTTTGTTCTCCTAGGAAAACCAATTTGAACTTACGCAAGGGATTACCAAAATCGCCGGATGACATGTTAATACAGTTTCAGTATATGTTTTTAAGAACTAGTTACAAACAAATATTCCCTTTTTACTCCTGTCTAATGACAGTTTTCTTTCGTCTCCCTTCAATCGTTTCTATTAAACCAATTATGTTTTCTAATAATTATTTATAATTTGAAGCAATAACATGTAAGTTTGATGACCTCTTCTTTTTCAATTTTGGGTTTTTTCCTGTGTTTAATTATTTCGACGTCTCCGCGAAATTGTTATAATAAAAAATTGAAGTTGGTTGAAGTCTTGTAGCTGGGCTTGGCTGTTGTAAAAAGTTCGTTCGATATTATTTCGCCTGCGTATGCAATTTTGGTGTCTCACTGTTTTTTTTTTTTTTCTTTTTTGTGGTTTCCTTCTTTTTAGTTATAAATTGCACTTGATGTTTTCGCGTAAATTAATTTTTTCCTAAAAAATTATGCATTAAATTGACAGCAGGGCAAAATACGTATTCTCACAATTTTTTCGATTTTCTTTTCCACTACTTTCTAACTGAGTCACCACTAATGATGCCAGAATAATTTTAATAAATTCCTATGTTTCTTTAAAAAAAATTCCCACGTTAAAAAATCATTTGCTTGCACTGCAATCGTTATTTTAAAGTAAAAAAAAAACTTTAAAATCTATATTTTAAATGAGAAATAAAAGCAACAGGCTAATATTTTGCAGTTCGCCAGAAAATTATGTTTAGACGAAACTTGCTCCTCGATACGTATCCTCGACAGAAAATAAAATAAACAAATTTTTGTTCCCCATTCTTCAGACGTTTTGTTCAAGGGCAAACAAAACAATGGCTCGTCAAGACGGTGTGTCACTAGCAACAGAGGCATTATTTTGTTCAAGTTCTTAAATATGCCTTGTTTCTAAGTCCCCTTTCACAATAGACAGAAACAGGGCAGACAGACGAGATTTGTAGGCAAGCGGTTGAAGAGATAGAGTATGTATTTCATGACTAGTCCCGTTCCACAGATGCAATTTTTATTTCTGAAACATTTTTTAAATTCTCTTTTGAAATTGCGTTCGTGTCCATACTTTCAAAATTGTGTCTCTGACGACTGTATACTTTTATACAGTCATTCTCATGTCGAAAAGAGCAAATAACAACAACAATAGAAAGTCGCAGCAGAGTTTCCAGTACATGAAACATCGTACCGCTGCCATTTTTATTTCCTCTCCCAACAACTAATACATGTGTTGCAGAAACAAAAATTGCAAGTGTGGAACGGGACCTATCGTGCAGGACATATTTTCGTTTCTCCTTTCTGCTTTTTGCTTTTTTCTGTGTTGCTTCGCATTATATTTCTCAAGTTGGCATCTAATTGCTAAAAATTACTCAAAAAAAAAATTATTTATTTCATTTTCTGTTTAAACATTTTCTGTTTTCCAGCAATCTTCTTTGAATGCTTATATCAAAACAAATAGTAATAGTACGGTTGAATAACAGATGGCGCTGTTTGAAAACAAAACTCCCAAATAAAACAACATTGCCATTGTCATGTTATAAAATAGCTTTTATAACAAATGTTTTAACAACAATGTTAAGAAATGGAAATATCATTAACATGGTTTTAGTGTTAATGTTTATTATTTTATGTCTAATGTAGACGGGGAGTAAAGTATTCATATGTTGCAACTAACAGTGATGTATATCGTATATTATTGGGTACTTTTGGGTACTTTTCTTTAAATCCAAATACAAAAATAAATTGTTCTGGATTCTATTCTAATATATAACATATAAAACCTACATGCAATAGAATAGATTGCAACAAAAGAGTTTAAGAGTTTGATCAAGAAGAGTTTAATTTACATCTTATAATATCAACTGCTCAAAGTAAATGTTCAATATACTCCGATCCGTAAAAGCATTGTTAATTAAAAATAATCTAGATTGGTGAACCAGCTAAATATCCTCCTGATATACCACGATCTTTTCTAACTAAATACATACATGAAAAAAAAGGACACTGTTGTTTGACACACTAACACTTGGTGGAAAAGAGGCAACATCCTCAATGTAATTTTTGCAGAAATTCAACCATATCTATACATCACATAATAAACAATGTCACTATATTAATTCTATATGCAACAAACTTAATTTCTTATTTAAAAATTTATTGATATATCAAGATATATCAAGAAAATAAATAAGGTTATTAACTTGTTAAAAATTTTGAATATTTACAAAACAATTTAAACTTAAATTGTCTTTTTGGAATATTAACATTTTAACTAACAATTGCTGAAGGCCCTGGTTGCTGGAACTCTATTTTTTAACTTTGTACTAATTAATTATTATTAAGTTGTTTTATATAATAAATAAATACATAATAAACAAACAATAAATAAATAATTTTAAAACAAAAAACAATAGAAAGTACTAATAAATATTTTTTACTTTAGCTTTAGAAATATAAAGATTTTATATAATTATTTCTTAACTAGTCGTATTGTAGATAAAAAATAATTTAAAAATTAAGATTTAAAGGATTTTAAATATAAAATATTTTATATACATATAGCTATTGGTATTAAATTTGATATTTACAAGTACAAGTAACCATACAATCAATCACTATTTTTACAACTCTGGTAAACAAACAAATTAAAAGTTTTGTGGTTTAAACGAAGATTAAATTCTTTTTTGCAAAATATTTTTTAATTATTAACTTAAACTATCAGTTACTTTATTTAAATTTAAAATAATATACACATTATGCTTTCACAAAATACAAACATGATTGGAAACATGAGTGCAGAAAGAACAAAACGAAGCAGTAACTTTTCAACCAAGGAAGTCAAGTATTTGATACAACTGGTGGACCAGAGAAAAGAAATCATCGAGTCAAAGAAAACGGATCGCATAACCTCAGAGGAAAAAGTCAAGGCTTGGATGGAAATCGAGGAAGAGTTTAATAGGGTATTTGAAGACTATCGGTCCTTAAAGGTTTTAAAAACGAAATATGATAATCTTAAGAAAAATGTAAAACGAAAATTGCCAGCAAACATATCGAATTTGAGCATATTAAAAATAATGCAATCAAGTGAGAATCCAGTTACAAATGAGCCCTTATCGGATTTTGAATATGGTAAATTAAATTAAAAATCTGTAATACCTATGATATGTAGATTTTTTAAATTTGCTTTTAATGTAAGATTTATCAGAAGGTGAAAATACTTTGGACAATAGCAACGCCTCCGATGTAGATATGAAACCTCCTCCGCCACTTAATGAAGAAGAATTGGACGCTGCTGGTAATGTATATGTACACAAAGTAGTGGTAAAAAATTTAGAAATAAGATCTCATATTTTTCATTTACTTACTTAAATCTCCCTTAAGACCATAAAATACAAACAAAAATTTCCCAACATTGGTTTTAAATCGTTTTTGTGCTAAGTGTTTCTGAACATATCGTCGCGTTTATTCTTAAACCATGTAATCGCCAAGAAATTGTTTTTCAGAAAACGAAAAAAAAACATAATAATTTCTTTAATACGGATTTTAAAACAATCTTTTTTTGCTAAACATGACTGTGCAAGTTTCTTTCTTTTTTAAAAAAAAGTTGTTACTTACAATTAACTGTAGCCAAATCTTTCACTTACGTGGTTTTGGCGCAAACAGCAGATTTATATGTGTAAATTAACATTTATTTTTATATTTATTAAAAAAAAACTTTTTACTTTACCAAAAATGCTTCAATTGGTCTGAAACTTTCCCAATTAAATAAAAATTTTGTGGTTGAGACTTTAACATTTCCAACTTGAAATATAAAAACCATTATATTTTGCACGCGAATGTCATTTCTATGGCGCTTACGAGGTTTCGAAAATGGATTTATTTATTTTTTATACAAACTTGTTAAGATGAGAATGTAGTCTGGTGGCAACTGTTATTTTCTACCATAACAACCTAAAAATTCAATTTCGAAAAAATTACGCTTACGTGGTTTAAGAAGAAACGCGACGATATCTGGTCGATATTTTTGTTATTCGTCAAATTACTCTCTATTGGAACACCTTTTAATCTTATTTTTTATTCTTGTTTTTGTAATGGACGTTGATTTTGTTATGGGATACCAAGGCAGAAAACTAACTTTATGGGTCCCTTTTGGACCCTCTTCGATCCTTTTCGGTATACGACCTTACTTTCACTGAGTCTCGTGTTGTCACTATCCTTTTACTCTCGAATGTAGTGACATTCTTCCTCATCACAGAGTCTAGGGTAATTGCTAACATTTGCTTAAGGCTAAGACTCCACAGCATCTTCATATAATATGTGTCTGCTCGTGGTCCAACGCCTTTTAATGTTAGCCTTTTTCCAGACAGTCTGCAAGTATCGTCTTACCTCGATTTTTAACTTGGCCAGATAATACCTGAGAGTTTCAGACCTGTCACTAAAGCAGTTTACCATTTGTAGATACCCAGAATATATATCAAAGCTGCTTTTTGCTCTTTCTTCCAACTTGTAGTGAACAATTTCAGAGTCTTTGGTTAGAATTGAACCTACAACTCCGGTCTGATAGACTAGCAAAATACCTACTTGCCCTCCGAGGTAATATACATATATACTGTATGTATTTTTAGTGGATGCCTATTACAGTTCAAAAAATAAGGTCATATAAATAAAAATCACTTCACTATCCCTTCTCCCTTTTGATTTTTATTATTCGGGTATGTTCTGTAACCCGAAACCGAGTGAAATTGAAATCGAATAAATTTTTAAAGAAAAATATAACTTAGTTGCGCCTATTATTTTAAAACATTAGCAATCAAGGAAGTTATGTGAATGGGCTCTAATCAAATGTATAAAAAATAATATCAAAATGTTGTAAGTTATGACAATTTAAAATTTCATTCGGATTCAATTTCACTCGGTTTCGGATTACAGAACATACTTGATTTTCTAGCTATCTCTGGTGCGCTTCGCTACACCCATCCAATACAATAAACAGTTGGAAGAAAAGTAAGGCTTATCTTTACCTCGAAAACGCATGCTGTTCTCACGACAAAAATGTTTCAGTGGATATGCAAGGTACGACGCCCACTGTTACCATCCAATCTTTTTTTAGACAGTGCGTAATAAAACGATGGGATTTACCACTCCCACCATCCTACTTCAGTCTGTTTTTTGCTAGATTATGCACAGTAGTATGAGGCACAGTAGTATAAGACTCTAGATATTGCAGTTCTCAATAATAATTTTTAACTTTGTATGAAAGCTACCACTCCCACTGTTCCAATCTAGTGTAAATTTTGCTAGACTATGCACATTTTTATAAGGGGACTTGTGCAGTCTTTATTTTGCTAGACTATGCACATTAATATAAGGCTTACTTGTGCAAAGTTTCAAGACTCTGCCTATTATAGTTCTCTAGGTTCACGATTATAATTTTTCACCTGCTGCCCACTGCTCCAATCTAGTTTAAATTTTGCTACACTATGCACATTAGTATAAGGGGACTTGTACAATGTTTCAAGAGTCTACCTATAGTAGTTCTCTAGGTACACGATAATAATTTGTCACCCATATAAGGGTGGTAGTACGACGGCCGCTATCAGTCTGTATTTTGCTAGACTATGCACATTACTATGAGGCTTACTTGTGCAAAGTTTCAAAACTCTACTTATTGTAGTTCTCTAGGTACACGATTATCATTTTTCACTTTGAATGTATTTAAATCATTTTAGCTGAAGAGTACGTATTCGAAACACTTTTGTTCGGTGATGCTCAAACCTCTTCGTCAATGGAACAACAACAAAAGGTAATATCAAAGCCGCAACAAGAACAACTTAAATCCGTAGAAGAAAAGAAAAAGACAACAACTGTTGATATATGGGAAGAAGTTGCTCATAAAAAATTAAAAAAACTTCAATTAGAAATACAAGTTATTGAGGAGGAATGGAAATTAAAAAAACATAAATTAGAATTAGAAGTTGAATGTGTAAAAATAGAGAATAGTTTAAAAGAAGAAAAACTAAAACTAGAATTAGAATTACTTAAGCAAAAGTTACAAAATAATAATAGCTCTTAGAATCACGTATGTACGTGTGTGCGTTTATCTGTGAATTATTTTTTTAAACTTAAAATTATTTTTTTTTTTTTTGAAAAAATATAGCTGTTTTTTTAACTTTTGTTATTTGAGCAAGAAAAGTAAAAAGAACAATTTGATTTTTTATTTTTGAAATCGACTTTGCGCATGAAAGCGGGGAACTTTCAATCGGGATCTCTGAACTTTGTTTTTTTTATATCTTATAAATATTGATTTTTAATACTGATTATCTTTTAAGCTGTAATTTTGTATAATAATAAAAAATAACCCAAATATGTGTTTTTATTTCACATTTAATTAAATTCATAAGACGCCGGTATTTTTGTTTGAGTATCGTTATCGGCATCGTATAGACAATGAGGCATATCGATGCGTCCCAAATAAATTATTTTCACGGAGTTATTATTACTAAAAAATTTAAAAATGTACATACTTAGGTATATGCAATACATTGTAATTTTTTATCGATCTTCTTACAAGTTTTTTAATTATATAAATTTAAAACGATACAGTGCCGGTCAAAAAATTGCACCAACGACA
This sequence comes from Phasia obesa, assembly GCA_949628195.1. Taxonomy (NCBI): domain Eukaryota; kingdom Metazoa; phylum Arthropoda; class Insecta; order Diptera; family Tachinidae; genus Phasia; species Phasia obesa. Next base: position 59,738,058 of record OX451216.1, read on the forward strand.
AAATTTAGTTCCATTCCAACGGAAAAATAAATGGTAAATGAGTTCAAAATTGTATTATTTGGAAGCAAGGGATCCCGTTCCTACGTAAGAAAAACCCCTAATACAGAATTCAACCCAAATTTACAACTAAAACCATAAAACACGGTGGATAATGGTATGGGGTAGTTTTTCTTACTATGGTGTAGGACCTATACATTGGGTCAAAATCACAATGGATAAAAACATTTAAATTCGTATACTCGGGGAAGTAGTGCTGCCTTATGCTTCTGAAGAAATACCATTCGTCTTCCAGCAAGATAATCACCCGAAGCACACATGCACGCTTGCGACAAAATGGTTTCGGGACAAAGTTGGAAACGCCCGCTCAGACCCCAGACATCAATCAAATTGAGAATTTATGGACAGAATTAAAAAAGGAGTGTCTCACATGCATCCAACTAACAATGCAATACTTTAGACAGCTGTCCAGCAAATCTGGAATAAAATTCCAAAGGAAAGATCATGTATATTCGATGCCAACATGCAACTAGGTATTAATTAGAATATACAATTCATGCTCAACGCAATAAATGCATAATATATAATTCGTTATAATTTGTTCTTAATTTAGTGTATAATATTAGTACAAATTGAACTGAAGTGCTATTTTTTTGACTGATCGTTTTGGAATTTTTTTTTAAATAAAGCATAAATTTCGAAATAAAATAATTAGCAAAAATAAAACTTTTTACTTTATGTAGTTTCCTAAGCGGCTAATGATAAATTCTTAAATATATCAATTTAACCTATAGGAAAATATGTATCCGAGACATATTTTCTTAAGCTTGGTGCTATTGACCGCAGCTGAACGTATAGATAAAAATATCCAGGGTTCGTGATTTAATTCCAACAGCCGATACAATAAACTAATTGAATATTTGTCTGTGTAATATTATTGTTAGCGAGAATTTTCTTAACCAAAATAACTGTTTTTGTTGCAGTTCAAATAACAATTACATACAATACTCAGAAAAAAAATATTAAAATAAGGCTAAAGGCCTAATGAGCCGACTGTTATTTTATCGACATGCAACACCTCAAAATAGTTTTTTTTTTGGATTCTGCCCAAAAAAAAAAGGTAAATGGCAAAGGTACGAAACCAAAGCGCCAAGATGTCTGCAGAGCGACCTATACCTTCGTATAGGAAGTGAGACTCCAAATTCAGCTAGGTAAAATTAATGAGAGTTTAATGGTGCTCCTCCAGTGAAAATCTTGAGTTTATTGGTTCTCCTCCAGTTAAAAATTGAGTTTAATGGTGCTCCTCCAGTTAACAGTTGAGTTTTTTAAAATGGTGCTCCACCAATGTCCGAGTTATTGAAATTAAAATTTATAGGTTATAAACGATAACCAAACGATTACACGTGGCTGATTAAACAACCACCAATAACAGTACCGTAGTACAGCTATTCGAGGACGCCAATCAGCCAGTGTGAGGTGAGACCGAGACGCAAACCTTTCGAAGGCCGAGCAACAAGGACGGCCTGATTGACTTTAACCGATAACGACAATGACGCACGCACGTGTTCCCCGACCCAGAGCTACTTTACGACTGCTCAAAATAGTTGTTTTTCGAACCTCTCTTGCTTTCATTTCAATTTCTTTACCCCAGTCTACATTAGACATAAAATGATAAACTTTAACACCAACATTATGTTATGTTGGTATTAAATGTAGACTGCCCATTTTAATGTTATTTCCAAGTTTTAACATGGTTGTTAAAACATTTGTTATAAAAACTCTTTTATAACATGACAATGAGGTTGTTGTTGTATTTTAAATTAACACTTGTATTTCATCTGTTGATCAACGGTACTCCTACTATCGGCAACGGCCTCTTATGAATGTCTCCGACACATAAAAGCACATATTGAGTACCACGTATATTCCCAAATTTTCAGAAGAAGAAATCTACTGTTTCTTCGTGTCACAATTGTTAGTGTTTTTTTCCCTTTATTTTGTTAAAAAAAGATTCGTTGTTTCACATCTTCTTCATGTGGCCTCCTTTTTTGCACTTTTTTTATTTAAAACGCAATTTATGTTTAAGGTATCTTCTCACAAAATTTCGTTAAAATTAGTTACTATTTCATTATATGTATAGATATAAATTTTTTAAATTATTTGCAAATATAAATATTTTGTCTTAATTTTAATATTGAAATTACTTACTAGGTTTTAAATAATTTTAAACATTTTTTCTATTAATGTTAATAATAAATAAAATATGTAAATATATGTATAAATAATATAAGCATATACATTATTTAATGCTTTAGAAATACCGAATTCTAAAATTCGTACTGCATTACTTTCCTAGGAAATGCTCCGTGTTAAGGCCAGGATTCACTATTCTACACAATCGTACGATTTAATCACAAAAACATCTGACAGAATTCTGTCCTACTCGAAAAACCTTTTCAAAATGGCGATGTAGATGCCACACTATCATATAAAATAAGATTTTGCAACTCTGATCGCATGGAAAAATACTATTTTATGATTTTTTTTTAAAATATAAAATCGTACATATCTGTCAAAAAGTCTGTCACACACATACACTTTTAATCCACACTCTCATACTTTTTGAGTACACATGCAATTTTTGGCAAATCGTACGACTGAGTATGATAGTGAATCATGGCCTTTATGAACTTACATAAAATGAGTTTTCTTTTTTGAAAAAAAAAAAAAATTAAACTCCTAATAAGTTTTATTTTATTACTGAAAAATGAAATTCTTTTTTTTAAACTTAAGGATTTTTTATTTAATTCTCAAAATATTTGTTATAAAATAATTTTTTGATATCGATAACTGTTATTTACGATCCCTGCAATTTTCTTTTTTCTCGGGGATATTTCTAGACTTGATATTACAGTCGTAAAGTAGCTCTGGGTCGGGGAACACGTGCATGCGTCATTGTCACTATCGCTTAAAGTCAATCAGGCCGTCCTTGTTGCTCGGCCTTCGAGTGGTTTGCGTCTCGTTCTCACACTGGTTGATTGGCGTCCTCGAATAGCTGTACAACGGTACTGTTATTGATGGTATCTTAACCAGCCACGTGTAATCGTTTCGTTTTTAACCTATAGGTTTTAATTTCAATAAGTCGGATATTGGTGGAGCACCTTTTAAAAAACTCTACTGTTAACTGGAGGAGCACCATTAAACTCAATTTTTAACTGGAGGAGAACCAACAAACTCAAGACTTTCACTGGAGGAGCACCATTAAACTCATTAATTTTTACCTAGCGGAATTTGGAGACTCACTTCCTATACGAAGGTATAGGTCGCGCTGCAGATTTTGGAGGAAGCTAAGGCGATCACACCCTGGAAAATTTGCGAACTGCACATGCCATTTAGTTATTTATTTATTCAAAAACCACACACAGACTTGATATTATAAAAACCATTTTCACAGCAATTTGCATACATACATACTTATGTACAGCGATGTAAAAAAGAAATTGATACCTGTCAAAATGATAAATAATGATAAATAATTATTATTAACGACTTAAAAATTTAAACAGTTCTTCTTTATGATGAAGCAATTAAATCAGTTATTTTTTACACATTCTCGTACATATTGCAGTAATTAACCATTTAAAATAAACTTAACGGACAGGAATATATTTACAGGTGAACATTTTTATATCAACTACATATTTCTTTTCCTGAAATAATATAAAAAATATGTAGTCTCCAACAGAATTTTTATGCAATTTCAGCTAGTATTATTTTCTAAATATGGTTGAAATAAATAATACAATAATTTTTAGCAAAAAAAAACCGACTTCAAAACAGATAGAAGGGCACCAATTATAAACTAAAAATGTAAGAAGTAATCTGTAAGAATTAGATTTAAACCAAATAATAGATGCGCCAAAATTAGCGGAAAAAAGTAAAGACTATGTGAATGTCGAGCATCTACCTATTACTGTTTAAAACTTAAGCTATTTTCACCAGCATCCGTATTTTATGGGGACACCATTCAAACCTCTGTATATAACGGTTTCAAAGATAGGGTCACATAGATCAAATAACATCACCTATTCGGACACCCTTTAATTTACAGTTTTAAATTAAAGACCTGTTGTTATAGAGGACTTGGCCACAAAGATTCTTTGTAAATCCTTCCGGCTCTAAAAAGTTTTGGAAACTAACAAAAGCTTTAAAAGGTAGAAATTCTGCAATCCCCGATCTAAATATAAATGGGGAATTTTTAAGTACCGGTGAAGCAAAAGCAAATGCCATTGCGGAAGTTTTTAGATGCAACAATAATATCACCAACAACAATTCATCACCTTTAGATAATGTGGTTCTAAATTATGTGCAGGAACTTAACAATGTAAATCTCGCTGACAGTGACAATTTTGAATTCACAGATGCAGTAGAGGTAAAGACATTTGTTTTTTTTGTTTAAAAAATAACAAAGCCCCAGGTTTAGACGGAATTAACAGCATTATTTTAAAAAATATGCCCGATTACTTTTTTGAAACTTTGAGCAAACTATTTAATTACTGCTTGAGAAATGGTCATTTCCCCATGATATTTAAAAAGGCCAGAGTTATACCTATTTTCAAAACTGGAAAAGATCCTAAATTGCCTTCCAGCTATAGGCCAATAAGCATTTTGAGCTTGTTGGATAAAGTCTTTGAAAAAATAATCCACAAAAGAATCGTAGAGTTCTCAGAACAGAATAACATTATACATCAGCAGCAGTTTGGATTCCGAAGAGAGCACTCTACGGTACATCAAATCAAACGAGTGGTTAATATTATTGAGAATAATAAAAGAAATCGTAGAAGTACAGGTATTATATTTCTTGACATTGAAAAGGCTTTCGATACAGTATGGCATAATGGCCTATTGTATAAACTTAACTCTTTTAGTTTTCCTTTATATTTACAAAAAATCATACAAAGCTTTTTAGACCAACGTTCATTTGTAGTTTTCGTGGAGCGCATCTCATCAGATGAAAAACATATACTCGCAGGTCTACCGCAAGGTTCCGTTTTGTCACCTACGCTTTATTCGTTATATACGTCAGATATCACTCTACGCAGGAATCAGGAAGCAGCATTTTATGCAGACGATAGTGCTTTCATTTGCAGCGGTAAGGTATCTAATTCATTAGTTAGGAAAATGCAAGAGAGCTTAAATTCAAGCCAAAAATATTTTAATAAATGGAAAATAAAGGTCAATGATGATAAAACACAGGCCATTATTTTTCCATATAATAAGTCGCCAAAACGCATACCTTCTCAATCTATGTTGTGCCGTGGGAATGTTATACCTATAAAGTCAGAAATCAAGTATTTGGGCATTATAATGGATAAAAAACTAACATTTAAGCAACATGTCAACCAAATTTGTGAAAAAGCTATAAAGTGTGGTCGGGCATTGTTTCCCATACTCAACAGAAGATCTAAATTGAATATGAAAAACAAAATATTGTTATATAAAATGTGCATTCGACCAATTATGAGTTACAGCTGTCAAGTATGGTTTCATAAAACTGCGAAAACTCATACCAAAAAGCTTCAGATTATACAAAACAAGAATTTGAAAATAATTCATAATCTTCCTCGTAGGTATCCGACAAATTTACTTCACAGTAACTTTGGACACAAGATGATAAACGATTTCACTAGAGAACTGACACTGACATTTAATGAAAAATGCAGACTGTCAAACTTTGAATCAATAAGGAATTTACAAGGTAATCACTAAGATTCGTTCGTTAAGAATGAATGTATTAGTGATTATCCAAACAAATTTCTTTATAACTTCCATAGAGATCAAAAAGGTTTTTTGAGCTATTTTCCTTAAGGATGTATATTTATTGTTATTAGTTTTGTAAATTTAATTATAAGACTCTTATTGTTGTAGTACTTATAGTAAAATCTCATAACTCTGTACCTTTTATATTTTAAACTTGTAAATAAAGACTTTTATTAAAAAAAAAAAAAAAAAAAAAAAAAAAGATTCTTTGTAAATTTCCACTATCTGTCTATAACGGTTAAAAAGTTTATCAAATTACATGAACTATTGGGACACCCTTTACATTATAATTCCAAATATTTATACTTGTTATCATACCAGAGAAAGTAGTGGATATTCTGCCTAATTTTCAAGTGTTTGTGTTTAACGGTTCATAGGCTCAAATAGGTCAAATTACGTCACCTATGGGGACACACTTTAAATTTTAAATTTATTTTTTTTATTAATTTCTGATGTTGGCAGCTATTGCGACACGCAATTTTTTAAAATTTTAATTTGGTGCCCTTTACGGTTCTTAATACACGTAAAAAACATGTATGTTGTATGGGGACACCCTTTAATTTTTAATATAATGAACTGATTTTAAAATGGGACCAACCTGAATGGATAACCTTTCAAATAAAGAAAAAAATTTTAAAATCGGTTCGGAAATGGTTGAGTTCTGCGGTTACATACATAAAAAAGCAACATTCAGACGAATAGATAAGCTCTTTCTTTTTTGAAGTCGGGTAAAGATATGAACATTTGTGAGAAAATAGTGTACAAGAGGCTAAAATAGTCTACTGTCCACTATAATAGTACGGTTGGTCACGGTAAGTATACGGTTACTTGTTAGTATATTTTCGTAAACAATATGAATTTCTAACGAAGGTGTTATTGCAATATTCGATCGAAGTTTCAAAAATTGTTTGGGCATTTAAGGGTTCAAAAATAAAATAGTTGGTGATTTAATTTTGTTTGGCACTATACATATTTAATTGATTAAAAATTGTTGTGAGTAAAAAAAGGGAAATTAACCCGAATTTAATTAAAAAAATTCAAAAATTTTTTCTTACATATGACAGACAGACAGACAGTATTATCACAAATGAATAATATTTTAACTTTTCTTATCTTTTGTTTATTAACATTTAATATTTGTTTACTTTTTTCTTTATAAATACTCGTAGGAGTTGATATTAATATGTACTTGAGGAGAATAAAATACCAAATCAATTTCAATTTAGTAATTTTCACAATGTTTAGCGAACCTCAACGATTTGCGACGTTGTGCGTGTTAATTTTCGCAATTGCCAACATGTCATGGTGTTTAATGTCATTGGACCCATCTATGGAAATGTTACGAGTTGTTGGTGGTGCTAACGCAGATGTAAACAGTGCTCCGTTTATAGTATCATTTCAACATAAAAGGATACACTATTGTGCTGGTAGTTTAATAAATAAGAATTGGGTACTGACGGCAGCCCATTGTTTGAGTTCAAATGCACAAGTGAAGGATACTATCTTAGTGGCGGGCAGTATTTATATTACTGGTACTGCAACTACAACACAAAAACGTTCTATAAATCATTATGTGTTTAACGACCTATACCTAGGTGGAACCTCTCCTTATGATATTGGTTTGGTCTATACCAAGACACCCTTTATATCGACAATTGCGGTCAATGCCATTACCCTGCCCACTAGCAATTTTTCACCTTCGGGCAACGCTGTTCTTTATGGTTGGGGTAGTATTTCAAAAAATAACATTGCTGCATATCCTTCAACATTACAGGTAGCCACTGTTCCCATCATACCATTGGATACGTGTGAATCGGCTCTGAATGGCAAAGATGTACATAACACAAATATTTGTTCTGGTCCTCTGACAGGCGGTGTTGGTATTTGCACTTCAGATTCGGGAGGACCTTTAATTCAAAATATAAAAGGAAAACAGATTTTGGTTGGTATTGTATCCTGGGGAAAATTGCCCTGTGGTCAAAGCAATTCACCTTCGGTGTATGTTAAAGTTTCATCAATGCTGTCATGGATTGGAAAGAATCAAAATGTACCAAAATAAAACTTTTTTCTAAGATTTAAATTTATGCAGTTTAGTATTAATGCAATTTATCGAGTGTCTAATAGGAATAAATCGATTTCAAAAAGTTTGTTGATGAATTTCAATAGATTTCGAGAATTATTATAGAATCTTTCCTAATATATTAATTATTCCAAATGCAGATCATAAGCTAAAGTTAGAACATTATAAAAGATTTTAGTGAAAAGTTTATTGAAAATAATGAAAATATATTAATACCGAAATTAATGAGCGTATCAAATCTTTTTTAGGCTTTTAATAGCTTTATTTGTAAAATTGATATCTATCACATACCTGATTAATCTAAAAAACATTAATAAAAATGGCATATTTATTCCTAAGCGATTAACTAGTCCTATACTATCATCACTTTAAAACAGCACCATCTGTTGCGCAACTGTGTTTAAAATATCCCGCTTTCAAAAATAAAAGAAGCCTTAAAGTACGCAGTACCTTTAAGTCTGCTTACTGCTTTTTCTCTTTATTATTTTTGGAAATAAGGTATTTTTACGGGAAAAAGTATCGTATAAAAGTAAATACATTCTCACAAATTTTGTTAAAATCCATCACATATTTTCTTTACATAAAGGTACCCAGCTTTGGTTAAAATTCTAAAATTTATATAAAATTCTAAAAATTATTGTAAATCTCTGTAAAAGGTGTTTAAAATATTTAAATAATAATGTAATTGCCCAAGGTAAAAATACAAATCAAATACAAATTTCATTCAAATAGCGCTTAAGCCCATTTCAAACTATAATACTGAGTATGTACTAAGATTTTCATTGGATTTTGTAAGATAAAAATCAATGAGAATTGTGTGATTGTAAAAAAAATCTAACGTAACATACCATTTCGTCTTCACACTATCACACAAATTATGTAGCTGACTACACGGCAACGATTGTAGCCAACGGCATTTGTAGTCGTGTAGCGGTGTAGCTGCTCTCGTCTATGTGTTTAAAGCATGACAGTTTTATTATATATACATATGTATGTGTAGATTTAAAAAATACAACGATTTTTCAAAATTAAATAGGTATATGGTGTTGTTAGTCTCGTGATGGTTCTTAAGGGGTTTCCTTAAATCCTAGGAAAAGCTGTGTCGAAATGTAGAATTGGTTGCTACATTGAACATATGAAGTATACTATTTACAAGTATAAAATAGACCCCCCTCGGGGAACTTCTATGTTTCTTCTGAATCCGAGTTAATGATTCGACAAAGTTACGTCAACCCGAAAATAAAATTGAAATTTTTTGCGCATGTAGGCCTAATGACATCACGAAACTCTTCCTACTGGCTAATAATTCCGATTGAGAGTATAACTATAAATTATGAGAGTTTTTAATATAAACTATGGGAGTTTTTTTTAGCAGGGTTGCCCATTTTTGCCTATTACTTAGGTTTATTTGAAGCAATTTATTGGCAATCTTACATTGGCCAAAAAACGTCATCTAACGGGAAAACATGCGCATGGCGTAATCATGTCTTCTATTATTCTTGCGGAATACGACCTTTTTCACTCAGAATTGGGTTCAACTAAGCTATAACGGTAAAATATTGTCATTGCCAAATAACATATTTAAAGTAAAACCAAAAAAAAAAATTAGAGTTAAAACACTACTGTGCGGATGTAAATTTATTTATTAAAAAACAAGGAAATCCTCTTTTACATTATGCAACTTTTATCGCGGCAAATCTTATTTAGTAGGTGAAAGGGGAGAGAGGAATTAAAAGGGATACAAACATGCATGTACTCTTTAAATTATTTTTGTGCTCTCATTTGTAGTTTTAATAAGGAAGTTTAAAATGTAAACAAATGTATATCAAACTAAGTATATAAATTTCACGATATAAACACAAATGTACTTTCAAAGAAGAAACGAGAAAATTTGCAGCGACAAAAGTTGCATAATGTAATGAGACATAAACATTTTATGTGGATTGATTAGCAGTAATCCATGATAATAAAGCTGAAACTTGAACATATACCGAAGGTGAATTTGCTTGACCACAGGGTAGCTTTCCCCAAGAAACAATGCCTATTAAAACATTTTTTCCATTTACATTTTGTACTAAAGGGCCACCAGAATCTGAGGTACAAATGCCAAAACCGCTAGTTAATGGTCCAGTGCAAATGTTTGTTGAATGAATATTTACACCTTGACGGCCCAAAGCTGCTTCACATAAGCTTTGTGATATTATTGGAACCGTTGCTACTTGTAAAGTTTTGGGATATACGGCTGTACTTGTTGTGGAAATGCTACCCCATCCGTATAGTAAAGCAACGCCTTTAGCAGAATAACCACTGGCTGGTAGTGCAATAGGTGCAACAGCATTTGTCCATGTGAATGCCTTAGATGTATAGACCAAACCGATATCATATGGTGATGTACCACCCAAATATAAATCATTAACCACGTAACTATCAATAGAACGAGTTTGTGTGGTTGGAGCGATACCGTCTACATTAATACTACCTGCCACCAGTGTTGTGCTTAAAACTTGAGCTTTCGAATTTAGGCAATGAGCAGCTGTTAAAATACAATTTGGATTGAGAATACTTCCAGCGCAATAGTGTACACCATTCTGTTGAAGAGACACTATAAATGGTGCACTATTAACGAGAGCGTTTGTTCCTCCTATAACGCGCAATTCATTCGTTGAACAGTACAAGGCATCTGGTAATGTCAAAAAAAAAACACTGCTAAAGATATTAAAATCTGTCTTCTTAACATGACGAAGACTGTTAAACTGCTTAAAGATTGCGTGGGTTTTTAGACTTATCGTGAATAATTTAATTAGTTAAAATATATGAATTTAATTTTACCATATGTACATATTATAAAGAGAATAATTAAATATATCAATTGATAAGACAATTTTATTTTTATAATTTATAGATGAAAATATAAAGATTCAATATAACTATAAATAAATAATAATATCATTTAATTTAATAACTTACGTTCTAATACCCTGCTTTCAATTTCTGATAAGATGGCTACTTATGATGATTAAAAAAAAAAAAAACTACTTTGCTATCGACATATACGGATGTGTGTTATATGAGCCGTTTTCTTTGCAAGTGGTGTAAGTGTATTTTAATTAATATTTGAATAATTTAGAAAACATGGATATACATATGTATGTACAATGTACATACATATCGATGCCTTAATTTCTCAACCTCGTATCTTAAAAAATACAACTTTTCAGGAGAGAGAAAAAACGGTTCATCCTTTTATACTTCGGTGTTTGAGTAAAACTTTAAATGCAATTATTAAGGAATTGTTTACATCTATGTATATGAGTAGAAATAATATACATCTTTTTTAGTTTGAGCATGAAACGCATTTATTGAGATACGAGTTTGCTGCAATAACAGTAATTTTAATTCTTGATACTTGATGAATAATTTACTCGTTTGTTGCACTTATATCTATAGAAAGAAATAACGCCATTATACCAAAATTATGCAATGAAAACAATATTTAATATAGAATGAATGTTTTATTTTCAAGAAGGGAAAAAAATAAAAAAAAGAATTCATAAATAATAATATCATTGGTGTGGCAAATTATCGTAAAATGAATGATAGTCGGCTGGAATCATACGTTTTAAGTCTTGCAAGTCGTCATATTTTCTTTTTGAAATAGGTAGTTGTTGATTGTAGAGACCCGGTAGTAAAATGTTATCATTGTGCTGCACTTGTGGTCGCAATTTACGATGAGGTAATAGTTGCCAAACTTCATCAAAACATAATTTGTATTGAACTCCGTCATTAAAGGTATATTTGAGAGCTCTCAAATTTATAACGCATGGGTCACCTTTTTTGGTGCCTGATCGAATTGATTTTAAGTAATCGAGTGAAGAGAAATCTCGGAAAAATGTATGATTTAAATAATGTACTTGATACGGTTTCAAAAATCTGGATTGTTTTATAACCATATTGAAATCAGCTGGCACATATAATTCTCTTCCTTTCTTCTTCGCTCTATGGAGGCATGCACAGAATCGCACTCCATTTGAGTGTGGCCAACTACCAGTTATTTTTGCTGAATTTCTGCTTGGTGGGTAATTGCATAATGTTGCAAGGCATTCGCAAGTGTCGTATTACGATTTTGGGCACAGCACCCGTAGCTGTAAATTATTATAGGTTTTGATTTGTATCACTCATTTTACAATAAAAACTAAAATTCTTCAGAATTAGATTTTCACCAAGCAAAGCGAAGATCATAACTAAAATGCAATTATAGTACTAAACAAAAAAAATAGAAAAATAATAAAAAAAATATAAATAACGGGAATCCTATGCATACGTCACTTACTTCCTAACTAATAAAATAAAACTCACTTCAATGTTGTGAAGAAGGATAGAATAAAGAGACGCAAAGAAGATTTTTTTAAATTCTTAACTGTTTAACAACTGCACATATTAAGATAAGAGTTTGACGCAGTTATGGAAATTGGAGTGATTGAGATATATTTTATTAATATTTACAGAATTGAGACAACGTATTGAGATAATAAGTTGTTGCATTAATAGAACACAAAAATAGCAACCGTTTGATATGAAAAAGAGAAAACCGTATTTTTTAAGATACGAGGTTGAGAAAGTAAGGCATCGATATGTTATTACACTAGTTTTGTATTTTATTAAATATTAAATTTGATTTAAATTTATAATGTAATCATTTTTTAAGTGATAAATTTATACTTTTAAAGACTTCAAAAGAACTTACACGAGATTCAAACTCAGCAAAAAGTAAAAATCTTAAATTTACAAAATATAAACAGTAGTAGTTGTTATTTGGATGATTTTTTTTAATAACTAACTTTAACATTGTGACGTTCTAGGGTGAAGTCAGTTAAATTACTGACTACTCAGAAGTTAGCTTAAAGTGAGTCAGTTTGTAGTTACCCAACATACCAAATGACTTGTGAAAAATATTTTAAAAACCTTATAAATATAAGCCTTAAGCTTAAAAAAGTTTTTAGAATATATTGAAAAATAATATCGGAACAATTGTAGAAAAATCAAAACGGAACCCTTATGAAAATATTATATGCACATGATTAATATAAGCTGATATTTGTAATTGTAGAATAAGCTTACAGAAACAATATTTTATTAATTTTTGTACAGAAAAGCTTATTCGTCACAATATTTTTATAAGCTTCTTTACATAATTGTAGACTTATATCCTCACAAATTACATATCTATACTTTAATATAGAAAGGCCCTAACTAATGTTTTTCCTACTTTACAGGAGACGAAAAATACTTAATAAAATTTATAGTTTTATAGTAACGAATTAGTTTTTAACGCAATTTTTTATTAATTTCTCCTAGCGTTTTAATGATAGAACAATTAATTTTTTTTATACATATGTATTAGAAGATCATCTATCCAAATATGCCAAAAAATAAAACTCGATTTAAAAAAAAACCGAGTTAGACACTTTCTATATTAAGGTAACGATATACATAATATTTGTATGTATGCATAAGTAATTTGTGGCTAATTTCCACAAAAATGTTAATCTACTAATTTAATCATAATTTAAGAATACAAAAGAACGCAAGGGATGTGATACAAATTTTCATTTTATAATTAAATTTTTTTTTTTAATTTTTAATAAAAATATTTAAAAGAAAATTGTCAAAAATAATTTTATTTTTGATTTTAGGGACGTTTTTTCATTTACAATGTAGTTAGCTTATAGTTAGGCTATAAAAGTTAACTTAAATTGTGTTATTTTCGTAGTCGACTACCATTTTGCTTGTAGGGTCTTTATAGCTAACATATACATGCTAACATATGCATATACAATGAACTCGCAGAAACGAGAGCTAATTTTTACCTGGGTGTTCACGTTTCAGATTGTGTTTTTTTTTTCATATAAAGTGAAAGTTTTGCCTAACACTGTATATAATAAAGCAGGGGCCTAATTACCGCATTCGATATCGAGTAAACTATCGTATCGAATAACAAATTCGATACGAGTCGAGTAAGCTAATTATGCCATTTGACATGTATCGAATCGTTATTTATATCAAATTGTAATAGATTTATAATAAGTCAAGAAGAAAACACGGTTTAAAAACATTTCCTTTCGAATGAAATTACGATACTTTTTATTCGATATCGAGTGCCATGATACCAAAATGAAAAATTACGAGAGATTTTACTCGATATCGAATGCGGCGATTAGACCCCAGGACATGAATTTTATTTTTATTTCTTTTACAATATATGTATCTACATACATAGCGCACTTGATCAACAAGAGAGAAACTGTTGATTTCCTTTTTATTTTCTTTACTGTCCCCGAAAGAAATTTTGTATTGCATTTGTTTATTCACTGCACACAAATAAGTTTCCCACACACATTTTTAGGGTTCTGTACCCAAAAGGTAAAAACGAAACCCTATTGTTTTCGCTACAATGTCTGTCCGTCTGTCAGCGCCTTTTATCTCTGGAACCGTAATAGGTAGACTCTTGAAATTTTCACAGATGATGTATAGTTGTTGCCGCCGCAACAAATACTAAAACTTATAGGGTGTTCCACACTTGAAATTTACAAACAGTTATTAAAACTTAGTTCACTATATAAACAAGTATAAAAAAATAAACCTAAAAATTAAAGGGTGTTCCGATTGTAGTGTGATTTGCATGTATAAGGCCTAAGTTTTGAACCGTAATAGGTAGGCGCTTGAAATTTTCACAGAAAGTATAGGGTGTTCCGATAGAGAGGTGTTACTTACGAATATGTGTTTATTTCTTACAAACAGTAATTAAAACTTAGTTCGCTTTATAAACAAGTCTAAAAAAATAAACCTAAAAATTAAAGGGTGTTCCAATAGTGGAGTGCTTTGTATGTGTAAGGCCTAAGTTTTGAACCATAATAGGTAGACTCCTGAAAATTTTACCAAAAGTGTATTACTGCGGCCACAATAGCAAAAAATACTAAAACGTAAGGTGTTCCAAAAGTGACGTGTTATTTACGTTTATGTCTTTTTTTGAGCTGTAAGAGGAAACCACTTACAATTTGCAGACTGTAATTAAAACTATGTCTGTTTTATAAACAAGTATACAAAATTGAACTTAAATATTAAAGGGTTTTCCAATAGGGACGTGATTTGCATGTATATAGCCTAAGTTTTGAATGACTAGGTGGAATCTTAAAATTTTTACAGGAGGTGTATAACTATGGCCACTATAATAAATAGTAAAAATTAAAGGGTTTTCCGCCAGTGGCGTGATTTGCATGACAAAGCCTTATTTCTTGAACCGTAACAGGTAGACTCTTGAAATTTTGTACAGAAGATGTGTTGCCACGGCCGATATGACAATTACTAAAAATTAAAGGGTGTTCCGACAGTGACATGTTTCTCACTTATAGTGACTTATTTTTTAATCGTAATAAGTAGACTCCTAATATATTTATAGAAAGGAAGTTGCCATGGCCACTATAATGAATAATAAAATTAAAGGGTGTTCCGACAGTGACATGATTTTATAAACCGTAATAGATACCCTCTTGAAATGTTTACAGTAGATGTGTTATTTCGGCCGCTATAACAAATACTTAAAATTGAAGTGTGTTCCTTAGTGACGTGTTTGTCACGAATATTACCTTATTTTTTAACTTTTAATAGAAAGTGTATTACCATGGCCGCTATAAAATCAATTTTATACTAAAATTTAAAGGGTGTTCCAATTATGATGCAATTTTCGCGAATATTACTTTAATTTTAAAATTTAAGGGTATCCCATAAGACATAAAGAAATAAACAACTGGAATTTTTAAATTATACTGAACATAGTACGGAACCCTACGTGTGTGAGTGTAACTCGCACTTGACTAATTTATTTTATATTCATGGATGTTTGCTTTTCAAACTGTTCACATCTGTTTGTCCATGAAGTAATTTTTGTTTAGCTTCTTTCTTTTTCATCGTCCATGAAAGAAACAAAAATTTGTTTAAAAAAATTTTCACCACCGACAAACAAAAAAATTGCTTGAACATATCAATTAAAAAATACTAATTAAGAACATGTATTTGAGATATAAAAAATGTTGAGCTGATACCATCTTGTTGATAAAATATCACTACAAGGTATCGAAAAAAAATTTGAAAATTTATTAAAATTTCAACTAAAGCATCACAACTCAAAATATTACAAAAAATTATATCGAGAAGTTTCATAAAAATGGTAGTAACTCAAAATATAGATTTGTTTTGCAATAATTGCAAAAAAAATTAAAAGAAAAACAGTGTAAATATGTTTTCAATTGGAATTTGCTTATTATAACACGTTCAGATTTTCAAATTATCTTAAAATGTAATTACAAACAATGAATAAATTATTTATTTAGGCTTAAGTTCTTAATTATAAAGAGATAAAGAAAAATTAGACACCAGCAGAGCAAAATGCATTTTCTAGACAGCTACGTCCGTCATCAGTACTCTTCGTATCTATCTACCTGGTAGTTTCAATTGTTATTAATTTACTATTTGAAGAAACTTATCAAAGAAATAGAATATGATAAATTTTTAATTTTACATTATATTTCATAGAATATAGAGCTTTGTTTTACACTTTTAAACACTATTTCTTTTTATATTATACTACCAAGCAAACATGTTTCTTTATTTGTATTCTCTATATATTTTCTTTTATTTGAAAATGGTATATATGTATCTGTCTTGCTATTAGCTAAAAAATTTTAAAATTTTGAGTTAATACCCTCTTATTGATCAAGTGCGATATATACTTCGAGCACTAGACAGATGCAACTGTTTAACGTAGTTTATAATCTACGTGAAATAAAAAAAAAAGATAAAAAACATTATAAAAGTCCCATTATTAAATTAAAGATTAAACAAATTAAGTAATTAACAAGTTATTAATGCAATTAATGAGTTATTATTCAAATTAAAAGGATTGAAAAACATTTGAAACTATCAAAATCGAAAAATTATGATTGCTTAAAATAAAAACAAAAACCGTGAACCTAAAAGGTATAGTATGAAATTATTTTAAAAGAATGTTATTTTATATTCTAACGAATTTTATATTCTAACGGAATTTAGCTAAGAAAACTTCCTACAATTAAATACCACAAAACGTTGCCATATGTTTAATGTTGCCATATCAGAGTATTTACAGAAACAGTACTATCGACATTTTTTAGACAGATTTTTAAAATGATTACAAATATGGAAAAAAGAAGAAGAATTTTTCTTATAAGTGAATGGGAGAAATTGCATTTTTATGTGTTGCAAATAATTGATAAAACATAAAAGATTGGTGTAGAAAACAACTTGGAAATATATTTCAACTATAAGAAGAAAAGTTAAACGCAATACTAAAATGTCCGTGGAAGCAGTAGATGAAATGCAACGTGAATTTGCCGATGTAGATATAAATAACGGAGACTCGGATAAAGAATTAGAAGAGCAGGATGAGGAGGAGGAAGTGCCATCGCCGGCGATAGGCAATAACAATGGATTAAATCAAACTGTCATACACGTAAGTAACAAGTTGATATAAACTTGACTCCAAACAAAAGAATTGTTACACAAATAAAGAAATTTGTAACATTTTTACAGCTTGCGTGTCACTTTCCAAAACAAATATTTTTCCTTAGGTTTAATCAGCAACAAAAATTCTAGCAATTGATCATTAAATAATGGGCGGTGTCTTTAGTATCAAACATTCTATTATTGTGGTTTTAAGAAGCCTACAAATTGTTTTGAAACTTTATTTTTATTTTTTTTTTGTACATGTATGCTGCAACTGATATAAATTAAATGTGGCGTTTTCCACATCTATATGAGTTCTTTTGGTTAATGGTATTTTTTGTTAAATGTTAAAGTATTGATTACACAGTATTATACGTACTGTCTTGAATTAAAATAAATTATAACAGTAACACTGCTTAAAATTTGGACAGAAAATCGGCAGACAGACAAGATTTGTATAGATAGTAATACGATACACACTACCTCTTTAACCACTTGCCAACAAATCTCGTCGGTCTTCCCATTTTCTGTCCAATTGTGAAATGGAACATACCGTTTATGATTAAGCAAAACAATTCTGTAATATATGGTGGGTATGTCGGTATATCCTGGATCAATTAGCTAAGCAATGTTCTGTGATCAGGTTGAAGTGGTTTATTAAAAAGTTATTAATTCTTCTTTGCTTTAATATGTATTTTAGAATGTATCACACCAACAATAGTAAATTTCTCACAAAAAATCGAAATTTCTTCAGAAAATCTAAACCTCATATTTTTCAAAAAATATAACATTCAGTAAATAATAATTACTTCAAAAATTTTATTGCGAAAATATCGCGTCGTTCTAATTTCTCCAAAAAATCGAAAATGTATTAAAAACTACAGCGAATTTTCTTAAAATTGATATTTCAAAAATACCTATACCACTTCAACAAAAAATTAAAATTTTATCGAAAATTTTAAATTTCACAAAAAAATCGTTGCAGTTGAATAATCAAAAAGAAAATTCAATTCACAGCGGAATTAATAACTCAAATATCGAAAATTTACTGGAAATCGAAAATTAAAAACTAAAATAGTATAGAAAAATTTCAATGGAGTTTGACATTTTGAGCAACTAAATAATGGATTTGTAATTGACACCACCTGGCAAATGAATTCACCTTTTGAAAAATAACCGATAAGACTTGTGCAAAGAAACACTTGATTATATGTAATTAGTTTACATTATATTAACGCAGAAAATAAAAAAAATAAACTAAAACTTTTAAGCTGGCTGCAAAAAATATACGAAATATAAAACACCCTTGTCAAAAACAAAAAAAAAATTTTTTCACGATAATAATTTTTGATTCAGTTGCCAAAAAATTGTCACTCATTGTTTTTTCGAACGTATAAAAATCCAATGGCATAATGTTACCAGGGCAATTTTAAAAGAAAATAAAATTATTTTTATGAATTAATTAATCAGCACTTGGTCGAAATGTCAAACTCCATATATAAAAGACTACTATTTTTACGTCGACAGAACCTTGATTTAAAATATGTTTTGTTCAATGACCTACAGATAAGACAACACCATTTTCAAATGCATTTCCGAAAGTTCAATTGTATTTGATAGTTTACAAATAATTTTTTGGAAATTTCTCATTGCGTTAAGGAATTTACCACTTAGTTCTCTGAATTTTGTAATTACACCGGTCAACAACGAAAAAAAAGACGTATTTAAATCACTTTACAATTTTGATGTATTTTGGTTCCAGTAGTACAAATATGGTCCAAATTTTAATTTTTTTATTTTTGCTTGAAAAAATATATTTTTTGCTTAAATTTTTTATTATAATTCCGAAACTACTGGGCCGATTGAAACGCAATATATTAACGGATTATATGTAAATTTGTTTACTATATGTATGTATTATTTAAATATTTTTTAGCGTCGTATTTCATCCAGTAATATGCAGGATGTTCTCTCTGATAGTGGAGATTATTATATAGAGATAATAATATCGGAACCTCAAAAAGTTGGCGATGGCATGGGCTCATTTTTAACATACAAGTAAGTGTTTTCATTGCAGTACTTATTTAATTTTATATAAAAACTTATTTAATTTGTGTGTCTAAATTGTATTATTAATAAAAACTTAATTTTTTGGAAAAAATGTTATAGGTATTAAAAATTTTCTTTCAATTTATTACAATTATGTTTGAAAGACGAAATTACCACTACGTTCATCTGGCTTTATGTTAACTCCCGTCTACATTAGTCATTAACATGTCTTAACAAAAGTCAAACTTCATGTAAAAAAAGCATTATTTTTAATACTGTTTTTTTATATGAAGTTTCACTTTTGTTAAGATGTTGATGGCTAATGAATATCAGAAGACATCTTAGTTTATGTAGTTCAATCATATTCGGTTTGGCTTTGTACACCACTCTTAAAATAGCACCGGAGAAAAAAATTAGGAGTACAATCTTATGATGTACACACGATTTTTCGGCTGCTGTGTTGAAATCAAAGATTTTCGATGTTAACATCTTTAAACTGGTCCCACCAAAAGTTCGTTTTTATATTTTAATATCGCACACTAATGACTAACAACATTTTCTGAAAAAAACGACTTCTTGTTTACGTATCCATTTGCAAATACGTGGCTTTAATGCTTGTCTTTGTACTGCGATCTACGTTGAATTTATGTAGCTGGTGCTACATAACACACACCTTCACGAGTTCTTTTTTAAGTAAAATATTGACCTACGTTGTTCGAGCTTCTGAATCAAATTCTAACTTGTGGCCAGTGGCACATAATGTGTTCTATAGTTTATAATTCCTCTTCGTCCTCGCTGATGTACCGTTAACTCATAACCAATGGTTACACCTGCAATGAATATTGGAACTTTCGTGTCCAAATCTACCAATAACCCTAACCAATGGACCTTAAATGCCATAACACAAAGTCAGTAAACTTCTTGCCTCCATTCCGAGCACCCAGCCCTTAACGAAAAGATGGTGCAGAATGATGTCCAATCCTGCCTGAGTTGTATTAATCATGGCACCTGTGAATCCCATCGTAGCACACTTCCACTATCTCTAGCCACTATCCTTATTTAACAACAAATTGGAATTGTTGATTCTGCTGCTAAACTGAAAGTTAAGAACTACTACTGATTACTCTCTAGTTGAACATTATTGAAGACCTCCTCAATATCTGGGAAAATCCTATCCTGTATGTCGCGCTTTATTTAACCAACCAAAAAAAATCATTCTTTACGAAGGGCTTAAAAATATTGTAGAATGTAGAGCTAAATTTTTGACTTCGTTGGAAAATAAAAAAGAATTACATTTTTGTAAGACCTTTGGTTTTCCTCGCTTATGGGCGATTAAGACATTAAGTATATTATTTCCATATTTGTTTCAAAGTTGCTTTTGTTAAGTAGTCAATTTGTTAACTATTTATAGCCCATTGGGCTCTGTTATATTGGAAGAATAATAAATGAATAAATAAATAATATAATATAATATTTGAATTATAATATTTTCTTTTTGTTTGATTTACTAGAGTTACAACAAAAACCAACATTCCAAAATACAAGCGTACAGAATTTAGTACCTTAAGACGTTTTAGTGATTTCTTAGGCATACACTCGTTGTTGGCAAGAAAATATATAAAATTAGGAAAAATAGTACCGCCTGCTCCATCTAAAAATATATTCGGTATGTTTAACAATATTAAATATCGATAACATCTTTAAAATATTTAAATTTTTTTTTTTTTAATTTAAAGGTTCGACAAAAGTTAAAATGAGCCCCCAACAAAGTGAACCAGGCAATGGAACGAATTTGGAATGGGTTGAGCAACGTAGAGCTGCTTTAGAGCGCTATATTAATCGGACAGCACAACATCCAGTTTTAAGAGTTGATATAGATTTTATAAATTTTTTAGAAAGTGATCAAGTAGGTTTTTTTTCTATTGAATATAAACTATATTTATGTATGTCATTGAACTTTTTTAAAGGAATTACCTCGCGCTGTTAACACAGCCGCTCTAAGTGGAGCAGCAGTAGTACGTTTATTTAATAAAGTTGGTGAGACCGTTAATAAAATAACCTACAAAATGGATGAAAATGATCCGGTAAGTGATTGTTTTTTTTTTTTTTTTTTTCGTAAAATAATTTATTTTTTACATTTGATTTTGTATTTTAAAAGTGGTTTGATGAAAAAATTACGGAAGTTGAAAATCTTGATGGTCATTTGCAAAAATTACATTCCGCTTTGAAAGCTTTAGTTACGACTCGCAAAGAACTGTCAAATCTGACTGGTTTAGTGGCAAAATCCGCTGCCATGCTCAGCACATGTGAAGAGCATACTGGTTTATCGCGAGCCCTTTCAAATTTGGCTGATGTCGAGGAAAAAATTGAAATCTTGCGTGCCGAACAATCTAATTCGGATTATTATATTTTATCAGAATTCATTAAAGATTATTTGGGCTTATTCACATCGATTAAATCGGTCTTTCATGAACGAGTTAAAGTCTTTCAAAATTGGCAACATGCTCAGATGCAGTTGTCAAAAAGACGTGAAAATCGTGGTCGTTTTGAGTTGAATAATCGTACAGATAAATTGGAACAAGCACAACTGGAAGTCGAAGAGGTGAGTGATTATTTTATTTAACAATTTATTTGAATTGAAATCGTTTACAAAATTTTTCAATAAAGCCTATCTCTACTACTTAAAAAAAAATTATTTTTAAATTCTAAAAATATTTACACTTTAATATGCTGTTAAAGAGCATTCTTTAATACTTCATTTAACAAATATCATTTTTTCTTACTTAACTCTAATTTTTGAGGAAATATTTAAATTTTCTTAGAAATAATCACCCTTATTCTGTTTGGTGTCGGCAACATCGTCGTCGATTTTGAAGCAACATCACTTTAACACAACATCAATGTTAATTTGGTATTCCCTAACAATGGTGTGACGACGTTGCCAGTTTATCGATAAAGTTAATAAAATACACCACACATATCAAATCCTTGAACCAAATAATTCATTTTGGTTTCTGTTTTCGTTAAAAAGGTTTATGATAAGATTAAAGTATTAAAACAAAAGTATAAATTAAAATAAAGGTAAAGTGTAAAATAAAAATATTTTCTATTTCCGATGGAAAACATCTGAAAGAAAAATTAAACATTTTTAAATTGTCATCAGGTAAAAATTTAATGGTAAATTAAAAGTCGGCAATGATGTCAAAATTTTGTCTAAAACTCTGAATGCCATGACATGGAAAGGTAATCCAAAGTATGGATGAAGATCAACATCACACATGCTAAAAAAAAAGAAGTCAAACTGCATCTTTTGATGGACGGATTCGCATACATTTTAGCCAAGTAAAAACACCAACATCATCTGTATTTTACTCATAAAGCATATTTTTTCAATTTGAACAATTATTTAAATAAAACGAAAACATAAGAAACAAAAATAAACAATGCCATTTTTTTCATTAAAAGTAACAACAAATTATATTTACATATGTAAACGTTATACTGTTTTTAATTTTTTTTATTATTTTGTTCTACACAACACCAAAAAGACTGACGACAATATCAAAGCCAATTTACGCCAACATCAACGTCACATTTCCTTACAAAATACCAAACACATGTTGCCATTCATCGATAAATGGCAATATTGCCAACGGGAATACCGATTTACAACAAACTACAAAAAACGACGTCGTTTAATATTGCCGTCGCCAACTAGAATAAGGGTGAATAATTACTTTCGATCAAGGATTATTATTTTTATTTGATTTATGTAGAGTTTGATAGTTTAACTTTTTTCTCCTCAAATGGTAGTTTAACGGTCAAACTCCATATAAAAAAAAACTTTTTCCCCTTAATATTTACTTCTCCCTACTGAGGTTACCTTATAAAAGATAACTTTGAACTTTCTGAAAATTTAACTTTTTTGTTTTAATTTTTTCTATGAGAATTTCATTTCCTTTCTATTTTTTTTACAGATTTTTTCGACTCTTAGCGAGTTTTTGTGAAAATATATTTTTTATGGTCTTTTCACGTATTTCATTTTGCTATTTTGGCATTTTTAAATAGTAAATAATAAGATTTTAGATTAATACCAGTTTTCTCAAACATGATAACAATTTATAGGGTTTTCGATATGCTTAGATCTAATCTTTTTATGGACAATATTGCTGGGGTCAAATTAAAGTAAATCAGTCAAGTGCGTACTACATATTTTCAAAAAAACAACTTTAAAATACAAGATTTTAATTTTTTTATTTTTTTTTATTTTTATAATTTAATTTATTGTATGTTTTTAATACTTGCTTTTAAAAATGTCAAGTCTCTGCTTGTTAAGGCGCCAATACACGTCGTTCTTTTTTGTCATTGTACGGGTAAACACGAACAACGACCATATCCACACACTACACGTTTTTTATTTCAGTTCAAGAAGTATTTATTTTACAAAGGTGCAACTCAAATGCAAAACTATTTCAATTTGTTTCCTTCAATAAAACAAAACAATAAAAATTTGACAGCAAAACTCACAAAAGGGTCCTTTTTAACTGCGTAATCACACACACGAGTTGTTTTGAATGAACACGTTTGAAAACCAATCGTTAAAATCAAGAAGAAACAGATATTTTTTTATGCGTGCAAGAAGGACGGTTTTTGGCCACACACCGCAAGTTTTACCCGTACAGTTTTAACCGTACGATTAAAACTGCCAAGAAAAAACGATCACGTCTTCTATGTTAATATCCTGTAACTTTTAATTATTTTTTATATTTGTTATTATAGCGAGCTTAGTACCACATACACTACATAAAATGTCTGCCTAGAGAGTTTACAATATAAGCTCAAAATCGTGACTTCTAGGAAACACCGTTTCATTTTTTTAATTTGTGTTTGATACTTGTAGTAGTAGTAATAGTAGATTGTAAAACATACTCTATTTTGGTTCAAAAATAAGGACATATATTTGATAAAATCGTCACTATCGGAATACCCTTTCATTTCTAGTAGTTGTTTTTATAGCGGCCATAGTAACATATTTTCTGTGAAATTTTCAAAAGTCTACCTATTGTGGTTCAAAAATAATACTTTAATATCAGGTCACTATCGGGCCACCTTTTAATTTTTATTTGGTATACTTGTTAATATAGAGAACTTAGTTTTATATACTCTGTGTAAATTTCCAGTGTCTATTTAAACCTATTAAATTTCATAAAATAAAAAAACATATACATACGTCACTATCGTAACACGTTAACGTTTTTACCGTTTGGGAACGGAAGCCTAAAATGTCTACCAATTTTGTCCAACAGATCAGTTCCGAAGATATTTATGTGTAATCTTGAATCCTCGAACTTTTTTGTTTTACCCTAAAGAATCTAACAAAGCAAAATAATTAATTTTAAAAAAAGTAAAAACTATAAATCTTTCCCTTTCAGTGGCAAGCCAAAGTACAGCGTTGCCAAAAACAATTCGAGGAGATTTCCGAAGAAATTAAAAAAGAAATGGAACGTTTTGAAATCCACCGAATAAAAGACTTCAAGGCCAATATGATCAGATACATTGAAGACCAAATGGCACATCAGCAACAAGTAAGTTGGCTTTTAAACTTAAAAAAAAGTCTGGGTAAAAAAATAAATCTTTCTCTAATTCATAGATCATTACTTATTGGGAATCATTTGTACCAAGTGCCCGTGAAATCGTTTAAAATTCAACAAAGTTAAATCATTCACACGTATTTTCTTCTTTGATGCTTGAAGTATTTTTTATTATTGTTGCTCTCACTTTAAGTGAAAACATTGAAAACGTTTGTTATATAACCTTTAAAGTTGGAAGACAGAAACAAATTATTTAACCTACTTTTGATACACTTTACAAATATCAACTTTAAACAAAAAAAAAAAAAGGAAAACAATTTGCTTCTTAAATGATTCTCCTCAAATGTTAAGTAATTTCTCAAGTCTCGCTGTTAAATTAATAATAATAATTTTATTTTATTTTTATTTAATTTGCCGTTTAACATGAACATACATTTACATATTCAACGTTCCATTATAACCTTTCTGTATGTATTTACAAAAAAAAGAACTATTATTTTTTATAAACATTTAAATGTATTTAACTTAAAAAGTTTTTTTTTTTTTTGCTTTATAGTCTATACCTGTTTTTATTAATCATTATTTTAAGCAAACAACTTTGAAAGTGTTGTTAAAAGAAAAATTATTATAATACATATACGTACATATATAAAATAAAATTGGTATTATTGAAACAAATTATTTGCCTTCACATCGTACATATTAATATACAACCACGTTTGCACTAGCATAATTTAATACTATGAACAAAGTCATCTTTATAAATATACATACATACAATTAAAATTATTAATTTTATAAAATCAAATTTAAATAATGTATTATTTTCGAAAAATAGCAAGTTTTTGAAATATAAATTTTTAAATTCTACACAAAAAAAAAAATAAAATAAAATGTAAATAATGTTAAAACAAACTAATTGGTTTAAATAAAAATTCTTTAAGTAACAACCACACCATAATATAATTCCGACCACCGTACAAAAACATTTTCGAAGATTTTATGCCTTTGAATTTCAGGAAGAAAGTTTAGAAAGAACCAAATTTGTTGAAGTTCAATAGCAAATTTCTTCATTGTTTTTCGCTTTAAAGTTGTTATTCTCAACATCTTTTAGCTAGATAAACTCAGCCACTGTGGCTTATTTATAACAATGCTCAACCAGGGTTAAAGTATTGTAAAAAAGATACACCTAATTCCATTTTATGCTAAATCAGCCGACTCTTCAATTGCAGAGGTAAATGTCTATTCGAAAAAAGGACGACAATACGTGATCATCTATATTTTTCATTAAAAATCTAGATTTTATATGAAAATCTTATTTTTGTTGTAGTTTTTTTTTTAAGGATCTAATCGGAAAAAGAACAAAAATCCATGATCACCTCTATTTTTTTTATAAAAATCTATTTTTTTTTTTTAATCTTATTTTTATAAAAATATTATTTTTGCTATAGTTTATATAAAAATCTATTTTTGCTGTAGTTTCTTAAATAAGCGTCTAATCGATAAAAGGACGAAAATCCGAGGTGATCACGGATCTTTTTATACAAAAATCTATTTTTTATTAAAAATCTTATTTTTGCTGTAGTTCCTTAAATAAACGTCTAATCGAAAAAAGGACGAAAAGCCGTGATCACTAATACATATTTTTTATAAAAATCTGTATTTTATATAAAAATCTCATTTTTGTTGCAGTTTCTTAAATAAGCGGCTAATCGAAAAAAGGACGAAAATCTGTGATAACCAATGTTTTTTATAAAAAATCTTTTTATATGAAAATCTTATTTTTGCTCTAGTGTCTTAAATAATCGTCTAATTGAAAAATCTGTGATCACCTATATTTTTTATATAAAAATCTTTTTTTTTATATAAAAATCATATTTTTGCTGTAGTTTCTTAAATAATCGTCTAATCGAAAAAAGAACGAAAATTTGTGATCACCTCTATTTTTTATATAAAAATCTATATTTTATATAAAAATCTTATTTTTGCTCTAGTTTCTTAAATAAGCGTCTTTTTTATATAAAAATCTATATTTTATATAAAAATCTTATTTTTGCTCTAGTTTCTTAAATAAGCGTCTAATCGCGATCGCCTGTATTTTTTATAAAAAATCTATTTTTTATATAAAAATCTTATTTTTGCTGTTGTTTCTTAAATAAGCTTATAATCGAAAAAAGGACGAAAATTTGTGATCACCTATTTTTTTTTTCTATCTATTCTATTTTTTATTTCAATTTTTTTATGAAAATCTTATTTTTCAATTAATTTAACTATTTTATTTTAAGCTTTAGGTCTTTAAATAATTTTATTTATATTTTTTCAATATTTCGCTACTCCTTTGTGTAGCATCATCAGGAAAAATTATAAAATTAACAGTAATAAAAATTACAATTAAAAAGTAATAATTTTTTTTTTATATAAAATAATCTTATTTTTCTTAAATAATCGAAAAAAGGACGAAAATCCGTGATCATGAATATATTTTTATAAAAAATCTATTTTTATATAAAAATCTTATTTTTGCTGTAGTTTCTTCTCGACCTTCGGATAATTTACGTCTTACTCTAGCATTGACTGATTGGTCTGACACGAATAGTGTACTGCGATAAAGTTGAAAGTGATGGCTAATTTCCACAAAAATGTTCAACTAAAGCAATATGAGGAATGAAGCACATCAAACAGCTTTCTAAGATCTCATAAACTCAGTACATCGAGACCTCCTTACTATAAACACCTTTCCAGAGTAGATTGTATCATATTAGCCAGGGCAAGAGTTGGTACAACAAAGTTGTTATATAAAGCTAAATTTGGGAATTATGTCTGCTTATAGGATGATGTAGGTGAGGCGTAAATCTAAAATTTTCTTATGAATTTGGGAGTTTTAACTTTAACAAATCTTGTTATAACTTATTATTATATTCACATATACCTTCACAAAAACACTGTGCCCGTATTTGAATTACTCTACTCTCCACTAGATGGCAATAATTTTATTGTGAATCACTTTTATTTTCTTTGTCAATACAATCAGATGATTTTGACGTTTTCTTTTGATATGACAAAAAATTAAAAATATTACAGAGTTGGGTGAATAATTTAACATTTTGGTAGGTTCTATAAAATGGCTAGTCGCAAAATTGCTTGTAAATTACAAATTTTAAGCCGCAATGGAAAAAACATTGTAGCACCAATTACCAACAGTTCACAGCGTTTATATTCTTCGCGAAAAGATTTGGAAAAAAGTACACATACTGGACAAGTAAGTCTAAGGTTTTGGCAGTGCAAATTTCTGCCAGCCACAATTGTTACGCAAACGATTTCGTTTAATATTTGTTTACAAGGAACTTATTGCATTTTAATTTTGAGACTCTTATTTGTTAACAGGTTTTCGACGAGGATGATTATCGCAATGTTCGTTTCACAAATGCCAAACGTTATGTAAATGAGAACTGGGGTATTAAATTGGTTGATGAAATTCCACCCAAAGAATGTACCGAACGAGTTGTATACTGTGATGGTGGTGATGGGCCCTTAGGTCACCCAAAAGTCTACATAAATTTGGTAAATATTAACGAAAATGTTCAATGATGAAAAAAGAATTTTCTTGGATGTGTTATAAAACTCAGATGCTTAAAATAAATGTTTTATGTTTTTTGAATGATAAGTCGCAAATCAGCTTAAAGTTGATTAATAGCTTTAGGGTAGTATCTCTTAAGAACAATTAAGTTATACCTATACTCATTTAGAGTTTTGCTGCTCGTCCCTGTCTTGTTATTTGTAAGATTAACAACATACCTATTCTCAAAAATGCCAAGCTTCTTTCTTGCAGAAATTTTTGCGTAACTTCCTTTGTGTTAGGGATCTATTGAATGAGATACATATAGCCTTAACCCTTTATTGAACTAATCAATGACAAAGAAGAGTTCAAGATATTTTTAAGACTAATTTTTAGAGTGAAAAGGTTTTTGAAACTCGCAAAATACAGCTCACACAAATCATGGGGCGATTTACCAAACACTGTGGTCTTAAATACCACCTGCTTATTTTGAGCTATTCGGTAGCCCACACAATGAAAATTTTTCGAAACGCAGATAGCTGAGTTTTGCAGCGAAGCAAACTTTTGCTGTTTCGAACCAACTGAACATCAGATGCAGCTGCAGTGCAGTGATGCATTTCTGAACAGACTCAAATTTGAGTATTTTAGTGATTTCCTATTTTAAAGAACTATTGAATTAACACTGCAATAACAAATTAAACAAGTAAAACCGCAGTATTTTTTTGTGTGTTATAACACTCTAACCTACTAGTTAAAATTTTAAATTCTTTGGATTTTTTTCTGGTTTGAAATTTTGGGAGAGATGGAGACGTACCCACTGATTTTATCATAACTGTAGAATGTAAATAAGTTAGGTTAGGTTAGGTTGCTCCGCGTAGAGCGAAAAAACCGACTCACTTGGGTCCCTTTGGTCCCGTTGTAACGCCCGAAAGAGGGATGAGCAGGAAGATACCTGCTAATCCACAGTTTAGGTTTGGTGCAAGAACCATCCAGAAAGCCGGATAAATGAATTTATCCTGTTAATATCGCAACCCGATAAGTCAGCAAGGTCTTGTAGTAACGGGTTGCCAAGCAGCGCCGCCCTTTCCGTAGATAGGGCCGGACAGTGACAGAGGAGGTGCTTCACCGTCTCTTCTTCCTCCTCGTCCTGACAACTTCTGCAGAAGTCATTATACGGCAGATTTAATCTCCTAGCATGTGCACCTATAGTGCAGTGCCCTGTCAGGACAGCCCTAGTGGCCAATCCGTCCTCGAGGGGTTCTAAGTAGGGTTGCAGTACGTTTGCAACCATACTGAGGCCATAAAAGCCTCGAGATCATACAGGTGGGCTCGTTCGACCATCTGGTTTGCGCAGCCCTCAGTATTTCCTGCTGGAAATTATCTTTACAGCAATTTAGCGGAACGCCAACTAGTTGATCTATCTCCTGGTCCCTAAGGTAGGTTCCAGATCTAGCCAGTTCGTCCGCAGTTTCATTTCCGGGCATTCCCACATGCCCCGGCACCCAAAAGAGTTCCAGGTTGGAATGTCTTGCCATCTCATCTAGAGATGTCCGGCATTCACGAACCAAACTTCGCAGCATCGCAGCTTTGCTATCGGTACGAAACTGGATATCCTTACCATATACCCTGTGATACCTAAGCCAGTTTGCCGCTCTTTTTATGGCAGAAATTTTAGCCGGAACAGTGCTGCATTGGTTTTGCAGCCTAAACCTCATCCTTATTTGAAAATGAGGAATGAAGACGTCTCCCCCCACTCCATTTTCCGATTTAGATCCGTCTGTATAGACCTCAAGCACGTCTTCTTGATGACGATCATGTGTCATCATAGATGACGTGCCTGAAGTTGGTACTCCGAATCTTCTGGTCGGCATGGCTGAGGGTGCACAATAGTCAATATTTTCCGGGATAGTCGAAAATAAGTTAGTCAATATAAAAATTAGCGTCTTAAGAGTATCAAGTGTTGGAACATTTTTAATAAATAATTATAAAACAACTTTTATTACTTTTTTATTTATTTGCTTTTATTTATTTTTAGGATAAACCTGGTGCACACATTTGTGGATACTGCGGTTTAAGATTCGTGAAGAAGGATGGTCATCATTAATATTGTTTAAACTTTGAGTAATGTAATTTAAATTGTTAAATGAAAAATTAAATAAACATCCCTAGGGGTAAATATTAATAAATATATATTAATTTAATCACTAGGAACGCAGTGCGAGTCAGACTAATATTACACAAATGATTCCGCATTACCGAACAATAATTACATTAACAAGTAGGAGTGCGTTTTTTTTGCAGTGTCGAATCTCATATACCCTTGACCATGGTGTTTATGTCAAGGGTTCTTAATCTTATGATTTTGAACTTCAATAGCACAATTATACAGATTAAGAAACTATAATAAAGATTATATAAAGATATATAACTCCTAGCGGTCGTGGCCGGTTACACGCTCCTTGTTTTCTAGGAGGCTGTCTACATTAGGTCGAACAAAAAGAAATAATACTCTTACAAAAAAGTCGCAAAGTGGAATAGCATTTGTGAGAGATGGGTGGCCATGAGGCAGTTTAGTTGTTATTTTATGAACTCTAGATAACTATCGACCTCCAGTTTTAATATAGACTTGTTTGCGTATATGAATCTGTGTCTATTATTCGTTGGAATTTTGACTTCCCACTTTGCATAAAACCAGCTTAACCGAAAATTAACTAAGGCAGTACAACCTCAATTTAGATACTTTTAGCTGCATAACTGTAGTTGTCACAGGTCATAGAAGCTTCTAGTATCGGCTAGCCAAGATAATGTCGAAGAAGGCAATACTTATAGACAGCGTCTGGATAAGTGCCGTAGTATAATGAAAATGCCATCTCAAGGGCTGTGGGACAAAAACCATATCTATAAAATTTCAATATCACTTTGCCTTCACGTAGGTTCAAACTACATATCGAGGGTCTCAAATAGAAATGCTCTAATACAAATAATTGTAACTTTACAGGAGAAGGCAAAAACATAGTAGAAACTGTAATACTTACAATGCAATTTGTAATGTACACTATTGCAATAAATTTTTGTGAGAAGGTGTATTTTGTGTAAAATATATTAGAATCACTGGAAAACTCAATTTCGTAAAAAATGCGAGTTAAGGCCTTTCTGCTTGAGACCAACCATATACACTTTTATGAATCTAACGGCCACGACATATAAAGAAAAAATGGACATGCATCAATTGTTATCAGTTTTCTATTTGAACAATTTTTATAGAAAAATAGAATACGAGAAATTATTTTATAATATTTTATAGACAGTGACCTTGATAAGAAGTTGTTTTCACAAACTATTCTTTTTCAGTATTTTCTTCTATTTTTATATAATAAAAAAAAAAATTCACGTATTCTTTCCCTCTATAAAATTTGTTTAAATAGAAAAATGCTTAAAATTATAACTACCTTGTAGATAGATACAAAGTATAATGAAAAAGGATGTAGCCATCCGGAAAACGATTTACATTCTGCGAGTAACTAATTTTTCATTATCTCTTTATAATAAAGAATTTTGAAGCCAGAAAAATTATTAGTTCTGAATTTAAGAAGTATAATAACTTATATTTCTCAAGATCTATTTTTGTGTAATAATAAAAAAAATCTGCAGTGGCCTACACTCAACTTCCAATGGAAACAGATATTTTTATGGATATATTACATAAAAAATATAACTTCAAAGTATATTCGAATCAAGAAATTAATTATTTTCTGTTTGGGTTGTTAAGTAAACTACCCTTGCCCCTTCCCTATTATGATCAAAATTTAAACAGCACTTCATCTCCATAAAAAAGGCACATACTGAATTTCATCTTGATATGTGATACGAGGTGGAAGAAAGTAAACTACCCCTACTCCCTCCCGATTATGCCCACAATTTATACAGCTCTTTATCTACATATTCCAAAGGCACATACTAAATTTTTTGTTTGATATTTCACACGGTATTACCTGTAGAGCGTTCACAAAATTTGGGAGTAAGTAAACTACCCCTTGCCCCCTCCCGATTATGCCCAAAAACTATACAGCTATTCATCTCCATATACCAAAGGCGCATACTTAATTTCATTTAGATATGTCCAACGGTACCTATATAAACTCCACAAAATTAGTGGCATACTCATTACTCAGAAACAAAGGCTTTATATCAAATTCTAAAATTATTGTAAATTTCTGCAGTGTTTAAAATTTATCGCTGCCAAAACTAAATGTGCTGCCAAGTACCATAGTTGGGGATAGTGCACTAATTCTGCAATCTTCACTCACACTGAGTGATATTGCAAAATTAATGCATTCATTTTTTTGATTTCTAATGGTGATTGCAAAATTTGCAGCCTCAATCAACATTAGTGATAGTGAGTTAAAAAGTCTTTGCACTAAAATTTAATTATTTTGATTTCAAAAAATGCAATCAGCAATATATTGCAACTTTTATTTCTTCACTCAAGTTGATTGCAAGAAGAAATTTTGCATTCAATTTGAGGGTCAATTTGATTTATTGTTATTTTTGTTCACTAATTCAAAAGTGAAGACTAATACTTCATTAAAAATATAATTCAATTTATTTTATATTTATTAATGATTATATAAAACAGTAAATTAATTTATATATGTAACATAAATATACGAGTATGACCATCTAGACCTTCAAAAATTAATTTAATTAATTTTTAGTTTATTAAACTTTTTTTATTTCAATAAACAAAATGGATGCATAAAAAAAGTAAAATTCAAAAAATTATTTGCAACAAACTTTTCAAAACTGTTACCACCAAATTTTTTATCTTCTGAGTGTCTACCATTCCACTAAAGAAAAATAAAGGCCTCACAGGTGCAAAAGAAGGCAAATGCGTGTTGAATTTTAAAAACATTTGCCTAATTACTGGATATATGTTAAGACAACCCAATTCAGTCTCAAAATCCAGTAGAGAAGTATTTAATTCTATTCATATGCTATTATTTTGTTCTACTGTTGAATTATCTAATATCAAAGATATGAGAAGACTCGTGATTTAAACAATCGTTTTATTTACTTCGTCAATTGCACTAAAATCTAGGAATTTAACTTACCTAGTAATGTTCGAACTGACTTTGAAAAGTTTTATGTAACTGTTATATAGTATTAATAATTAATTTGTTACCATTATGTACCTTGTTTCAATACTGAATAAAAAATTCATTACGTTACATCACTTTTTTTATTTTGGTGTAAAATATTCAAAAAAAAAAAAAAAAACGAATTTATTTCAAAATTCTTATGACCAATAATTTTTGAAAGTTGATTGAGAGTATGAATAAATGCAGCTTTTTATTGATTGCAAGTAAATATTTTGCAATAAGCTGCAAAAAAAATAGTGCAATAATTTCTTTTGCAATATGATTTACTGGTAGTGCAATGCTAAAGTACCAGGTAAAATTGCGTTCTTTCACTGCTTTTTTCTCTATTTTCTCTTAGAAATGAGATATTTTTGTGGAAAAGATACTACCAAGATACTAATTTACCTCCTCACAAAATTTTATTAAAATCCATTCAGTAGTTTTTACGTGATGCGAACACAGACAGACAAACATACAGATAGAGAGACAGGAGAAAAGTTACTGTTTTATTATATGTATAGATACACATTTATACATTTATGGACATAGTAAATAATAATAATAAAAAAATCCTCGTCATTGTTAAACGAGTAAATTTATTTTCACGCAAATGTAAAATTACAAAAAAAATTAGTGTCAACTACGAACTAAAAAAATATTTAAATTAAAATGTATTCATGTCTTTAAAAGAAATATAAATTTAAAACGGGACCAATTTCCAAAGGAAACTTAAAATAATTATTATTTGTATCTTAATATAAAGGTAAAACTAAAATAAAAGGCAATTCATAAAATATGAAAACATGTTTAAGAAATCATGTCTAAACCGAATTAAACAAAATGATAAAAATAATAAAAAACATAAAATGCGTGTTTAGGAAAGTAAAAAAGATCGAAGGGTTAAAGGGTTTTTAGAAAAGACAGATGATTAGTACAGGAGTTTACCAACTTTCATTGCAATTCACTTTTAAAAAATAAATGAAAATAATTAAACAACATTTTAGTTGGAGTTAGTACAGGATAAGATTTTTAATGTTTAAAGAATACATTTGTTTTAGAATCATAAACTTTAGCGATGACAAGTTGTTATTTAGTGTTTTAGATGAATTTAATTGATTCTTCGTTGAGAC
This sequence comes from Phasia obesa, assembly GCA_949628195.1. Classification (NCBI taxonomy): domain Eukaryota; kingdom Metazoa; phylum Arthropoda; class Insecta; order Diptera; family Tachinidae; genus Phasia; species Phasia obesa. The sequence goes on from OX451216.1 coordinate 59,772,956, forward strand.
AGACACAAAGTTCTCTAAGCTTTTTTGCATTTTTGTTTTTTTTTTTCGTTTTGTTTTAAAGCATAAAATTAATAATGTCTGTATTTTTATATAATGTGTTCATGTATGCTTGCTTGGTAATGATAATTAAAATGATGAGTAAACGAAAAATAAAATTAAAATTAAGGAAATATACACATTTACTACATAAACTTTGGTTGCTTGTGTTTTACTTAAGACATTAAAAAAAGAAAAACAAACCATTAGTGAGTGATTGCTAAACAATCACGTAAAAGTAAAGTGGGTGTTATGAATTAATTTGATTTGATTTCCAACTGTCAAATTTATGTGCGAGTCTGTGTGTGTGTGTGTGCGGGATAAAAACAAAACATAAAACGTAAAATGATAAATTTAAAAAACCAACATTTAAAAAATACTGTTTTTGTTTATCAATAGTACGTTATTTTCCATATCTCAGTTTTGTTTTATCTCTTCTAAGGCCATCATCAATTGGAGGCGTACAAGCCTAATGGAGGCTCTGAATAATCCTGTCTTCCGTTTTTAAATTGTGTGAGCAACAGGACAAACAAACTTTTTAATACAATTTTGTTGTTAACAAAAAACAATGACTATTTTTTTCATTTGTTGTCTCAAACAAATAAAGATTTAACTTTTGTTCAAAAAAAGGTCATTATTGATTTTGCTGTAAATTGTAGCATTACAGTAGAGTAGTTAAAATGTCCATTTTGTTTCTCAAGTCTCAATTAAGATTTTCTTCATCTAAAACACCAAATGCGGGTAAACCTATAAATTGAATTTGCACCATCAAATATTGTTGTTTTGGACGATGTTGCTGTTTGTGGAATTGGTGTTGGTGTCATTAATAATAAGTACGCGATTGTTGAAGCAAAAGCCATAAGTAATAGCAGTAGTGATACTACAGTCATAATCATAATAATAACTATATTAAGTTGTTCTACAAAGAATAAAGTGTCCATTAATAATGTTGTTGGATATTGATGTTGTTGTTGTTGTTTTTTAGATATACGAATAATAATAGTAATAATATTGTTTTGCAAATTGTTATCGATCTGCAATTGGCCAACCACTGGTCACCAGAGGTTCCGTGGTAAGGCATAACCTTCTTTCGATACATAAACATTGCGATCCGAATAGATGTTAGCCTCTTTTTTATCCTGGTGCTTTTGTAGGATTTGATTTTTACCAGTTCCTCCCCCAGCTGCCCCATCATAAGTCGTAACAGTTTCTGTTTTACCATTTATAGTCCGAGTAACAGTAGTTGTCTTATTACCCTGTGAATCCTGGGTAATTTTTGTAGTTTCATATGTACCATCAGGTTTCCGAATGGTCTTAGTCATTACACTTTGACTAAACATTTTGGGGCCCTGTATCGAAAATATATAAATTAAAAAATTTCATAATAAACAAAATATGATTTATATTAAAATACTTGGTAATTTCCATCAAAGGCTCCGCCACCAAATGAACCCCTTGGCATCATAGGTGTCATGGGTGTCATAATGTCTGGTCGAACGCGCGGTGGTATCCCAGACGGCGGTGCTGGAATTTTGATCATCTCTTTGCTTTCGTCAATCAAAGTACCGTGTATTTTACCCATTATAATTTCTTCATCGCTTAATTTTGGTTTACTTTTCCACTTACGTAAAAACTTGTTATCGTTGCGTGGTAAAATATTTCCATGTGCCTCATTTTCGGGAATATGCTTCAAAACTTCTCCCTCACCTTTAGCGAAACGTTGTATCAGCGAATGCAGTTCGTCGGGAAATATTCTAAAATAGTAAATTTGTATTTCTTCAAAAGCAGTCACATTTATTTGTTATATTGCATTTTTTTTTTTTTACTTGGTATATTTTAACATAAGCTACTTTTCATTAAAAGATTATTATTTTATTTTAAATAAAATGTAATTTTTATTTATTGATAATATTTTTTTAAAGGTAATTTTTAATAAAAGTGCTTTTTAATGAAAGGTACTTTTTAAGGAAAAGTACTCTATTTAAGTTTCTTTTATATTAAGTACCATGGCCACACATCAAACTGATGCTTCAAATTTGCGTATGTATTGATAATATTTAATTTTGCTTAGCACAGCCACACATCAAACTCATTCTATCAAACATAATTTAAAGTTGAACGCAAAATCTTTTAAAATTTTTTTAGTTTTTTTTTGGTTAAAAATTAGCAAAATAAATGATTTTTCAGTTCCATTACTGTATTCTTCACTTTTCACTTGCCATAAAGCAGGAAAATCGATATAAACTTCAATTAACTCTAAAATAAAATTTTTCCCCTCCATTTTGATTATGACGCGTCGAAAAAAGTAGTAGATCTTCTTGCTTTGAAAATTATGTAAAAATGAAATTTGAAGTAATTACGCGCACACACATCAAACTGGCTTCAAATTTCTATGGCGACGGTAGTGAAAATCAAAAGTATTTAGATTTTCTTCAAACTCACTCTCTCCTATACGTGTGTGTATTTTTTTACTAACCCAATCACAAAAGAGCGAGTTTGAAGCAGCAGTTTGATGTGTGGCCATGCTGCTTTAAGAATACTTTTTTATGAAAGGTATTTTTTATTCATGGTACATTTTTAGTGATGTTACTTTTTAATAAAGGTACTTTTAATTTACTTTCTTATAAAAATTTATTTTATATATGTAAGGCATTTTTTTTTATAAAAGTTACTTATTTTAATTGTTATTTTGTAAAAAGAGGTTATAAATATGCCCTTATAAAATATACTTTTAAAAAAATTATTCCTTAAAAAAGGTACTTTTATAGAAAAAAAAAAACTACTCTTTCTGTATTAACCGCCCATTTTCCTCCTCCTTGCACTTTCGTTACCATTTACATTGTATTGACTTGGAATCCAACACAATCTAACTCTATACTTGTCCGTCAGCACATCGAGAGAATTTTTACACTCGATAACGAGCCTTCATTTGACGCTGTATTCTTGCAAAGCTCTAAGCGCCTCTTGGTTGTCGACACACAAAGTCCCCTCCTTCTAAGACATGTCCTACTTCTGTATAAACTGTTAGATTGAGTACAATATAACACTCGAATAAATATCTTGCATTTTAAAATTAACGCTTACTGTTTGTTACCTTCTCCATCAAATTGCCCTCTTACATATCAATATCTTGTCTGCACACACACATATGTGAGACAGAGACTCAATTATGTTGTCATTATAGAACTTGTTTCCATTCAGATGTTACCATTTAGAAAAGTTCATGTTTTAACCGTCGTAAAGCAACATCTTTCATAAGTAATCCAAAGTAAATTTCATATTTATTAAAATCGAGCGATTGCAAATCCAACAATTTAAAGAATTGTCACGACTGAACTCTTTGTCCATCTTCGATGTTTTCTTCGAGTATTTGTCGTGATCTTAGCGATTAAAGCGGGTATGAATATATTTGGCCTTTTCAACTACATTAAATGGTTTTAGGTCATTGTTCTAACTTAAACAGATCTATTCGGCAGTGTCATTGAAAAATCAACCTCACGGATCAATGCTACTATGCGGAGACGCGGTAGACATTTAAGGGATGTTATATTCCACACGCAATGACAATATAGGTCTTTTAAATAAAATAAGAATCTCGTTAACGCCGCCGCGCAGCTCTTTTTTCGACTTCAACAAGGTTCTGACCTGATTATTTGTATCATACTTTTTGTGTTCAACAATTTTCTACATATGTACATATTTATATTTTTTTAAAGTTATTTTTAATAAAGGTTTTTTAAAAGGAAATAAAAAATGCTTTTTGCATTAAAAACTGTAATTTATAGGAGCAACAAAAAACCGTTGCTTCTTTAACTGCTTTCAGATTATTTTAGGTCCGATTTTGATACTCCATGTATCAAATTTACAAAAAATATTTCAAATGCAAAAGCATACCCTGCATAAAATTAAATGGTAAGCAACTAAAATATATCTGTGGCAAAAAGGAAAAAGTGCTTAAGTCTGATTTTTAAGTTTTGTAGGAAAGCAATTTTAAATTTAAAAATTATTTTTTTAAAAAATAGCTGATCTTTAAACTTCACACATGGGAGTCAGACGTATGTTTTGGAAATTATTTTATATCTACGAAAAGTACGCAGGCGTTGCAATTAATAAGTTGTGAAAAAAAGATTTTTTGATTTGGAAAAATAGCTTGTAGTTTCTTAAGCTTTTTTTCCAATGCGTTTAGACATTGAAAACAGATAAGCTGAATTAAATTTCGCTATAACTTCCTCAAAAATGGTACAAAATAATTGAAACTTTGCACATGGGTACTTTGGAGTACGGAGATTCCAAAGGTGCCACTAACTTAAATTTTGCTTAAGTCGACTTAAGCACTTATTCCTTAATGCCACAGATATTTTAATAATATTCGAATCTGACTCCCATTTCCTTAATTTTACAACTTACTCTCCATCCAAATCGGTATCAAAATATTGCTTCTCTCGCTTTGCAAATTCCTTTATAATTTTACTTTCAAATCCTGGTTTTAAATATTCCTCCTTAAGATTCTTTTCAACGTCAATGCCCTCATCTAAAAAAATATATTCAATTACATAAAAAAATCTATCAATAAATAAAATCTTCTTACCTCCTTCCATTTCACTAACAGCCTGCAATATCTGCTGCATTTGTCTATCGAAGTATTTTTGCAATTCCATGGGGTTGGTAAAAATTTGGAAAGCAAATTTACGATCATCATCGAAAAGTTCATCATCGGTTTCAGCTTCCTCAAACCATTGCGGCTTACGGAATTCATCCTTAGCCAAAGCGTTCGAGCTACACACGTAAAAAAGAAGTAAAAATAAGGAAATAAATAATTTTAATGTTAATTAAAGAAAGTTTAAAAAATTGGAATTCGACCATACTTCAAACTACATATATAAAGGGTGTCTTAAAATTGAGCAAAATTTTAAATGTATATTTGTATATATGTATGTATGGATGTATGTATGTATGTATGTATGTATGTATGTATGTATGTATGTATGTATGTATGTATGTATGTATGTATGCATAAACATGTCGTGATCAAGGCATATTTAACCAGGTGTCAGCACAAGGCGGAGCTAATATTAAAGAGACATTTTTTAAATTTTTTTATATGGAGTTTCACATTGTTATATGAAGTTTGACATTAACTATGTATTTTATCAGAGAATAAAATAGATATTACTGTCAAAATCCATATAAAAAAAATTAAAAAAATTTTTTGCATTCACCTTGTTAAATGGTCGTGATGTCTATTTTTTTATAATTTATTTAGTGATGTTAACCAAAAATGAATAAAAAATATAACAATTTAAACAGTTAGTTTAAGAAAAGGAAAAGAAGCGAAAAGTTGTTGTTGTAGCAGCATCGACAAGTTGTTGTGGCCATCGGTCTTTTGGAGGTAATAATTTTATTATTATTTATTAAAATAATGCTTATTTATTAAAAATAACAAATTAAGAAACAAGGTTAAATTATTTTTCTAGGTAGTGGCGTCCCTACAACAAATACAACAATACAAGAACAACATGGCATTTTGTTGTTGCTTTGTAGTTCGAAATGTCAAAAAACATATAAGAAAATTGAGAAGGCGTGTATGTGTTTTATTGCTTTCTCACTTCTACACTATAAAATTTCTGAACACATACAACTTTTGACATGTCGAACTACTAAATCAGCTGGGCGGACGACACTACATAGTAAGATAAATATACATTGTTAAGAAAGTTGAAATACCCAATACATTTTTTTTTGTCAATTAGCTTTTCTTTTGAAAACTTAAAATTTCAAAAATCTGATATAAACAAGTTCTAAGGTAGATTAACCATGATAAGTTTCATATTTTTCTTTAAAACGGCTGATTTCTTTCAAAATTTAATTTATATAACTTAAATACATACATACTTGGTATTATCAATATTTGTAGTTTGTGTAAAATACTCTCTACCAAACCTCTCCACCTATAAAATATAACAAATAATTTCTCGTATTTTATTTCTTAACTAGCTGTGCCCGCTACATCGCACAAAGGGGTATTTTGCCAATCTAGCTGGACATTAGACCAACAATTAAAGTTAAGAAATGTAAAATTTAAGTACTTTTGCTTGAAATTTGTCGTTTTGGGTCACTTGTAAAATCTGGAAAGTTAAGTAAATTACATACGTTTTTGACTTTTTACGATTTTGAGAGACTTGCAATATTTCTTTTTTATTGTAGCTAAAAGAATAAAGATTTTAAATTGATTATTGCGAGGTATCCTCCCCCTGCTCATAAAAACTAAAAAATTTTAGTTTTGTGGTATTAAGGCGTATGCAATTCATTACTTTTAATAATTACATTATTTTTTCAAAAAAAAATATGCACCGACCACAAAAGGCGGCGGGGCGAACATGTTATTTTATAATCTCCTCGGTTCAAGTTTAGGTTTTCGAACATTCGCTGACCTTAAGTTAAAAAAAAAAAAATAATTTTTCAGAGGTAGGATTAGTTCTTCTAAGGGGAGCTTTTTTCTCTTTGATCCATTTTTTTATTTTCAAGCCTTAACAGCCTTTCTGCCAAGATTGAGAGCCCATATATTAAAAAAAAGTAATATTCGGCTATATTGACGGTATTTACTTTAAAAGTAATCCACACCAAATTTTAAGACTCTTACTTTTATAGTGCTTCAGTTATGATTATGTATTTTCTTTACAAGTAACTTCATCATCCATTCATGGATGAAATTCTAAAATTTATATAAAATTCCAAATTATTTTAGAGTTCTGTAAACAGTATTTAAGACATCCCGCTGACAAAAATAAAAGGCTATGACAAGTTTGCAGTACCTTTAAATTTCGAACTTTCATTACTTTTTCTATTTTCTCTTGTAAATGAGATATTTTTACGGAAAACTAGTACCCTTTATTTGAAACAAGATACTAAGGTACCTTCTTACAAAATTTTATAAAAATTCATCCAGTAGTTTTTACGTGATGCGAACTCAAACAGATAGACATACAGATACACCGACAGACATTTATACAGACAGGCGGTCGATTGTCCTTTTAAAGTTTTATTATATGTATGTATAGATATAGATTTTATAATATGTTCAATATACACACATATGTATGTATGTATGTATGTATGAATGTTTATGAATAACTTTTGTTTCTTCAATTTTAATAACTGAAATGCGTAGGGATTTTTTAACATTAGGACTTGACTCCAAATATTAAGGCATTTTGATGCAATAATGGCATAAAAAAATTATGCAAATAAAATGATTAAAATGAAAAAGTGCGCAGCCTCCACAAATAAAATGTTACGTATGTATCCTGCCAAGTTAGATAACAGTCTCAGCAAGAAATATAAACCCAGAGTCTTAAAACTATAATTTCAATGTAATTTTTGTTAAGCTCGTTCAACCGAAAATAAAATGAAAATTAATTTATATTAAGAAAAACTACTAATTAAAAATATTATACGTGGAGAACGCGTAACTTAAAAACTTAAAATAAATATTCCTTTAATATAAATAAAATATTTATTTTTAAGCAATAATTAATTAATATCAATTTTAAGCAATAATAATAAATTTTAAATTACAAATACCTCAAAGACCAATTTTTTAGTATTCATGAAAGTCTCATTTTTCACTAAGGTATTCAGAGATATTTTCCATTTCGATAAATAGTTCGAGGAATGAATATTGAAAAAATGAATAATGAAAAAAATTGTTCTAATATAACATTCACACTGCGTCGAATAAATAACAAAACAATACCTGGGTATACATCAAATTTGACAATAATCTATACCTATCTATACATATAATAAAACTGTAACTTTCTGTAATGTCTGTCTGTGTTCGCATCACGTAAAAACTATTTAATAAATTTTAATAAAATTTTATTGGGAGGTACCTGAATATTTTGGTTAAAATATAGGATACTTGTTTTCCGTAAAAATATCTCATTATAGTAAAAGTACGCATTTTACCGATTCAATGGTGATGCAAACTTGGTAGAACATTTATTTTTGTCAGCAGGACATTTTAAACACAATTTACAGAACTACAATAATTTTAGAATTCTATATAAATTTTACAAATTTATATAAATTTCAGGGATAGATAGATAGATACCTTTATATAAAGTAAATACAAAATTACCAAGAAGTTTATGCATATGTAAATATTTTGCATGAGTAAAATATTATGAAATATGAAAAATGTAACTGGTGCCAAACTGCTTTTAAATAAATAAAATAAAATGCAAAGGCATTTCATTTTGCCAGTGTCTATAATTAAAATTTTACCGTTTTCTTTTAAAATTAAGCATCTGATTAGGAAACATTTTATTCTCTAAATTCCAAGAAGATAGAATTGGGTATACGATTACGATTTATGTGTGCTATAAAATTATGATGCTGCGGATTAGAGCAGTGTGAGTATGACTTTTACGATTAATAATCGGTTGAAAATTCCTAAAATATTTGTTAATGGGATCAGGGTTTCAAAATCTCTTTTAATGACACCTACAACGCCATTTAGAAACGATTTACTGATTCGTACAATTGTATAAGGTAGTGAATTCAGCCCTTAACCAGTTAGTTTCATCAGGAAAAACAAGTTTTTTTTTGACGGCATTCGAACGAGCTCAAGAATATAATACACTATATTATGTATATAAAACACGCTTTTTATAAGATTTTTTGCATAGCCGGCCTTAAGTCTACTTAAAGGTTACATCCCAAAAAAAAAATCTCTTCTAGATTTAGTTCCGACAATTCTTGGATTGAAATATTTTTTTATTTAATGAATTTTTAGAGTATTAAAAACAAATTTCATCTGGTCACCTTAGAGCCCCTTTAGTTGTTTTTGCCATAAGAGAATCACACGTTTGTACCGAATATAAATGAATGAACTTTTTTATGCAATAAATTTTTTCTTATAACTATGAAAGCAAATTAGAAAACTGCATAAATAGAGAATTTTCCTCCGATGATACTTACTCCATATTCTTTTTGACTTCCTCCTCCCTTTTTTGGAACATTTTCTTTAAAATATCCATAACTACACACAATTGATTTTTTTGGGGGGTAGATAGAATTTTTCTTGATAGTATATAAGCGGAAATATGTATATAACTTTTAAGCGAAAATCAAACGGAAAATTTAGGAAAGGAAAATAAAATTCTCAATAAAATTATTGACTATTTGATGTCTGTTATTTTTTGTTTTTGTTTTTCAAATTTTTCTGATTTGATTTTTAATTCTTTTATGTCTTTATTATTTGCGGAATTCACTCGAATATTGTTTTTTTCGTTCTGCACTTTTTTACTTATTAAACACGGCGGCTGCTTTTACTTTTTTACATCTGTTCTGTTCTATTCACACCGACACTCTGTGTATTGCGATTTTGCGTGTTCTATGGTTTTGGTGTATTTTTTTTTGTTGGCAATCAATTTTAAACGCTTCTTTTAGCAATTTTCTGTTTTCTCTTTTTTTCAAAAATTGTTGTGTGTTTAAATAGTGTTTTTATACATATTTTTTGATAATTTTACTTTATGCGCATGATATGTTTTAGCAAGTGTTTATCATTTTCCAATTTGTTTTGGGAAATTCTTTACAAAGAAAATGTCAGATAAGTTTGTTGTGTGTAAAATAAAACTAAGAGGATTATTTGTTACAGGGTGACGGAGAAAATACAAATTTAGAAAAGTAATTTTAATCATTTTTGATTGGTCTAGTATAGCAAACCTACTTCAATTAATACTAATATTGGTGTCATTTAAAAATATCCTATAAGAGGTGCTAAAATTTTGAAAATTTGCTAACCTATCAAGAGCCTGAAATTTTGTAGGTACATGGATATTATAATGCGTGAAAATTAAAGACTTGGTGCTTTGGCTAATAAAGTATTTAATGGGTAAAACATACATTAATTACTAGAATTTATGTATGTATACTTAATAGATTATAAGTTCATGCTACTTAGTCAGTTGAACTTAAAAAAAACAGTATCACCCAGTACAATCTTTTTTATTTAAATTAATATTCTTTTTAGTTATTTTACAGTTTTTATTAATATTAATTTACGAAATATAATTTTCTTGCACATTGTAGAAAATTAATTGCTTTATTTCATATAACTAAATTATACTACCAACAAACAAATAAATTATACCACAAGAACAATTAAAGACCAATTTTCTGTGCTAAACCTGCATAAATATGCAATGTGGTGAAACCAATAAAGCAGGAAACAAGGGCCTTAACAGCTATAGCTGACCAAGGTCCAAATGCCAATACACTTAACAGGCCATCTAGCCAAACGCCTTTTAAAATGGTAACGACTAATAAAAATGTTACCAGAGGTTTAAATGCTTTATTTAAATCGTGGCGAGTAAACAACCAAATTAAAGTAGCGGTCGTAATATGTTGAATCTAGAAGATGGAAAAAATGTACTTTTTATAGGTATCATTATTTATATTTTAAGAGGTACTTACTAATAAAACATTTGATTCTAGACATTTCTGTATATAAACCCAACTAAATTCAGTTCCTCGAGCACCTACCCACAGCATAACACCTCTCGATAGTAATACTTCAGCAGCTGCCCAACCTAAGCCGGCAGTTATTAATTTGCTGTGACCTTTCCCGGGTATGCGGGATAGAATCAATGCAAAACCTAATAAATCTGCTACATCTACACTACAGCGTAAAAACTCCTGTAAAGCATATTTAAAAAAAACACAAGTTTAATTCAAAATAATAGTTGTAGCTGATTGATACTCTTACAGCCAAAAAATTAAAATCTTCCGTTGTACTACTCAAAGAATCCGAGTCGAAAAATGTAGCCAATACCAGCATTTTACATAGTTGTGTGAATACATATATGCAGCCAGCCTGTATACATTTCCAAAAGGCTCCATATTCGGATCTACATTAAGATAACAATTTTATTTCTCTATACATATAATTACATACATATTTCTAGATTAATTTTTTTTCTTACAAGCCGGAGTATTTATAGGTCATATAATATGGCACATATACCAGTGCTAAACAGTTTCCAAAATGATATAAAGTCATTATTTTAATATTTTCAGAACTATTTTAATTAATTTGTTCACTAATTGGCACGATGTAAAATATTTTATTTAATTTCCTTCCTATCAATAAAATTTATGCAGGCGTGATATAAATATGAGAAGAATGAGAAAGAAAATAAAATGCAAAACGAAATGACATTTGTAATTTACTATTTTTTAATTCGTTTACAAAGTGGCCAGATAAAATTTTTAAAAATTAACCCCCGTCTCCATGACCAAGTGTCTATACCTGATAGAAATTTGTCTTGATAATACTGTTGTTTATATGAATTTTAACTTCTGTTAAGGCATATTAAACCACCGTCTTCATTTGCTATCAACATTTCTTAACAAAAGTCAAACTTCATAAAAAAACAGTATTAAAAATAATGTTTTTTTATATGAAGTTTGACTTCTGTTAAGACAAGTTAATGTCTAATGGAGACAGGGGTAATGACTTAAGCCTGGTACTCTGTTCAGTTTTTCATGCGGAATACTGTCCAACTACATACATAAAAAATTTGTATGAAAAAATGTTGCAGAAGTAGTACTCTGTTTTTAAGCCTGGTACTCTGTTTAGTTTTTCATGCGGAATGCTGTCAAATTACATACATAAAAAATTTGTATGAAAATGTCATGAACAAATGTTGCAGAAGTAGTACTCTGTTTTTGCTGTGGAAAAACATTAAAATGTTTCTGGCAACATTTTATCAAAGCTGTGAAATAAAGCAAAGGGGCATTATTTCATGTGGAATTTTTCAAACAACAGCTGTTCGCTTGACTTCTGTTAACATTTCTAAAACAATGTGGTATACTTCAAAACAATAAAATCGTAAAATTCTTTCAAATCGCGAGATAGACACCACATTTTAAATGTCAAATTTTCCCTGTGAAATAATAAATGTTGCTCAACTTTTTTCACAAATTCGAACAGAGTACTAGGCTTTACTGTGGAAAAACATTGAAATGTTTCTGGCAACATTTTATCAAAGCTTGCCTCACTAAGTCCCCTTTCACAATAGACAGAAACAGGGCAGACAGACAAGATTTGTTGGCAAGGGCTTAAAGAGGTAGAGTGTGTATTTCATGACTATCGTACTGGACATTTTTCGTTGTTCTTTTCTGCTTTTCCTTTTTTTCTGCATATACTTGCTTAAATTTTCTCAACAAAATACATGTACCACAGATTTTCAAACACACACATGTAAAGTAAATAATCCGAAAGTAGAATGTGCAAATATCTGTCTGGCTTGTTTATGTACTATTGTGAAAGCATTAAGACAGAGCAAAAGAGAATTCAAAAAATGTCTGCCCTGTTTCTGTCTATTGTAAATATTGTCTAACAAACTAAAGAGTTGCAAAACAAAAGTTTTTAGGTGTGGAAGGACTTAGCAAAGTTCATATTGAATATACATTGTACTTTGTAAAAAGTTGGGCATCACGACGTTCTTTCACTGTCACAGGTTTTCATTGGCAGCTGTTATACCACGTATCAATTCATTAGTGTATTGGTGTTTTTATTCCTCCTCTAAAAAACCATCGCAATAATTTGTAGAATATTAGCAATTTATAATTCAATAAGTAAATAAAAGGTTTTGGTTGTTGAAGCTTAAGCAACAAGCTTGGGGAAAATAATGTTTTAAAATTAATGAAATATATGTTAATAGAAAGGAAGAATAAAGACAAAAAAACAACGTCAAATACAGGGTGGCTCATCAGCATTTTTGCATTAAAAGGAAGTGTATGACGAATATTTTTGTTGTGATTTGATATTGAAGATAAATTTCATAGTTCAGAGTGGGTCACTTTTTATTGTACTTGAAGTACAAAAGCTGATATATGAAGTCAGAGAATACTGCATTATTGGGCAGTTGTATATTATGAGATGCAAACACGACGACGTCTACATCAACACGATACTACGGGAACACAGGAAGAGGGTTGTCCTCTAATACCACAACAGCAACATCAAAATACATTTAACAATAACCATCCACAAATTCCTCTATTCGTTCCAACAAACGGTGGCGTTGGTGGTTCGTCAGCAACAACACCTTTATTTAAAAAGGCTGGTTATCAGCAACCCCAACAGTCTTCCATAGACATAGGAGACAACTTTGGATATCAAAATAATCAAGTGCCTCTAGACGACGCGGACGATAAGTACAGCAAAGCAGAACGTCAGTGGAATATACGTTCGTTATCCAATCGCATTCAAACGACTTCAAGCCAAGCTTTGCGCACATTTATACAACAACCCTTAAGTGCAGCTGCTTCTGTTGTTACTGGCAGTTATCAGGAATCTTATCAATCAGCGGGAGTTTCTGGCAATACAAATTTTACGGAAAAAGAACGACCTATTAAAACACTCGACGACGATTTAGAGGAATTTTTTGATAAAGAAAGTATATTAGTCATGGCGGCAAGAGATCGCACAGGTGAATTCAGCAATGCAATTAGATCATTGCAATCTCGTAATATATCGAGAGCTGTTAATATACGAGATCCACGCAAAGCAAAGCAAGTACAAAGCTATTCGGACTTTATGATGGTGGCAAAGATGGTTGGCAAAAATATTGCCAGTACATACGCCAAATTGGAAAAATTAACATTGTGTAAGTATTTTAAGATTCATTTTTAAATGTCGAATATCTTCTATATGGAATAACATATTGTATTTTATTCTAAATTGAAAGTTTGAAATTAAATAATAATAGTGAACTAAAATAATGTGATGGTAAATTATAGGAATTTTAATAAAAGTCAGTAGAACATTTGTTGTAAAACTAAAACCTATTTTAAACAAATTGGTATTTCAAAGTGACTTATTTGTTTTGCTATGAGGCAGAACAGAATAGTGATGATGTGATACGGATAACTGGGTGAAAACAATGCTTCTAACAACGTCCTTGTTGCGTATACCGATTTCCACGGTACTAGTCGTTTGGACACAAACTATTTTCATAGAATTTTAATTTATGAATAATATTTATACATATTTAAAATTTGGTTTTATAGGTACATATTTTAATTTTTTTAAGTGTATATGTTGTTTGTAAAATATTAAAAAAATCTTATTTGTTTTGGTAAAAAATGTTTTCGGTAGCTTAACTTGTTTTTTTAAGAATTACAAAGATTTATTTTTCCTTTTTTAGTGGCCAAAAAGAAAAGCTTGTTTGATGATCGACCCCAGGAGATCCAAGAACTTACCTATATCATTAAAGGTGATTTAAATGCACTAAATCAGCAAATAGCACGTCTACAGGAAATATCTAAAGATCAACGTCGTACAAACAGTGGCAAGCATTTGGTATCACATTCCTCAAACATGGTTTTAGCCCTACAGTCAAAATTGGCCAGTATGAGTACTGACTTTAAACAGATCCTTGAAGTACGCACGGAAAATTTAAAACATCAAAAAACTAGACGTGATCAATTTGCTCAAGGACAACTAGCAGTAAATTCAGTTTCGTCAACCACAGCTAAACAGGGTTCTCTACTCTTAAGTGAGGAAAATCAAGCTGTTAGTATTGATATGACTGCGGCGAGTGATACACAACCGCTGCTCGGACAGCCAGCCAGAATACAAACTCAACAGCAAATAGCCTTATATGATGAATCTGACAATTATGTACAACAACGAGCTGAAACTATGCAAAATATTGAATCAACGATTGTTGAACTAGGTGGTATATTTCAACAATTGGCTCACATGGTTAAAGAACAAGAGGAAATTGTGGAACGTATTGATACAAATATTCAAGATGCCGAACTAAACATTGAGGCGGCCCATGGAGAAATTTTAAAATACTTCCAATCGGTTTCGAAAAATCGCTGGCTTATGATAAAAATATTTGGTGTGTTAATATTTTTCTTTATATTCTTTATTGTTTTTATGACATAGTAAATTTGGAAATTTTTTGTTTTGGCTTTAATATCGATAAAACGATAATTCTTTGGATTTAATCTAGTACGAGAAAAAAGGATTATCTCTTGTTGCCTACCATCTTTTTTTTTTTTCAAAAAAATAAAAATATTTTATATGTATGTACGATATTAGGAATCTTTAGAATGTAAATCAATCTTAATTAAACAACTAACACACCTTATAAGTAATAAATAAAGTACTACTGTTATACGAAAAATATTGTAAATCGGAAAAATATACTTTTAAAAACATCATATATAATAAATTATTGTTAACCTAAAACTAGCAAAATAAAATGGATTTTATTACTAAAAATATTAAGATTTTTCACAATTTAAAAAGACCATTTTAAAATCATTTAAATATTATTTTGATTATTATCCTTAAGGTATGCTGTAATATAATTTATTCTTTATACACACATGTATTTTAAGAGTAAGATCTGGCAAGTTAGGTTTAGAGACAATCTGGCATCACTAGTTTCTTAACAGCTGTTGTTTACTATTTTGTGGAAGTGATTTGTTTTCCTTTTACAATTTTTATACATTTTATCACAACATTCTTACTACAATGACTGAAGATATTGAAAAATACTTTAAGAATCTACTTAAAAAGTAAGTAACTTATTGGAAACAGTTTATATATCCTTGTTTAAATTTGATATGAATGCTTATTTTTGACTAGAATTAATGGTTTGTATATTATTCAAATTACGGACCGAGATGGGGCACCTGTTATGAGGGTTAGTCAGGATAAAAATGTAGATTTCACTTTAACGCCCTCATTTATATCGACTTTTACTACAGCTAGTGATCAAGCTGGGAAGTTAGGCTTGGGTCGCAATAAAACAATTATGTCAATGTATTCCAATTACCAGGTAAGAATAATTATGTATGTATTTTGTTTTAAGTATTAAAATAGTAATGAAGATATAAAAATACACTTATTCTTTTAGTCTTTCGATTAAGTTTATAAGGATTTTATTTAAGTATCTATTATCAAAATCTTACGATAGAGTTGTGTCGTTAATGAACGATCTAGCTCAAAAGAACGAGTCCGTGGATAGAACGATTCTGACTCATTTATTTTCACTTTTATCGTACATTACGTTCTCTTCGTTTGAATTTTTCTTTATAAAGTTCGTAATAGAAAATTATAAACTATTCCCCGGCAAATTTTTTTTAATAAAAACTTACTAAATGGTACATGTGCATTTAGTAAATTTTGAGGACCTAGTTCTTTCAACTACTTCATAAATAATTGAATATATTTTATTTCCATTCGGCGTCAAAAACGATTCAGTCAACGGTGTTCAAGCATTGCTCTTTGCTCATTGCTCTTTCAATATTGAATGATCAAATGAACAAATAAATTTAAAACAAAAGGAAAATTTTTGTTTTAAATGTAATTGTGCGAATGAACGATCACTTGCGATATTGTGGGACAGGCAGTAAGAAACCTGCTTTTAAAGTGAATCAAATATCATAGGCTCAATATAAAATTCTAAAATTTATATAAAATTCTTAAATTATTGTAGAGTTTTGTTTAAGGTATATTTATCTTACTAGGTAGTGGCATCCCTAAAACAAATACAACAATACAAGAACAACATGGCATTTTGTTGTTGCTTTGTAGTTCGAAATGTTAAAAAACAAAGAAGAAAAATGGGGAGGCGTGTAAGTGTTTTATAGCTTTAACATTTCTGCACTATAAAATGTCTAAACATACAACTTTTGACATGTCGAACTACTAAATCAGCTGGGCGGACGACACTACCTAGTAAGATAAATATACCTTGGTTCTGTAAAGAGTGTTTCAAAATTTCCGATGACAAAAATAAAAGGTGCTACCAAGTTGTCAGTACCATTGAATCGGTTAATTGCGTACTTTTACTTTCATTTCTCTATTGGAAATGAGATATTTTTACGGGAAAAAAGTATCCTATATTTGAAACGAGATACTAAAATTTCCCGCTGACAAAAATAAAAAAAAAACTTGGCATCACCAAGTTTGCAGTTCTTTCACTACTTTTTTTCTATGAGATATTTTTCTCTATGAGGTAATTCAATGAAATTTGAGTCAGTTAAAATAAAAAAGAATTGCAATTCATTTCGAATTCAAATGAATTGCAATTCGTTTCCAATTCAAATAAATTTGTAGAATGAATTGTAATTCGTTTCTAATTTAAGTGAATTTGTAAGATGAATTGCAATTCGTTCTTATTCAAATTAACTTCTCAAAGTGAGTTGCAATTCATATCCAATTCATTTGAATTGAATTGATTTTGAATTAATTCAAATGAATTAGAAAAAACAATTAGCAATTTATTACCAACTCATTTGAAATGATTGAAATTTGAATTGATTATGTAAGTAAACCTCAAGTAAGTATTACTGCCGTTTTGTTATTCAATTAATTTTTTAAGTGAAAGATAGCAAGCATTAGGTTAGGTTAGGTTGCACGGGTCGCCGGCTACGCAAAAGGGGAAAAGCCGACTCACTTGGGTCCCTTAGGTCCCGTTGTGACGCCCGAAAGAGGGATGAGCAGGATAGATACCTACCGATCCCCACTTTAGGTTTGGTGCAAAAACCAACCGGAGAGCCGGATAAATGAGTTTATCCTGTTAATATCGCAGCCCGATAGGTCTGTGAGGTCCTGTAATATCGAGCTGCCTAGCAGCGCCGCCCTTTCCATAGATAGGGCCGGACAGTGACAGAGGAGGTGTTTCACTGTTTCCTCTTCCTCCTCATCCTGACAACTTCTACAGAAGTCATTATGCGGTAGATTCAATCTCCTAGCGTGTGCACCTATAATGCAATGCCCTGTCAGCACAGCCACTAATGTGCCTATTTGACCTCGAGGGGTTCTCAGCAGGATTGCAGTACGTTTGCAGTCATACTGAGGCCATAGAAGCCTCGAGGTCGTGCAGGTGGGCTCGTTCGACCATCTGGTCTGCGCAGCCCCCAGTAATTCCTGCTGTATGTTATCCTTACAGCAATTTAGCGGAACACCGACTAGTTGATCTATCTCCTGGTCCCTAAGGTAGGTTCCAGATCTAGCCAGTTCGTCCGCAGTTTCATTTCCGGGCACTCCCGCGTGCCCTGGCACCCAAAAGAGTTCCAGGTTGGAATGTCTCGCCATCTCATCTAGAGATGTCCGGCATTCACGAACCAAACTGGACGTAGTATAAACGCCCGATAAGGAATTTATCGCAGCCTTGCTATCAGTACGGAACTGGATATCTTTACCATATATCCTGTGATACCTTAGCCAATTTGCCGCTCTTTTTATGGCAGAAATTTCAGCCTGAATAGTGCTGCAATGATTTTGTAGCCTAAAACTCATCCTTATTTGAAAGTAAGGAATGAAAACGCCTCCCCCCACTCCAATGTCCGTTTTAGATCCATCTGTGTAAACCTCAAGCACGTTTTCTTGATGACTTTCATGTGTCATCATGGATGACGTGCCTGAAGTTGATACTTCGAACCTTCTGGTCGGCATGGCTGAGGGTGCACAATAATCAATATTTTCCGGGATGGTCGATATGCGCACACATCCCAAAATAGTCGCATGGCCGAAATTCTTCGATTTCCATGTCCCAGCTGCACTAAGTCTTACTGCCGAGTTCAGGGCCAGCTGTTTGGCCATTAGATCGGCTGGCAGCCAGTGCAGCATTGTAAACAAAGCCTTTGATGGCGTCGTGCGTAAGGCACTTGTGATCATCAAGGCTGAAGTGCGTAGTACTTTGTTGACTATACTACAGTATGTAGGCTTGCCTAGTGCAGGCCACCATACTAGCGCTCCATACATTAGTATGGGCTTTATCACAGTATTGAAGAGCCAGTAGGCATTTCCGGGGCTAATGCCCCAGTTTTTACCTATGGCTTTCTTACAGGTATATATGGCTATTAAAGCCTTGTTTGCCCTAAATTGTACATTAGGGTTCCATGACAGTTTGTAATCTAGAATAACACCCAGATATTTCGCACTGTCAGACAGTTTAAGCTCCATTCCGTTAAGGTGTGGTAGCGAAAATGTGGGAATCTTGTTTCTTCTAGTGAATAATACAAGATCCGTTTTCTGCGCATTAACACTTAGACCACCTTCGGTGCTCCACCTACTAATTTGTCTAAGCGCTGTTTGCAGACGTTGCGATATAGTGTCCAGGTGTTTGCCTGACACAGCTACTGCAACGTCATCCGCATATGCCACGGTTGTGAACATCATAGAGTCCAGTACCGTAAGCAATGAATTTATGGCGAGGTTCCAAAGAAGAGGTGATAGCACCCCTCCCTGTGGTGTCCCTCGTCTGGCTATCCTACAGACAGTAGCCCGCCTCATATTGGATATGATGACCCTATAGGTCAGTAAATTCCTAATGAAGCTAATAATCGACTGATTAACATCCAGTCTCTCCAGAGCCCTAATTATGGCCTCCGGTTTCACGTTGTTGAACGCCCCCTCTATATCAAGGAACGCCACCAATGCATATTCCTTATGCTCTAGAGATTTTTCAATACATCCTACGAGCATATGCAGTGCCGTCTCAACCGATTTACCCTTGGTATATGCGTGTTGAGATGTTGAGAGTCGGTTTGGATTAATTGTTGTTCTCATATGGAGATCAATTATCCGTTCCAATGTTTTCAGAAGGAAGGATGACAGACTGATAGGTCTAAAATCCTTCGGTGAGGTGTGCGACGTTTTTCCTCCTTTCGGGATAAAAACAACGGAGCACCTAGTCCACAGTTCCGGAATATACGCCCATGACAGACATGCTGTGTATATTCGGGTTAACCATGGTATTACAAGATTCGCATCATGCTGCAGGTCAGCAGGTATAATGCCATCAGGACCCGGAGATTTGAACGGGTCGAAGCTCTTTATAGCCCACAAAAGTCCTTCCCTGCTAATAGGGATTGAATTTTGCGGGTGGCAGTCTAAGCAGGTTGAGTGTTCCCCTATTAGAGGAATACAACCAGGGAAGTGCGTGTCCATGAGTACCTCAAGGGTCTCACGTCCACTGGTAGTCCAGTTACCACATGGTTTCTTAATGAAACTTGGTACAACTTGCGACACTGATAAGATTTTTCGAAGTCGGCTCGTCTCAGAAGCCCCTTCTAGCAAGCATTACTCTCATTTTGTATATCACCTAGTATAGCATAAGGACACAAAATTCTTATTAATTACTTCTTAAATATTAAATGTGTTTTATCATTCAGCGTATTTTAAAATAAAAGTCAGCTGTCTAATCACCGCATTCGATATCGAGTAAAATCTTTCGTAATTTTTCATTTTGGTATCATGACACTCGATATCGAATAAAAAGTATCGTAATTTCATTTGAAAGGAAATTTTTTAAACCGTGTTTTATTGTTAACTTATTGACACATTATTAATCTGTTACAATTTGATAAAAATTACGATTCGATACATGTCGAATGGCACAATTTGATCACTCTTCTTTTATCGAAATCTTATTCGATACGATAGGTTAGGTTGCACAGGACACCCATGGCGCAGTGCCCAGTCCGCACAGCCACAAGTGTGGCTATCTGTCCTCGAGGGGTTCTCAGTAGGCTTGCAGTCTTCTTGCAATCATACTGAGGCCATAAATAGCTCAAGCTGAAAGTTGTATTTACAGCAACTAAGCGGGACGCCTACTAGTTGATCTATCTCCTGATCCCTAAGGTAGGTTGCAAATCTAGCAAGTTCGTCCGCAGTTACATTTCCGGGCACCCAAAAGAGTTCCAGGTTGGAATGTGTTGCCATCTCATCTAAAGATGTCCGGCAATTCCGAACCAATCTGGACGTCGTGTAGACGCTCGATAAAGAGATTATCGCGGCTTTGCTGTCGGTACAAATCCGGATATCTTGGTCATATATCCTGTAGTACTTCAGCCAGTTTACCGCTCTTTTTATGACTGAAATTTCGGCCTGAACAACGCTGCACTGGTTTTGCAGCTAAACTTCATCCTAGTTTGAAAACGAGGGATGAAGACACCTCCCCCTACACCTTTGTCCGTCCTAGATCCGTCTGTATAAACCTCAAGCACATCTTCATGTTGGCATTCATGCACCGCGGCACGTCCTCTATGTGCCGGACATTGATACTCCGAATCTTCTGGTTGACATGGGTGAGGGTAAGCAGTAATCTATATTCCCAGGAATAGTCGAAACACTTCCCAAAATAGTCGGTCTCCATGCCCATGTTGCACTGAGTCGTATTGCCAAATTCATGGCCAGTTGTTTGGCCATTAGATCAGCTGGATGGCAGTGTAACATGGTAAAACGATGATGGCGTAGTGCGCATAGCATCAGTAATCATCAGTATTTTGTTAACTATACTGCAGTATGTAGTATAGTTATGTGCAGGCCACCATACCAGCGCTCCATACATTAATATGGGCTTTATTACTGTGTTAAAAAGCCATAGGCATTTCTAGGATTGACGCCCCAGTTTCTACCTATAGCTTGCTTACAAGTGTAAAAGGCTATTAAAGCCTTATTTGCCCTAAATTTAATATTAGGGTTCCATGACAGTTTGGAGTCAAGGATGACACCTATATACTTCGCCCTGTCCGATAACTTAAGCTCAACATCGTTTAGAAGCGGTAAAAAGGGGTATCTTGTTTCTTCTGGTGAATAACACAAGATCCGTTTTCTGAGTATTAACGCTAAGACCACTTTCAATACTCCACCTACTAATTTGTCCAAGCGCTGATTGCAGACGTTGCGAGATATTATCAAGGTGTTTTCCCGATACTGCCACCGCAACATCATCCACGTATGCCACAGTTCTGAACATCATAGAGTCCAGTTCCATGATGTTCAGAACTGTCACCTCTTCCAAAGAAGAGGTATGTTTTGCATTTTATACATGCTGCCATGTGTTAAAATAGCTGCCTGACTGGCTGCCAGGCAGACCACCGAGCCGCCCAATATGGGATACAAACGCTGGTGGAATTCGGACAATGGACAGTAAAATCTCAATGAAGGGGAGAATCACTCTATACAGGGTATCTGATATCCACCCCATAGGAGAAACAGACGCTATTAGACACTGAGGGGAGGTAGTTCTTAGTTTCATGCACGCCATGAGCCCGTCTGGCATGGGTGGCCCTACCAGCATGGACTCATGACACATGACCCTCTGCGTCGCGACAAGATGACTACCCATCGCAGAGATATTCGATACGATAGTTTACTCGATATCGAATGCAGTGATTAGACCCCAGTTCTTCTTGAAGAAACAAACTCTAAACACCACGTTTTCTTTTATTAGGCTCGAAGCTTTTTAATTTTCGTACTGAAAATTTCATTTTGGTAGGAGAAATTTCAATTTTTCATTCTTCCTGGAACTGCTCTTAAATTTGATTGATTGCAATTAATTTTTGATTGCATTCTACAAATTCCTTTGAATTGGAAACGTTTTGAAATTCATTTCTGCTTATTTCGTTTGAATTCATTCATTTATTTTTTTAAATAATTAATTCTTATTTTTTATGAATAGAGTGCTATTTTTAATTCAAAATTTTGCTTATTCGTAAAGAATTAAAATCAAAAAAAAAAAATGATTCATTTACAGCTCTGTACGAGATACTAAGGTACCTCACAAAATTTTATTGAAATTCATTCAGTAGTTTTTACGTGATGTGAACTCAGACAGACAGACTGACAGACAAAAATTCTAAAAACTGGTGTTTTGTATTCGATTTCGATAACTATCTGCACCAGCAACCAAATTTTCCAAAAATATTTCATGTTCAGAAATGGTCGTGTTACAGTTTCATTTAATGCATAGATATACAGTGGCTCAAAGTTATAATGGAACAGCTTGGATGTTTAAATGTCGACCCTGATACCAAATTAAATACACTTTTTAGCAAATAAGTTTTTTATTTTTAGAAGATTATTGGCTATATATTTATTATTAAAAAACAAAAAAAAATTAAAATATTTACATGAAGTAATAAAATTAGTAAAAGTTTAACAAAACACAGCATTTCAGCATCAAAGTTATAATGGAACAGATCATGTAATTCATAAGAAGTTTTTGGACAATGCTAATTTAATTCATATTTAATACTTAGTTGGGAGCCCTTTTTGTTTAATTACCGCTTTCAAGCGATTTGGCATTGAATCAACTAATTTAGAACAGAAGGAAACCGGTATTTTGTTCCACTCTTCCTTTAGAGCTACCACCAACTCTACTCTGTTATTTATGCGGTGATTTTTTAATTTTTGCTCCAAGTAATTCCAAACATGCTCGATAGCATTCAGATCAGGTGACTGCGGCGGAGTATCAAGCACATGGGGACAATTGTAGAGTAACCAACTGCGCACAACATGAGCCTTATGCTTTGGGTCATTGTCCTGATAAAAAAATAAAACTGCTTTCTATTCCGAGCTTTCGAGCGCTCTCTTTTACATTTGATTTCAGAAGGTTTAAATAATATATTTTGTCCATATTTCCCTCGATGACATGTAAATTACCTGGCCCAGCAGCTGATATTGCACCCCATACCATTACTGAACCTAACCCGTGCTTAACTGTAGGACGGAGGTTTGCGCTATCAAACTCTTCATTAGCTCTGCGCCACACGTATGATTGTCCGTCTGATCTAAAAATATTAAATTTACTCTCATCAGTAAATAAAACATTTTTCCAGAATGAGAGATCTTTAGTAATCATGTTTTTCGCAAACACCAGTCGCTTTTGTTGATTTACTTTACTAACAAAAGGCTTTTTTCTAGCGACACGTCCATGGTATTGATGTTTTCTAAGCACATTCCTAACTGTTTCAGGGTTGCCTTTTTTTCCAAGATACTTCTCTGCCTCTGATGTTAGTTTTGGAGCACTTGTATGAGGGTTTTTCTTGATGGTTTGTAGTAACCAATGTTCATCTGACTCTGAAAAAATTTTGCGCCTACTTGGTTTTGGCTTATTATCAAAGCTTGTGACATTTTTGTAACGCTTAACGATGTTAAAAACAGTTGTTGGTGCTCGATTAACAATTGCACTAATTTCGCGTATAGTTTTACCCTCTTTTGATAATCGAATAATGATTTCCCTCTGCTCAACCGATGTTTGCTTACCTCCTGGTGCCATTGCTCCTGTTGCGACTCAAAAAAAACCAAATAATGTTACAAAACTCTTCTAAATGCTTTTCTAAAATCTAACGGCACAAATTGATAATCACACGAAGTTAGACGCGGTTGTAGCAATGAAGTTGCCATATTTTTGAAAAGTGTTCCATTATTACTTTGAGGGTAACACAGGTGTATTTTTGTTTAATTTAATTTTTGTTGTTGATGCAAATAAAGCTATTTTTTTTTTTTTTGGAAATAAATATAATATACATAAGCTTTTAAAATCATCTATCATTCTTCTTAAAAGTTTTCTGGTTCATTTGGTATTAGGGTCGAAATTTAAAAATTCAAGCTGTTCCATTATAACTTTGATCCACTGTAGATAAAAAAACATATGTCCTTTATACGTCCAACCGAATTAATAGACATTTTGTGAGTGTTTTTTTTTTTTATCAAAAATTTTTCAAATTAAATACACTTGGCAAAAAAAAGAAAGAAAATATTCCACAGAACTCTAAATCGGCTAGATACTGAGTACTTACTGTTAGCTAAACAAATACAATTATTAAATATCATTATTAAGAAACAAATAGCGGAATCAAACATTTTTAAGCTTAAACTTAAAAATATTAAACCAGATCTACTGCTCATAAACAAATTTATAGAATTACTAGCGAACTCCCTTGCGCCTTAATAATGGTAACCGCAAACACAAGGCAAACAGGAAACTGAAGTCGTTGAATCATTGGGATGCGTGGAATGAATACATCATCGCCTCTGAATTTTCCAGTTAAAATAGTAGCTTAAATTACATAAGCCATCAACCTTTTAATAGCAAGTCTTGTACCATTACACAAACGGGATTAATTGATATTGCGAAGCATAATAATAGTGGCTCCAACTTTCAATTGGAGATTATGCGGAGGCAATACTGGTAATTCCAACGAATCCAAAAATTCTGTTGGATAACTCACAACATCTTCTTCATTGGTAACAGTATCCACAGACTTGTACAGCACCAATTCGCCAGGAATCTTTGATTGTAAAGCCATGTTTATTTCAGTAACATCTTTGTTTTTTGCCGCTAAAATTGCTCTATCTCTGAACCATGCATCGAATCTATATTGTTGTGCTATGTTAATGAAAACACATTCAATCAATTTCTCTTTTGACTGTACGAAACGGCAAAATGTCATTTGGCAATGTTATCAATCCAGTGTCATCAGCAGGCATTGCACCATTCCCAATTTTCAGCAATTGCTTAGAGAATTTTTCAGCAGATGGATCATTCTGCTACTGAACACGAACGTTGGTAGTGAGTTTCAATGTTTTAACAAATCTCCATAAATATGAAGACTCTTGCTTAATTAAAGTCTTCATATTAATTTCATCGGCAGCTGTCGATCTAGGAATAGAACACGTTCTAAATGAAAAATGTCATATGTATCATACACATGAAAAATACACATGTTATGTTTGAAAGGGTTCACACGACGAGTTTTAGAAAAGTGCCAAGTCATATGACAAATACTCGTCGTGTAAAACCACTTTTAATAATGTTCATTTTCAGCACGTTTTTTTTATTTTTTTTTTTTATTTTATTTACTATCATAAAATCAATATAAAATTTTCTAAACTTAACGTATACAACTTATGAGATTCTACATAAAGTATTGCAACAATTAAAACATTTTTGTTTATAATAGATTACAAATTGTATAAGACACATACTAATTATTTAAGGTAAAAAGATAGGAAAAACCTTTCAGTTGGAAAAGAAATTTTAAATTGACCCCTTTAGCAAATTTCTTATAGTAGCAAAATTTGAAGACCTGCATTTGCCTTCAAATCTGATCGTCAAATCACTGCAGATATCGCTAAGCATTTTTTGCTTGTATTTTCTATGTAGGCGATTAGTTGAAAACCTTCGGTTGTTGTGTGGATTTAAAAAGGTTTCATTAATAAAAACTAAGTCAATTTGCTTTTGAATTAAAACTTGCTCCAATTGAAGAATGGAGCTACTGTTTGTCATGCCTTGCGCATTAAAGTGCATAACATACTTCTTGATTATATAACATATTTGAGCATATTGCCGAGTACTCTCAATTTATATTATTTTGTTTTACATTTCTCCAAAGCGTTCAGAGCTTCAAAGTAAATCTCTAATATTTTTTCATTAGATAAATCATCGTCTTTGTTATGACCAAATGCAGTTGCACTCTGTCGAGGTTCTCTTACTTGGTTTGCTTCATTTGGCCAAGCGTTACTTGGTCTTGCTACGTTGTTGCCAATAGGAGGAAAATCTTCTGTTGAGAAATTAAACTGAAGCCTGTTTTTGGTAAAACTTACTTTTCTTTGGTTTCTTGAGGTTCTTTGGCGGATTTCAAGATATTCCCTTCTAGATGGACAGCGTGCAACATCAGCTCTATGGTTGGTGTCTTTCAGGTTATTTTTAACACAGTTGAAACATTTATAAACAACTGGTCCTTGAGTTAGGGCCTTGTTAAGTGGGTACTCGGAGTAATCATGCTAGCTACCACAACTGATGCAGTTATTGCTTCTGTGACAATTTGAGGAACCATGACCGAACATGGCGCATTTTGAACATTGAGTTGGACCTCTAGATCTGCGTAAGGGATTTCTCCACTAAACCGCTATGTTGTGAAAATACTTTATTCTAAAAATGTCTTTCTTTGAAATCAGTTTTTTATCGTACTCGATCATGTAAATTGCGTTATCTTCGGAAGTTCTCTTGGTAATAATTTCTTTTATGTTGATTGGAGTAATATTGAAAAATTGCTTAAATTCTTCAAAAATATCTTAAGTCTCTACCTGTGGTAATCCAAATTTATTTTGATCCTTTATTGGGTGTGTGTAAAACTTTATCTTTCTTTCCTTTATGGCCTTTATGGTTTCCTCATACTGAGGTAACGTAATAGGTAAAGTTTTGGTGCCAACGGACATCCTTTTATATTTGCAGGTTTCCCCGAATAACCCTAATACATTGGAAAAACTATAATCCAAGTCCACCACAATTGGCGGAATTTTTATTGGAGTCTCCTTATACTCTCCATCAGAGAACAGATTGAGACCACTAACGTTTGCTTAACACTCATGCATTCGTTACTTTTGTCATGTGTTTCATAGACAAGAACCGCTAATGATGTTGCTATGTATACAATCATTGTTTATATTGATTGCCTTTTTTACACTCATAAACAATCAAAAAATATTCATACCACTCATTCAGTAATCGTTGCTAATTTGTTTGCATAAGTTGTGTATTTATATTTCGTTTAAAAAATTAAAAAATTGGAGTGCGCAGATATTATAGAAAAAATAAATACCGGCGTTTTCCGTACAATTAAAAAAAAAACAAAAAGTAGAAAATGGAAAATTTTAAATTTTATTGTATGTAAAATTTTTTCCCTAATACAAAATGAAAATAATGAAATCATTGATGGATTTGTATATTGTGAAAAGTGTAATCGCCTCTTCAAATATAATGGAAAACAAACCTCAAATTTAATTCGCCATAAATGTTACATAAACCAGAATATCGATGTTGAATTAAAAAAAGTCTGTAGTTTTGATAAAGGAACTTTTATTGATGTATGCGCACAATGGGTTGTAGAAGATTGCCGCCCATTTTCCGCATTTGGTGGCAAAGGATTCAAGAAATTAGCTCAGGAGCTAATAAACATTGGGGCGAAATATGGCAGTACTTTGATCCGATATAATACCGGATCCGACAACGATATCGAACCGCATACAAATTAAGGCGGAGGAAAAAAGAAATTGTATTAAAGATGAAGTTAAAGAAACAGTAGCCAATGGGATGGCATCAATAACAACGGACTTGTGGACGGATGATTTTGTAAAAAGAAATTTCTTGTGTGTTACGTTTCATTTTACAAAAGAATCTAAATTTAAAGATATTGTACTTGGTGTAAAGTCAATGGATTTTGAAAGTAGCACAGCAGAAAATATTATTATTCTGAAATGTGTCTTAAATGAGTTTCAAATAAGTAATTTGGAAAAAATAACGTTTGTGACAGATCGGGGAGCAAATATTGTAAAAGCCCTGCAAAATTACACGCGTCTTAACTGTGCCAATCATTTATTCAATAATGTGTTACATTCTGCTTTTAATAAAACAACGGAACTACAGCCTAAGTTAGAAGCTTCCAAAAAACTGGTTAAGTTTTTTAAAAAGAGTAACTTACAGCACTTGTTGGCGACTTCATTAAAAAACTATTGCGTGACCCGCTGGAATTCATACTTTAGTTTATTTAAATCTATTTTAAACAACTGGGTTGCCATTCAAGAAATACTCACAAGAAACACAGAAATGCATAGAACTAGCGACATTCATTTTCCTACGCTTACAGCATTAGTAGAACTTTTTGAAAATTTTGATAAGATAAGCAATTATGTTACAAGTTATTACATTTGTTTATCATTTAACAGCCTGAAAAATATTTGTGCGATTGACACCCTTGATTCCCTCAGTATAGTGGCATTAAAGAAAAATATTGTGAGAGAAATCGATGGAAAATGGATTCCGAATATAAGTGTTTACCAATATGCTGCTTGTTTTATATATCTACCAACAAACCGCATTTTAGAACAAGGAATTTTGAATGACGTAAAAAAGTTCTGTGTTTCACAAATTTTAAGTGATCAAAACCATTTAACTTCTTCATCCAGTGAAACACATTGTCAAACTTCAGATGATAACTCAACTCATGATGATTTTGAACTATTCTTTTCCAATTTTATAAGTCACTCAAGCAATAATGCGGAAGAAAGCATTATCGATGAGGTTAATCGGTATTCTTTATATCATGATAACGTTAATATAAACTTTAACGTTTTGCAATGGTGGGATCAGCACGTTACCGAGTACCCAAGACTGTCTAAACTTGCGAAAAGAATTTTGACTATCCCTGCCAGTAGTGCTGCTTCAGAGCGTGCTTTTTCCGCGGCAGGCAATATAATTTCCGAAAAACGAAACCGATTGGGTCCAAGGTCAGTAAATAATATAATGTTTTTAAATTCCTTCTATAAATATGAACAAACTTAATTTAATTTTTATTTATAGTAGAATAACAGGATATATTTTATATGTGTAATATATTGAATTTATATTTTATTTTTTTATAAAAATATGTACTTTTTAAATATAAAACCTTTTGAAGCTTTAGAAAATATAATTTAAAATAATTTAAGTTTATAACTTAAGTTCGACTATAAATTTCATTGTATGTAATACATAAGTAGTTCGATAATAATAATTTCAACATAATTTTATTAAATTATATTGAAATATTATATTATATTACCTACAGGCTAAATATATTTAATGAATTGAAACATTGAAAAAATTTGTTGTTTTTGAAATAATTATTCAGCGTTAAGTGGATGATATTTGCGTGCATTAATAATTTGGGAAATCCGCAATTAGTTTTAATAGTTCTTAAAAAACAAATTAAGTAATATAATTATATTTCATGCTTGAGAAAAACCCCTACATAAAAGGGTCTTGTGACAATAAAGGTAAATAAATAAGCCCAGTTGTGTTGTTTGATTTATGTACCTGTTATGCATATACATACATATAAGAACCGTTATAAGAACAACCACAAACATACATAAATGTAAGTATGTTCATAAATATTTCGGAATTCTCGGAATCGTAACAAAACTTATTCAATTATTCATAAACTCAAAATTTTACAAAACCTTTTGTGCGGGATTTTCACAACCATAAAATATTCATATGTTACTATTTATTGCTACTTTTTAACCCTATCAATAAAAATTAAACACTTTCGTATTTACTGATGTTAAACAATATGATCTTTTTAGTGGAAAACACCAATAAATTCTCATTCACATTGTAACCATTCATACCATTCGCTATCCATTCGTTGCTTTTTGTGAGTACATATTAGATGACATTTACAGCAGACATGCAATGCATGCATGTAAATTCGTTTTACTCCCTTTTTGTGAATTGTGACATGTACTGCTTTTCTCAAATGCTGTAAACTGACAACAAAAGGCTCATTTTTGTGATTGTACTCAAAAGCATAAAAGAAGGCATTCAAACCGTTCTCTGCTCTCCATCTTCTGAGTCAGTTTCATCCATATCGGATAATGCTTCAAATCTATTTGTAGACTTCTCATTTACTTTTTGATATTTATATCTTGGATTATTTCCACAAAATTTATTACGTTTTGTGGACATAGCCATAAATTAGAAATTAAATTTTAAATGCTTTTATTTTCACGTAGAAATCAGCTGTTTTATATATGTATTTTCAGCACGTTTTTTAGCAACTAATACAAAAATTTGTTAAATTGTGTGTACAATTAAACGAAAAATTATCAGGCTTTGAAATTATTAGTGTGGTGTACCGCAGGGCTCAATAGTAGCACCACACCTTTACAATATATTTATGTTTGATTTTTCTCAAGTGAAACCATATTCTACAGCTCTGCTGTATGCGGATAATTTTCTTCTTTATTCTCACAATGAATCACCGAATGAAGCCTTAAAGCAAGTTTTAAATCATCTTAATTGGTAAAAGGTTGTTATGATGACTGAGGAGTCAAACTAAATACCTCCAAATGTGAAGCTAAATACCTCCAAATGTGAAGCTATCTGCCTCTGGAAAATGTAGATTTATTGTTGACCATCAGAGTAAAAACTCAAAACCCTTTACTATAAATTTAAAATATCTTGGAATAAATTTTAACAATCTTACGAGGTCATGAGCGAATTGTTTTAAATAAATCTTATAGATATTAGGAGCATTCGCAAATATTTTTTATATTACAAATTTGCCTTAAGAACTAAACTGTTGGGTAGTTAACTTATAATATTTATAGTACAATTTAAAACTTTACAATAAAACTACTTTGTTATAAACATATTTTTTAATCATAATAGCTTTGAATTACAAGTTTAATTTTTTCTTTAGCTATTAAATATTTTTTCATTCTGTTTTAAAAATTTTTGAAATGGTAGTAATCTTTTGTTTTTGTAAATAAATTATTTTTTATAAAAAATCTTGAAAATTAGTGTTTGAGTTTTATTTAAATCTTTTTATTTAATTGCCTCATAAAACACTAAAATTGGTGACCCCGTGAATTAAACACTCATATTTTTAACTGCAACTGCTAAAATGTCGCATAAGAGCTCAGAGTTAAGGTTTTCATCGCTTTCAAGAGGCAATGAAAAAGCTCGAGTTTCTGTGAAGTCACCACCATTTTGGAAGACGAATCCCGCTTTATTGTTTAAACAGTTTGGAAGTAAATTCATCACAGCTGGAATTACTACCGACTCAACCAAATTCCACGCCATTATAGGATCCATTGAAGCTAATGTAATATGTGTAGTAAGCGTCATTATTTTGCAACCCCCGGAAAATAATATATTTTCGTGTGCCCCTTGAACGGCATAATAGTTGCTTTTAGAGTAAGACGAGAAGGTAACACCGTTCATTAGGTGCATGGGAATACAACCTTAAAAACAGCTGTTAAAGAAGTGACAGGTAGGAAAAAAAAAAGATGGCAAATGGTAAAAATAGGCGGGAAAAAGGAAAAATGTCATTTTGGGGTCGAAGAAGGACAAGATGGGAAACTTTACTTTTTGAGATTAACTGAGCAGAATGAGAAAATAACTTGCCGGCTTTGGTTTGGGCTCACACTAGGGTTCAGTTCCGACTGTTTTTACAGACTCGACGAAATACTTGCACGGGTGCGCCGGGGTTTTGAAACGTTCCCGTGGATAATTTTGGATATGGAGCAGTAAATCAGTATCAGGTAAGTGAGCTGTAGTTTTGAACCTGTAGGGGTAGTTAGGGGCAAATGAATAGGTCATGAATTTGCCAAGGAGTCCGCGCAGCACAAAAAATCAATAAAGAAGCATAATTATTTTTCTTAGTGAAATGGTAAATTTTATTTATTTACATTTTTTGTACAGTGACTCGTGGATGACTTGATGGCGAACTTCACGCCAAAATCTACCAGCTCAGCCAGGCCTTGCCATCGTTTGTTTCTACACTTAGCGTTGCCATCAGGCCATCCACTGGGTTTGGCCAAGAGTCGGTAACAATGTACGAAACTATCAAACAACGGTTGCAAGAATGTTTTGCCGATTCGCAGGAAAAACAAATGAAGAAACTGTTACGCGATACTAAGTTGGAGAAAAAAAACATCAACACTATTTCGCGAGATGTCCACGTTGTCACATGGTCGTATATGTCGAGGATGCAGCTTTTGCCAAATAAATGCAAGCTATTTTATCAGTAAGTAGTGAATCACTGAGCAAATTAGCACTTATGGCAGATAAAATTCCTGACACTTCAGAATCTTGGGAGGTAAACGCGGTATCTACAAGCGCACTAGAGAAACAAATAGATATTCTTACAAGAAAAGTCGAAGAATTATCTCGAGACCGATGTCGTAGAGAAAGCCGCGACCGCAGCTTTCAACGTTCGCGTACAAAAGTGCTCAGCTAAGAAAGATAAACCATATTGCTAGTACCATTTCAAATTCGGCGAAAAAGCAAAAAAAAAAAAAACTGTGTGTCAAACCATACGCATTCTTGACGGCAAATTTAAATTCTTCGGAAAAGCGCATCGTGCTGGCGAGTAGTATGGCAGTATCATTTAAAAAGTCAAAGAGTTCACTTGTCAAATTTCAAGAGTGTTTAACAGTTTGCTGTATTTTTGAACAGTGGTGTTAATAAATAAAGTGACTTACAGCAAAAGTAATAACAGTGTGTATTTATTTTGCAATTAAAAGAACTCAACGTAAAGTAAAAACCTAACAATATTATTAACATTTTTAATGAACAAAACAAATTGAAGTTGGTCTAATATAAATTACCTTTCACCTGTCGGTTATATAAACGAAGAACCGCGCAATTTAAACTTAAATACTAACATATGTTAGAGTTTTTATAAAAAAAAAACAAGTAAAAGTGCTATATTCGGCCGTGCCGAATCTTTTATACCCTTCACCACGGTGATTTTATTTATACAGACATGTACATCATTATCCATATTGTTGACTCTTTACATAAATTAAAATAAGTCATATGAGAAAAAACTCATTATTCATACTTTAAAGAAATAGCAGACAGCGGCGACGCAGCTAAATGAAAACAAATTCCGTTGGCTACAATTGTCGCCGTGTTGTCAGCTACTTAATAATATTGAAGACGACAGCTACATCGTAAACTCTGACATTGTTGTAGAAATACTTATTTTGCTTTTTTTTATAAAATTAAATAACTTTTTCAAAAATTTATAAATATTTCCTCCAAAACTTTTTTTTGCATATGAATTTTTAATTTGCAAATTTGTGATATTTTCTTTTGTTGAATAAAATAGAAATTAGCCTAAGTTGACGACAGCCACAACGTTTCATTTATGACAGTTTGTAGTCGGTATTCTGATGATGTCTATGTGTTTAATGCACCTAGGTTTTAAAACAGAGATATCATCTATTTAAAAATCAAACGCATTTAAAACAAGTAAAAGTGCTATATTCGGCCGTGCCGAATCTTCTATACCCTTCACCACGGTGATTTTATTTATACACACATGTACAGCATTGTCCATATTGTTGACTCTTTACTTAAATAAAGTCGTATGAGAAAAAATCATTATTCATGAGTTAAAGAAATAGAAGACAAATTCCGTTTGTTACAATTGTCGCCGTGTTGTCAGCTACTTAATGATATTGAAGCCGACAGCTACATCGTAAACCATAGATAACACATAGATAGTCAACTGAAACGTCAAAAACCTAAGTCTCTTGTCAAAAAACCTAAGGCTAAGAATGTATTGGTAGGCAAAATTGTATAAGTGTTGGTTATTAAAAAAATTTCCCCACAGCACCTAAACTGCACATAGTTGTATAAAATGTTTTGTAAAAAAAACATATTTTTTTACATTCAATTTTATATGCTAAAATTACACAAACTTATGTTTAAAAAAAATATATATTTTTGAATTTTTGCTAATATATTTATATGTGCGAAAAACGTTATATTGAATAGTAATTTAAAATAATTATTATTTTGTATTGAAAATTTTCATCCCCTAAAAGACAAAAAAATACAATACTGTGAAGAAATAAATTTCACCTAACAAATGTCAACAAAATGAAATAAATTTTTTGTTAAAAAATCAAAAATAAATTAAACTGTGAATAAGTTCTTATTGCGAAAATTAAAAAATTAATTATATAATTGGAAAGTGCAAAAATATATTACGTAATAGTGTGTTAATGTAAGTAGAAATTTTACTCCCCTATGCGTGTTGAATTCACAGCGTACCCGTATGTGTGAAGACATTTATAGCCACGTTTTTGACATTTGGAGAGTTGACCATCTATGTGTTATCTATGTCGTAAACTCTGACATTGTTGTAGAAATACTTATTTTGCTTTTATAAAATAAAATAACTTTTTCAAAAAATTATAAATATTTCCTCAAATACTTTTTGTTTGAATATGAATTTGTAATTTACAATTTTGTGACATTTTCTTCTGTTGAATAAAATAGAAATTAGTCTAAGTTGACGACAGCCACAACGGTGGCCGTGTAGCCATGTAGCTTTGCTACCTTCAAAATAATCGTTTTATTTTTGACAGTTTGTAGTCGGTATCCTGATGATGTCTATGTGTTTAATGCACCTAGGTTTTAAAACAGAGATATCATCTATATAAAAATCAAACGCATTTAAAAAAATGTGTTACTCTACATACACACATACATACATGTGTATATTCTTATATATTATGTTATAATAAATATATATTATGTTATATAAAAATTAAAATTTTTTTTTTAAATTTTTTAAATTTTTTTTTTTTAAAATTTGATTGAAATATTTTTATTAAATTTTGGACCTTTCTCCAATCTATATTGAGTTAGAATGGTCAGACTAAAGCAAAAAGAAATCCTTACAAAAAAAATCATCATATTGACACGTGGGGGGTCCTTTTAACTGCTCCTATTTGTCAGTGGGTACCCTGTGGGTCCATTGGCTACCTCTATGCGTATTGCTTACTATTAAGGTCTCTAATACAAATCAAAGCAGAAAAACCCTACCAATCTAAAAACAAACAAAAATCGCCCCTCGCAGGGGGTTATTGATCCCCCGAGATCTGTATGCACTCCTTGCGATCTACCTGTCGCAGTCTAATATTTATTTGACAAAAAAGGCAAAACAGAATCATTAAAGCCGAAAAAAAAATTAAAAAAAAAAACAAACAAAAAATATAGGTGGGCGTGGTTTTTGGCCCGTAGCCTCCAAAAGACTGATCCGATGTTGCTGAATTGCAATACCAAAATTTTTGAAACTATGCCTGACAGATTGGTGTGCTTAAATTTTTTGTATCCATTCTGGTGCCTTGGCAAATGACATTACCACACTAACACGGACATACGGACAGACGGACATCGCTTAATCAACTTCTCTATGTATAAGGATCCAGAATATATATACTTTATGGGGTCGGAAATGAATATTGTAGAAATTACACACGGAATGACAAACATATATACCCTTTCCACCTGTGGTGAAGGGTATAAAATACATTGGTACTCACAGAGGACAGCACCCTCTTTGTGACTTTTGGTTTGTTTTGTAATTTAGAATTAAATTTATATAAATAGATTATCTCTCTTATTACGTAAGCCTCGGGAGTAAGGGCGTAACAGTCTTCTTTTACATTTTAATTATTGTATACCATTTTAAAGATAAAGCTTGGTGCTGATAAAAATTATTGATAATTAAGATAATACATTTTAGTCTAAGTTGTTCTTTTGTTTACTTTGTTTCTATTTAGCTTACTGTCAAAAAGGTCTCAATAAATATTAAAATAACTCTTTTTAAGGAAAATACATAACAAATTAAAATTTATTTTTAAATGTTTGCTTTAAATTTAATTTCAGGTGGTTCAAATGAATAAATTACCCTTGATTTTAACATTTGTTGGATCTGAAAACTGCAATACCGGACACATTTTAGCTTTAGAACATCAATTAGATGGCTATTTAGAAGATATGAGACTTGCCGTTAGTGAGGCAACATAAAAAATCTATTCTCATTGCCTTTTTTTAACAAAACTTTCTTTTCTTATCTATTAACATAAGTAAAAAAACATTTTCCAAAATCTTTTTGTAAATTATATCTACAAAAATATAAATGTTAACCATAATAAATGAGTAAGAAAAAAAAAATAAACATCCAATAAAAACATTTTTACTTTATAAAATTTACACAAAATGTGAACTTCTTCTATTTTTTTATTAAAACTTTATAAGTAAACTTCAAAACAGGAATGATTACAATTTAAATAAAATTGAAACTATGTAATATAGATGAAAACAAAGTAAAATAACTACATAATTCAATTGTAAATTTAGTTTTAAACAAAATACAGAATGTGATAACAGAAATGTTGAATATAAACGTTTATTTAATAAACTTTAAAGACTATTGAAGAAATTTTCAATTCTTGTTACTGTAACTGCATTTTGTTTTGTTACTTCGAGGTTATAAAGAACCTCAACTTTATTTACAATTCATCTTTAAGTCGTTGTTCTGCCGCAGAGAAAGCTTCTTCATCACAAGCAGCTGGTGTTTCGAAATCGAAATAATATTCACAGCGATTTGGTTCACTAACTCCAGTTAATTTCGACTCTAAAGCACATTTTAGTTGGACAACAACTGAACGTTGCGGTCCATTCCAACAGGATGCTCCGTGTGCGTACTTTTGCTGGTAATATTTATTATATCCTTCATGCAACCATTGATCCCAACGTCCCAATGTTATTTCAGAACCACCGCTGCGTGGCTGTTGGGAAGCTCTTTCGAATGGGCATAATTTATAAACGTATTCGCGTTCTTCAAAATTGTAACATTCACCTTCGAGAGTGGCATATTCATCGTTAGGGCCATAGTCTTTTGCGTTTTGGTCATCAATTTCTTTAATTTCATGTTCAATTTCACGAATAGTACGTTCAACTTCTGAAAAAGCATTACGTGCTTCATTGGCCATGTTTATGAACCTCTGCGTTTCCGGATCATATTCAACTTCATGACTTTTTTCTACATCTACTGACCCAGTGCCTACATCATCATCTTCATAAGTTTCTTCTTCCTCTTCTTCATCGCCTTCGAATTGCTGTTCTTGCGATTGTTGTTCGTTGCCTAAGACGAAAGAATTTATTAAAGATATATTATTTAAATCGGAATTTAGTAGAAATCAAAATCGTAGTCATAATATATATTAAACAAATATTACATACGTATTGTTTTATAATTTATTGAATTATACATAATTTAAATTTAATTTAAAGTCGGTACATTTATGGAACTTGCAAAATATTACCTTCTTCTATGTTTTGGCCATCCCTCTGTTCTTCATTTAATAATTCAGCTACTTCATCGGTTTGTTCATCTCCTGGAGGGGTGAAAAGACCTTCAGCTTTCATATGCATAGTTTTAATACGTGGCCAAGACAAAGTAATGAAGGCATCTAAATCAATACGCTCGCGTTCATCTAAAAAATATTTAGCTTCCTCTACGGTTACAACACCGTTACGATCACGATCCAATTTCAGGTCAAGTTGAAGCTCAGTAACTTCGATGAAACCATCTTTATTTTTATCATAATTTATAAAACTGGCAGTGGCTTCAGTGCGCAAAGAATCATCAGATGTTTGGGCATCTGCAGTAGCTACTTCCTCTTTTTCCTTTTGCTGCTGCTTAAAATAATCTATAGCTTCTGATTCGGCGTTTTCAGCCTGTTTTTTCAATTGCTCCTTCTCAGCCTTTAAAATTTCTTGTTCCTGACGGCGAGCATCTAATTCGGCACGACGTTTCTCTCTCTCAACTTTTAGTTGTTTACCCTGAGCCACCATTTCAGACCGTTTAGCTGAACCCTTCTTATAAATTTCGGCTTGCGATTTGCGTTGTTCCTGCTCAACTTTACCCAATTCTATACAAATATTTTCACACTTACTTTCAGGCAGGTATTCGTCACTGCCATCACAACAATCGCATATGCCATCGTTAACTCTCGAACTTGGAATATCCTGAGAACGATGTCCCTTGTTTGCACAATGAAATATTCCATTCGAACAAGCCGATGTTCCTGGCTCATCACTGCCGTCGGCACAATCACAGTAGTCGTCATTAATTTGTACGAATTTTATTGTTTTACTACTGTCCAAACAAATCCATGTTGCGTCCGAACGAGGACTGTATAGTGTTGCTTTTAACAAAGACACGCCAAGAGGTCGTGGTACGTCAGCAAATGAAATTCCCCAAAAATTTGTAAAAGTGAACAAAAAAGTGCACATAAATTGTGCTAGTTTTTTGCTAGGTAACATTTTTAAGGGTTTGTTTACTTAAGAGGTGGGCTTTGTTTACGCGCACTTACGTGGTTTTATCAATAGCAATTCGAATTAAAGTGTTTGTGTTAATCTTTTTCTGAAGTTCTTTTAAAGAGATAAATAAAATTGTAATTACAGCAATGAAAAACCGGCGATTCTATTAAAAAATGAACGTATTATACAAGGTATTCTCTATGGATGTGAAAATAGTGGTGGTGTATATTCAGTGAATGTGAAAGGTTTGTACCTTTGTGTTGCCACACAGCAAAAAATTAATGCTCAGGGCACAGTTATCGATAATAAAACCGCCATATATATTTTGATGTCTAGTTCTTTTTGTGGTGTAATCAACAATAGCTTTGAATACCTCTAAAGCGAACGTTTTCCCTTTAGCACTTTTTCAAAAAAAAAAAGAGCTAATATAGCTCTTTTCAATCTAATTAACAGCACGTTTTGGCACTTTATGCTTTGTTGAATGGATTTTTCCGTTTTACCCTTTATTATTTCATCTTTGTAATCAATCACATAACATTTTAATTCACATAAAATATGACTTACAAAGATGTACTAGCTGCTGTTCAAGTTATGATTAGCTCCAAACGAATTTGGAAAAATAAATTCATATAAATATAGTATGTATATCAAGTCAACATACATATTATATAAAAAAATATATGTAAAGAAGACGAAAATAATAATTTGACTCTTTTTGGAAATAACTGTTCATTTTCGAAAATTTGTGATATTTCAGAAGCTATTTTTATCACAAATAATAACAATATCTATAGTTTAATTTACAATTTTCATATTTGGTTTAAAAAAAATGGGTCTATATCGAGTAAATAACGAAATATAATTGCTGAAATGAAAAAATAAATATTTTTACATGATCATCATCCCCTAATTAATCTAGAAAAATTAAATTCGGTGTATATAATGCAAAAGTCAGTAACATAAAAACATCTGTAAATATAAGAAAAATATTAAATAGATAAATATTTAATGAAACAAATGAAAATTCTACTCGATTTACTTTCGACACTAAAAAGTAAATCGAAATGATGAAATAATGGTTTTCGATTTACAAAATACTAAAAAAGTGAATTCGTGTCATAATCGGAAAAGTTCGGATTCGGTTTACAGAACAGGGGTGATTTTAATTTAAATATGTTCCAGGGCGTATCTAAATTTTAAATATGCCTTGATATGTACCTATGAAAATAGTTGTATATTTTTTTTTTTTTTTTTTTTAATAAAAATATAACCATAAAATAAGCCTAGTACTCTGTTGGAATTTGTGAAAAATGTTGAGCAACATTTATTATTTCACAAGGAAAATTTTACATTTAAAATGTGGTGTCTATACCCTAGTGTACTCTGTTCGAATTTGTGGAAAATGTTGAGCAACATCTATTATTTCACAACGAAAATTTGAAATTTAAAATGTGGTGTCTATCTCGGGATTTGGAAGAATTTTACGATTTTATTGCTTTTAAATATATCTCATTGTTTTAAAAAAATTTTTCACAAAATATTTTACAAAAAATTCCACATGAAATATTGCTCATTTGCTTTTTTCACAGTTTTGATAAAATGTTGCCAGAAATATTTGCTTTATTTAACAGCTCACATTGTTTTAAAAAGTTTTCCACAAAAAATTTTACAAATAAAAACACATGAAATAATGCTCATTTGCTTTATTTCACATTTTTGATAAAATGTTGCCAGAAACATTTCATGTTTTTCCACAGTAAAAACAGAGTACTACTCCTGCAACATCTTTTCATGACTTTTTCATACAAATTTTTTATGTATGTAGGTTGACAGTATTCCGCATGAAAAACTGAACAGAGTACCAGGCTTAAAGGTAGAATTAGTTTTTATTTTCCGTTCTGTTACGAAACAGGTCATCTATTTTTGATAAATTGAAATGTGTACATGGAGTTTTTCTATTCCGCTCCATTCTGTTGCGGACGAACCTGTTAAAAGCAAAACTTTGACAATGTTCTTAAGTAAAAGCAAGAAACAGCTGATAATCTCTCAACAAAAAATCATTATTAAATTATTGTAATATGTTTAAACTATTTATTTACTTTATTTGTGGAAACTGAATATATGCTTTAAAAAAAGTAATAGTATGTGCATTTTTACGGAAAAAGTAACTACAAAAATGCATTCACAGAACAGAAAATAACAGAACGCAACAGAAAGTGAAGACTAATGAAGCCTTATACCCCCGTATAAATTATCCCCGTCTCCATTAGACATTAACATGTCTTAACAAAAGTCAAACTTCATATAAAAAAAACATTATTTATAAATCATTTTAGGCTGTCAAAATAAAAAATGTTAGTACATTTTGACAGTGAAAGATGAAGACATAAAATAGTCAGCTGAGCTCTCGAGTTTACCTGTTATGAATTTGCCTTGGTTGATATCAAATGAAGACGGGAGTTTAGTCTTTAGCATGTCTTAACAAAAGTCAAAGTTCATAAAAAACGGTATTAAAAATAATGTCTCCATTAGTCATTAACATGTCTTAAAAGTCAAACTTCATATAAAAAAACATTATTTTTAGTACTGTTTTTTATATGTAGTTTGACTTTTGTTAAGACACGTTGATAGCAAATAAAGACTTCATATAAAAAACCAGTATTAAAAAAATGTTTTCTTTTTATATGAAGTTTGACTTTTTTAAGACATGTTAATATTTAAAGGTGACGGGGGGTAATGGAGCCTGAGGGTAGGGTATGTAATGTAAAAAACAGTGTATTTTTGACGATAAAAGGCCAGCAAAAAACAATCAGCTGGGCATTCACTCACACCTTGACTGAAAGACAACTGTCAGAGCGCATTTACGTTACACGGTGGCATCACTAGAGCTAAAATACAACAATAATTGGCAGTTTAGTTTATATAATGAGCGAGAGAATGCTATAATACTTCTAATATAAAATAAACAAACAGAAAACAAAAATACAGAATAACAAATTTTTAAATTTTAGCACAATAAAAATTACACTTTTTTAACATAAAAACACAAACTCACAATACGTATCAAAAAACAGTTTTTGCAGCGGGCACAGCTAAAATCTCTCTTTTAAACTATTATTTAAACACAAAAAAGCAATAATTGTTTGGAAATTTTCCAAACATAAAAAATATTTTATTCAACACAAAGAAAAAAAGGGAAAACTAAACTGTAAATACAGTTCAACTTCCCTATAATTAATCTATATGGGGAGAGAAAATATCTTCATTATATAGAAAATTAAAAATTTAATCTGCAGACGCGTTTCTTTGTTAAGAAAATTTCATTATAAAGAAATCAAAATACAATAACATTGAAACGAGAAAACTGTATTTTTTAAATGAATTCATATTCATAATAAGGGCGTCATTTTATAGAAGTTCACTATAGAGAAGTTTCACTGTATAAACAAGTTTTTGACATTCTCTGGCGCAAATATAATTTGAGCAAAAAATTGTTAGCTGCCGTAGTGATGCCACCTTGTTAAATGCGCCTTGGCAACTGTCATAACAGGAGGGAGACACCTCGAACCAAAAAGGGAAATTTTTTCTAAAATTTAGATTTTCCTTGATGATTGTAAGTTATTGTTTCCAAACAAGTTATTAAATTTTAATAATTACTTTATCTTACAGCATAAAGTGTAAATATTATTTTTCATATTCTATACACCTGCCTTTCCTAAGAATTTGATACCAAATTTATACGAAAAGAACGCAATGGCTTTCAACTTTACGGCGTTTACATATATAATAGCCCTGATAGGTGATGCATTTTTAATATTCTTCGCGATATTTCATGTTATTGCTTTTGATGAATTAAAAACAGATTATAAAAATCCCATAGATCAGTGTAACAGTCTTAATCCTGTAAGTATATAATATACATACATATGTATGCACAATCAGGTAAAAGACTTAACTATAATATACATAAATTACAGCTGGTACTGCCGGAGTATTTATTGCATATATTCTTGAACTTGCTGTTTTTGATGTGTGGTGAATGGTTTTCGTTGTGCATTAATATACCGTTGATTGCTTATCATATATGGCGGTAGGTTTAATAGCTTGCTTTTATGTTATATTAATCAAAACATTTATATCACTTAGTTACAAAAATCGACCAGTTATGTCCGGTCCTGGATTATATGATCCTACAACTGTATTATCATCGGATAACTTAACCAAAAACATGCGCGAGGGCTGGATAAAACTGGCAATTTATTTGATATCGTTCTTTTACTATATATACGGGTGAGATAAATTTATTTTTAATGTTATTATTTACTTACTAAAGTCTTTTTACTTTTATAGCATGGTCTACTCTCTAATCTCAACGTAAATGCTATACAGTCTTTAATTCTCGTCAGTTACCCATTTAAAACTCGTCTTTATACAAAATATACCCACACACACACTCCTGTTTTTTAATTTATTATCTTTTATTAATATCATGTTATAGTGAAAATTTAACATGTTTCTAGTTTTTCGAAAAAAAAAGATTTCGTTCAAAATAAAAACATCTTAAAACCAAAGTGTGTTTAAAAATGTAACAACGCTGTATTCGGTCATACCGAATCTTTAGAGGGAGTTTCGATTTTTGTAAAACCACGGGTTTTCAAAGATTATTTTTTATGAATTTAAATAATCCCAATTTTACTAATTTTGAAAAGTAAGTCTCACTAAAAGTTAGGATTAACGTAGAATAATCCGTCAATTTTTTTAAAATTTTATTCTATACATATAAAACTGAACATTTATACAGCTGCGGTCAGAAAAATAGCACCAAGCCTAAGGAAATATTTCTCCGGTACATATTTTCCTATAGGTTAAACCGACATATTTCAAAATTTTTCATAGGACGCTTAGCAAAGTGTATGTATAACTACATAAAATAATAAATTTTACTTTTTCCAATTATTTTATTTTGAAATTTATACTTTATTAAAAAAACTTGAAAAACAATCAGTCAAAAAAATAGCACTTCAATTCAATTTGTACTAATATTGAACACGAAATTAAGAACAAATTAAAAAGAATTATAAATAATGCATTTATTACGTTTAGCATGATTTGTATATTCTAATTCATACCTTGTTGCATGTTCTTTATTTTTAATAACGTCTGTCTGCACAACGTTTTGGCTTCGAATTTTCAAAATTTTGGCATCTTTCCATTGAAATCTAATTACATATTTGCTTAACAGTCGTCCAAAGCGCTTCGTTGTTAGTTGGTTGCATATGAGACACTCTTTTTTATATCTGTCCACAAATTATTAATTGGTCTGGACTCTGAGCGCGCCATTTTATCACATTGACTTTATTGTCCCAAAACCACTTTGTCCCAAGCTGGCTTGTGTGCTTCGGGTCTTTATCTTGCTGGAAGATCCACACCAATGCCATTTCTTTAGAAGCATAAGGGAGCATTACTTCCCCGAGTTTACCCACATAAATTTTATTATAATGTATATACATATATATTTTATAATTATATTAGTAGATCATTACTAGTTTTTATAATGTATTAATCATATATGGCCCTACGGGCTCGATTAAATAAATGAAATGTTCTTATTTTGGTTTTGTAGGTCCTACACCATAGTAAGAAAATCTAACCCATACCATTACGCTAGATTCACCGTATTTTATGGTTTTAGTTGTAAGTTTTGGGTTGAATTCTGCGTTTGGGGATCTTCTTACGTAATAATACAACTCTGGACTCATCTACCATTTATTTTTTCGTTGGAATGATACTACATTTTGTCGTGGGTGTTATTTTTTTGACCTGCACTCTACATTACATGAAATAGGTATATTTCGAATATTTTATTGCTGGTGCAGATGGTTATTAATATGGAATATAAAATACCAATTTTAGGGTTGTCTTTCTGTGTCCACATCAGTAAAATCTACTGGATAAATTTTAATAAAATTATGTGGAGAGGCACCTTAGTACCACGGTTCAAACATAGGTTTGGTAAATATTGATAAAACAACAACAACAACCAAAGCTACAAGATGTAAAAGGTCTACAATAGCAAACAGTGAATTCCACTATATAAAACCTATGTTGCAACATTCTGAGTTATTACCCAGAAACAGGTACGTTTAAACAAAGTAAATATATAAACCAAAATACTTTTGTAGCGCTATAAAAGTGTAATAAATTACTTTAAAACAAAAATA
This sequence comes from Phasia obesa, assembly GCA_949628195.1. Classification (NCBI taxonomy): domain Eukaryota; kingdom Metazoa; phylum Arthropoda; class Insecta; order Diptera; family Tachinidae; genus Phasia; species Phasia obesa. The sequence goes on from OX451216.1 coordinate 59,817,720, forward strand.
TGATTAGAGCAAAAATAATCTTTGTGATCAAGTGAAACATTTAGGAAGTGTATCTACATATCGTCACCTAAAATGTAAAAGGCCGTAACTACTCAAAAATTCAGAATTTACTTTTTGATTGATTATGACGAACTTAACCGAAACACATCTACACAGCAAATTTTACATGTATACGTCCAAAAATAACGACTTTATTGGTGAAAAACAAAAGACCGTAACTGCAACGTCAACTAAACCAAAAAGCCGTACCTGCACTTTTCCAATAAAAAAATCAAAACAAAGTTGGCTTTGATTATCTTTCAATTTGTGTTATGTTTGTTTTCTAAGTTTGAATCTAAAATGTGGATATTAAGTTTTAAGTAGTCTTTAATTTATAACGTTTATTCCTTCTCCTGTAAAAAACTAAAAAGTGTAGTTACGGCCTTTTGCATTTTAGGTGACGATATATACTTTCCTAAATCAATGGTTCATTCGCACAAATACATTAAAACAGAAACAACATTTTTGAATTTGTTTTAAATGTAACTGTGCGAATGAACGATCGCTTGCGATATTGTGGGACAGGCAGTTAATCTGCCGAAAGTTAAAAAAGAGCGGAAAAAAGAAAAAAAATTTAATATAAAATATTACTGCAAAAGAAGTCTTTAAAAATATACAAATCTCTTATATTTATCTTACAAATTAAATAATTTCACAACAAAAATTAAAAAAGAACACTCCAAAGTATATATTCATGCAGTTTGTTATAAAAAATAACCACAAAGAACTCGCAAAAATAAGCAAGTGATTTGAAATCTTTTCCAACTGATTTAAAACTACGTGATATCACTATTTTTTGTGTTAAGAACACCTATTACGTAATTTCTAATCACTTCGATAAAAAGTGTTTTCAGAACAGGCCTGTATATCTTTGTATTACCGAGTGTCTAAATGAAAACATTTCCAGATACAAGTTTAAAATGTCCTCTATTTTAATATAAATGTTCTCGTAATGTAGGTATTTACAATAGTAATAAAAATGATACAATAAAAAATTATTAAAAAAAATAAAACTTAAGGCAATTATCATTACAACATTAAAAAATAAAGCTTTTCCAGTCTTAGTAGCAAATTATAACTCTAGAGAATTCGATACGGTTGGTAATCGTATTCCTAATTCTTGCAACATAGAGATTAATTGATGATTTTCTTTCATAATACCCAAAATTTCTTGTTGCTGTTGCTGCATAAACTGAAATTTAAGGAAAAATTTGAATAAAAATTACAAACTTAAAAAGTAAACAAAAAGATCTTACGAGTAAACGACTTTTTTGCTCTATCTTTGATAACTGATTACTGTTGTTAACTAATTTGGCATCCATGTCTTTTTGGAAATCAATTTTTAGGCGATACAAATCATCGCGTATAGCATTTAAGGTTCGTTCACATTCCCTAACATCTTTTTCTAAAATTTCACTTTTCAAATAGACAGTTTGAGCCAATTTGTACCAGTCGGCTAAGCACTCGGCCATTTGAGCAACAGATGGCCTAACATCATCCATTAACAAAGATTTTATCCGTTTGCCATTGCGATCCACCTTTTAAGTACAATGTTATGTTAATTTCAATTTTTTTAAATATTTTTTTTAAGGTCCAAGTAAAATTACCTTTATTTTTTCTAAAGCATGAAACTGTTCATCATTATAGGTTAGGGTGCGTGTAGCGCGATCTCTTAATAAATGTTGCCAGGAATCACGTAAGCGTTCTATTAAATATTTAGCTTGAGCACTAGCCCTTGTGCGACAAGGACATTTTTTACCGTGCATAGAAGAAGACCATTGCTCACTAAAAGAAAGTATGTTAAAGAAACAAAATAGCAATAAAAATTCTCTACAAACTTCAATTGATCCTCCACAACGAAATTAGCATGAAGTTGCATTATAACATCGGCTGCACCATCAAAATCAGTTTTTAGATTTTCCAATTTTTGTAAAACGTGTTTTAATTCTTGATCTCCTTTTGTCTGTTTTAAAATTTTTGAGTTGGGTTTTTGTTTAGGTTAAAACAAAAATAGATTTAATATAAAGATAATGATGATTCTTACCACTTTAGCCATAGTATGTACTGCGTCCCCGTAATCTATTTCAGCTGATAACAGTTTATCAAAATGTTTAGTTTTTCTAAATACAAGCATACATATTAATTACTTCTTGTTGTGTTATTTTAAGAAATGGTTTGCATACTTTACTAGAAGCGTTATTGTTGTGGTTAAGGTTTCTATAAACTGTTCCACAGCCTTTTTAATTAAGATGTCAATACTGGTGAAGGTGTCAACGCGGCGTTTACATTCATGACCCACACTGCAAGCAGCCTTTATTTGGGTAAAGAAAAAATTTAAACGATGCATTTCTTAAAAAAATAATTTTTGGAAAAAATCTAGCTTATAATACAGTTAGTTTCACCTAGTGGATGTTTCTACAAGTTTCGTTATTTAGAGGATTTTTGATTTTTGTTTATTTGTGAGTTTTCTGTTTTGGTGTTAAAAATGTTTTTAGTAAAACTTCGAATTTTCGGTGAATTTATTCTTATTTTTAATTTTCGGTTTTCCGTGAATTTTCTTACTATTTTTAATTTTTTAGTTTTTGGTGAGTTTTTTATTTATTTTTTTTTAATTTTGGTTTGTTGGTTAAATTTCGGTATTTATTAGAATAATCGATTTTGCAATACAAATTTTCCTCGATTAATCGATTAAGGTTTTTAAACTACTCGAATAACTCGAATTAATCGCGCATATGTAACCAAATTTTCCTCGATTAATCGAATAAGGTTTTTAAATTACTCGAATAACTCGATTTAACCGCGCATAACAACCATACAAAATTGATTAATACATAACATATTTTATTAATGACAACTTGTTGATGATTAAAAAAAAAATTTATTGATTTATTTCACTTAGAAAATTATTTTATTTATTTATTTATTTTTATTTTTTTTATTTTTATTTTCATTTATTCCTCCAATACGCTGAAAAATTTTCGAGCATAAATAATATGAACTGATTTCATAGCTTTTCAGTAACATAAAATATGGATTAGGTGCCCCAGTAGACTAGTAGGTAGAATGTTAGACTATCAGCCTAAAGGGTCGTGGGTTCGATTCCAAAAAATTATTTTAAAACAACAAGTGAAGGTCTTCGTTAGTATGCTCGATAATTAAATTAGAATTTAATTTGTAATTGCATTGTGACATTAAAACAAAAATATGAATTGTTTCATAAATGGTATGATTTTCAAGTTAATAAAAATACAGGTTAAGTATGAATGAACATGTTTTTTTATTACAATGTTCATAAACGGAATGAAAAAATTCGGGGAAAAAATTCATATTCGATTTATGGAAAAATTCATAAATTATATGTATGTATTATTTTTCTCTGTATGTCTACAAAACACGTCTAGTTTAAAATTATTCTTAAACGAACAATTAAAAAGTTAAAAATCTTGAAAAATTACAGATCTCAATAAAAATTAATTTTGGTCTATTTGGCGATTAACCGATACAATTTATTTTAGTCATATTTTAACCGCAATTTTTTTATTTGAACAATTAATCGACTTAAATTAAATTCTACGATTAATCGAGCGATGATTGATCGAGTATAAGCTCTAGTATTTATGCAATTTTTTGTTTTATTTTAATTTTAAGTAAACATTTTTTTTAATTTCGAATTAATAAAATTGCATGTTTTTTTTAATTTCATATTTTTTAGTGAAAATTCTATCTTTGATGAAATTTAGACTTTATTCTAATTTTTGTTTTCTGTACCTCTTTCTAATTTTATTTTCTTTTTCTCCTACAACTGAACTGAGCCATCCTTATTATTTTTTGTATACATACTTTATTTGTGATAACAAAGTTTAGTTATAAAATTTTTAATCTTACCTTTGCTAGGCTAGCGTCATTTTCCACCGATACATTACTTGGAAATACTGGAAATTTCGGCAAATCCAACTGTTGTGGTAATTGCACATTATTATCATCGTTGCTGTACAAAAATATAGGATTTTCCGTGGTCGTATTTGGAAAACCATTAGCTTAAAAATAACAAATCATTAAATAAGTACATACTGCTTTTGCTATGTCTTTATCATTTGATAACGTTAAATGATTGGGAGCCTATGTCAGTTTCAGAGATTGACACTATTGCAGTTCTCTAGGATAATTATAATAAATAGTATACTTGAAAAATATGAAAGGGATGATTTTTAGTAATTGTTATAGCGGCCGAAGCAACACATCTAATGAAAACATTTAATTTTTTAAGGTTAAAAAAATAAGGCTATTTATGTACAAATCATGTCACTGTCGGAGCACCCTTTAAGTTTGTTATTTCTATAAATATATTAAGAGTCTACCTATTAAGATTAAAAAAATAAGTCACTATACGTGAAAATCATGTCACTGTCGGCACACCCTTTAATTTTTAGTAATTGTCAAAGCGGACGTAGCAACACATCTTTACAAATTTCAAGAGTCTACCTATTACGGTTCTAAAAATAAGGGGTTATACAACAAATCACATCACTGTTGGAAAACCCTTTAATTTTTAATGTTTTTTTTTTCATAGGGGTCATAGTAATACACCATCTGTAAAAATTTCAAGAGTCTACCTATTATGGTTAAGAAATTAGGCCATATACATGCACAACACGTCACTGACGGAACACCCTTTAATTTTTCTATTTGTTATAGTGGCCATAGCAATACACCTCCTTTAAAAAATTTAAGAGTATATTATCGCATAAAACTTAGGCCAAATACATACATGCAAATCATGTCACTATCGGAACACCCTTTAATTTTTAGGTTTAATTTTGTATACTTGTTTATAAAGCGAACATAGTTTTAATTACTGTCTGCAAATTTCAAGTGGTTGCCCCTTAAAGGTAAAAAATAAAGGCATAAACGCAAATAACACGTCACTTTCAGAACACCCTCTGTTTAAGTATATATTGCTATAGCGGCTGCAGTTATACACCTTCTGCGAAAATTTAAAGAGTCTACCTATTATGATTCAGAATTTATACTTGTTTATATAGGGAACTAAGTTTTAATTACTGTTTGTAAATTTTAAGTGTTTGCTTTCTACAATTCCATAAATAAACACCCTATAAGCTTTAGTATTTGTTGCTATAGCGGCAACAGTTATACATCTTCTGTGAAATTTCAAGAGTCTACCTAATACGATTCCATAGATAAAAGGCGCTGACAGACAGACAGACATTGTAGCGAAAACAATACTTGTTCACCCTTTGGCTATGGAATCCTAAAAAGAAACAGCTATTATTGAGTCATATAACCAAACATTCAGAGTATATAAACTTGATATCAGGTTCTAATACTACTTTCATGTAAGATTATAGTTATGTTATTATTTTAATTTCAACTTACCCGTTGTATGCAGATTAATTCTCTTCTCTAAATGCTCATTATTAAACAGTAATATTTGTTTCTCTAAAGGCACTTTTGTTTGTATAAGTATTCGTTCACGAAAATGTTCAATTTGTTCTTCGGGTTCCAAAAATATTTCAACCGAACTAGTGCGATTTGAAAAGAATACATGTATTACCCGCTTGCGCAAAATCAAAGTTACCTCCTGGAAGAATCTATCGAACGACCAAGTCTTTTCACGATTTTCTTCCAATAGACCAGCAAGTAGAGGAGTAACTAAGGTCTTGAGACCTTCAGACAAATGACAATGAGGCGGCAGAGTAGTAGACCACTCGATAGGACCATTTTCAGACAGCTGAGTACCAGATATAACACCGGACGCTTTTTTAGTTGTAATTTGATGCATGGTTTCTCTATTCTTGCGACCACCATAAGGCCGGAAAGGTAAATTGCCAGTGGCCACATGATACAAAGTTACTCCAATAGACCACAAATCCACATTTGCTGTAAACGAACGAGTAATGGACTTTCGTAAAACGGCCCTTTCATATAAATCGGGATGCAGATATTCCTCAGTGCCATATAGCGATGCAAATGGCTGGTTGTCTTCTAGCTCGCGAGCCGCTCCAAAATCGGTTAATTTATAAATTGTTTGACCATCTTCAGAAATAAATTTCATTATATTGCCCGGCTTCAAGTCACGATGTACCAGCTTGTTATCTCTTAAGTGCTTCATGCCGGCACACAAATGTTCTAAAACTAATAAGAACTCATATTCTGGTAAACCATACGAATTTTCTGGATCATCCAAAATATTAAATAAACTGCCACCGGTGCATAGTTCCATAACAATGACTTTACCACGGCCTTCTTGATCTTCTTCAATGGCCAAAAGTTTTACAATGTTTTCATGATTGACCTTTTTTAAAGCTTCAAACTCGCGCATTTGAACGTCTGGTGGACGCATGTGGCTGTAAGGGTTAAATGTTTTCACGGCCACCGATTCTCCGGTTATTTTGTTGACACCCTGTTTTATTGTTTACAATAAATGATTTTTTTTCATAAAATTTTATTTGGGAAATTACCTGAAAGACTGAACCAGTAGCTCCTTTGCCCAATACACTGGTGGTACACCAAACATAATTTAGGGAACCTCTGAGAAAAGACATGACTTTATTATAATTACTTTTCAGCCCAAATTACACCATCAAATACTCGAATGATTTTTTATTAGTTACTTTCACTCCCTTGAAAATTTGTTATTTTTATAAATGTAAATGTTTATTGTTATTGCATTATGTTTTAGATTTCCTTAACAATATCACTCTTCTAAAAACTTGTTAACATTTGCGAAATATAGGAAAAAAAACATTCATTATTAAGTGACGCTTTTTTAAAACAGATTACTTACTCAGTCTATGTTTAAAACACGGAACAATTCAGACAAGTAGTAGAGCAGAGAAATGCCAATACATTCGTCAGCTGTTTACCTAGGTTGCCATATTTTCAGAGTTTAATAAAATACTTATTTTGTTAAAGGCCAACAATTAGTACCGTTACTTTTAAAATATCGTTGATCTTCAAATAAGTTATAAATTTTTACCATTGTTAAAACAAATATAAATACACCAAACCTAACGCTGACTCCATTGCTACTAATCAATTTTTTATAGTAAGGCTTACGCTAGGTTGCACAGGTCGTCTGTTTGTAAAATTAAACCATCGCTCTTGAGTCCCTTGTGACATCGGAACGAGTAGTGAAGGAGGACCCTAAGGTAACCAGTATTTCATAGTTTATTTTATATAAGTCGCAGATGAGTGGAATTACAAAAACTCACTTGAATCTAATGCCTAAAGGTGAGATGCAAGAAAACCCTAGAGTTACTGCAAATTTACACTTGGTCTGAACATAAACCATCTCGAGATAAAGGTGAGTAAAATAATTCAGCAAGGTGTTGCAGACCTTTAATGCATAAAAACCAATGCCAGTAAGGGGACGGACAGTATCAGAGGAGATGCTCAACCCAATCTTCGTTCTCTTCACTCTGTCTAATTTGTCATTTGCTTGTCTGCAGAAAACACACAGAGGCTTTGGCGGGAATCGAACCCGCTAGTCTATCAGTCTCCAGACTGATAGACTTGGGCGTTACCAATAGGTCTACCGAGACAGTGCCTCACTCACTGTCTTGATATTTCCAGCTTAAAGACTGTTAATTTAGCGAAATAAAGCTGCGTTGGTCTTTCGGCCTAATCTTCATCCTCCTCCCGCCTAAACAATAAACAATGAATACGTCATCTAGATAACTTAGATTTGTCACCATTAATACCGTAACCGATAGTGATACTTTAAATCTTTTATGAGGCAACGGTGTGGTCGTGCAAAGTTCAATGGTTTTAGGGTTTATAAAAAACGCAAAACAACAATATGCACACTCCACCATTTATTCTCTTAATATTTATAATCCTAACTAAATTTTTAATTTTTAAATACATTTTTATTATTTATTGTTATAGCAGCTAATAATATAACTTCTGTAAAGATTATAAAATGTGACAGTTACATTTGTACAACTGTTGAATCAGCCAGAATATTTATGTCTCTATTTTTGAAGCGTTTTCAAAATATTCTACCATCAGGGGATACACTTCATCATATTGTTCACTTTTCTTGCGTCTCACACTATCTCTGTAACGCTGTAGAGCTCCTGAAATCAGTTCTAACTTTTCGCGATCGTTTGTATGACCCTCCAGCCATTCAATCAAACGTTCATTTGACCAATTAAGAGTTGTGTGCGGTGATTGCAGTTCAGGGCCACTATGTGCAAATAACAACAGCAAAATAATATATGAAGGCACTAAAGAATCTGAACCAATTCTCTGCTTAATGAGTTCTAACGGTTTCTGAACAATAAGAAAGGACATGGCCCTTAGTAAACGTGCAGAATTTCCTAACTCATAAAGATTAGCACACAATGGCTTAAGGGTGTTTTCCATATGCATACAATCGTTCTTCAACCTTTCTCTGCCTGCTTGACTTAGAGGTCTCAAGATACTGAGATTGTGTATAAAAAAATCTATACACCTTTTGGCCACCTCTTGGCCACATTTCATAATTATATCCTTGTCATCATAGATTAAAATGTGATTAGTCCAAGATCGATTTATAAATTCTTGCAATTCTTTCATATACATTGAAGGTCCGGCCGTTGAAATCTTTTCCGAATTTAAGCCTGGCTCACGGTGTATGCTTAAGATGATTATGTTAATGGTGGAAACTATGGAATCCATAATTTGTTGCAATATTGTGCTTATCAACAGATCAGCTTGTTTCATCGATTTAACAATATCCTCCTTAGCTGTTGATTGGCATTTATCAAATTGTTGTCCCAAGTCTTGCAACATACGTCTCGTAGAGTCTTTGAAATAAAAAAGTATATTTGCTAAAAACGTATTTTGAATTTGCTGTGTATTTGGCAAATCAACTACTTGTACAGAATCTGGGCCCATTTTAATTTGAGATTCCAATTTAGTACAAAATTCTTTGCTGCACGATATGAAAACAGCCGCGATAGCGTTACTGAGACGTGCATCTACCAGAGCAGCACTAAGTTCAGAAGATGCTACTCTTATCAAATTATCAACGGTTTCATTGTTAGGTAAATCCACACCAGCCATACATGCTTTCATATTAGAGCCACACTTACTAACATAGCCCATTTCAAAAGAAGTGAACAAATCTTCATCAAACAAAAATTCATTATTTAACCTTTGCTCTAATCCCCGAACGGAACTAAGCAATTTAGATAAACCTTCCTGTAAGGTTTGTGTCATATGTGCTGGGCATTCCTTAAATGATTTTCTTAACAGATCTTGCACTGCTTGCCAAAATTGTTTACTAGTTGTTTGTTCGATATTTGAAGTTGGTGCCCCAAACTGTTGAACTTCCTCCAAAGCCTTTTTGAGCAGTTGTATTTGAGTACAACATTCATAAAGTTCGTCATAAAGTACCCAATGTAACGACTTCCAAAATTTAGCACGAAAGTTTTGCGTAGTTGTCAATTGGGGTGTTTTCCCCGGTCCTCTAAGCGCACCAACAGGTTTCGGAGATGTAGTTATCATTCTATTGCCATCATTTTTATTTAGTATAGATATATCGTTACCAGCAAAACACTCCTTAAGCGATTGCTCCAAATCGGAAATAAAGGTTTTAACTAGGTTATCTAATGACTTTTCTATCGTATTAAAATTTATAAAAACCTAAAAAAGTAATATTTATGATTTTAAATACCTACATAATAATACTTAATAAAATACTTACTTTTAAAGCATTACAAATCTGCTGCTCATTTCGTTCCTGTAATCCTGTCACTAATTGCATTTGTGTTAAATTGCGAACTTTCTGTCTGGAATTTATTGCATACGTTCTGGCCGACTGAATAAATTCAATTTTTTTCAAATCCGGATCTTCAATTAGTTCGTTCAATTCATAATGTAACTCAGCCTGTTTAAGGACATCCTTGGTATTCCTCAACTTGGTTGTTAAGGTAATCAATGTTTTTGAAGATCTTAAAAGGTGCGATAATTCGTGCAAACGTCCTAAAACCTTTGATTGATTTTCAATTATTTGATATTGATGGTCAACCTGGGTTTTAAGACGATAACTAGAGTTACGTATGCGTTCTACATCGTCAGCCAGAGAGCTTAGAGCAGCATCAAAACGACCAGCATGTGTGGCTTGCTGTAGCAGAGCACCGTGTTTATCACGCACTTGTTTTTGTAACTCTTCATTAATGTAATTAAGGCGCTTACTTAATTCCTGGATTTGATCCCCAATGGTCAGGTTCATTGCTGCTAATGAAGCGGCGATGTCTTCTTCCTCGCCATCTAAATCTTTTGACAAATCTGTATCTTGAACCCTAAAAAGAAAATTCGTAATAGATAATTTAAAAATTATACATATGCATGTTAAAAATTATTAAAGCCTACATCTTTTTTTACAAAAATTGTTCTTTTCTGCAAAGAGAACCCCTTTTCTGTGTGTGTAAAAATGTTTATATTAAATAAGTGCTGCCAAGGCGAATCTATTTATCAGGTGAAAGCGAGACGACAACAAGTATAAAAAACAACATGTATTTTGTTTTTGTTTGGTCGGCTGCCTCTGTCAAAATAAATTAATTCGCCTTAATTAATAACAAAGCAAAATGTAAAAATAGCAGTGTTCGCTTACTTTCGAAACAGAAACTTCCAACATTTATTAACAATATTGCATTGAATTATTTTTTTACACAATAATAATTTAAGGGCTTCTTAATCTTATGTGTAAAGATCCCTGAAAGATGTTAAAACGACCTACAATGTTTCTAGAGCTGCTGGCTGCATGACTAGCAAACAACGAAAAATAAATTTATTAACTATTTTTAATTAAAGAACAAACCTAATGTGTTTTGTTTATTTTTACTAAAAGAAAAAACCAAGAAAATAATAGAACTAAAAAATAAAAAGCAACTAAAATAAAAGCATAAAAAAAGAATCTGGACCCACCGCAGCTCGTTTAAATTGTTAAAATGTGGTGAAAATTTGTGTATGTGTTATTGTGTTGTGTGTAGTAAAAATTTAAAATAAAAAATCAAAATACATTCATATGTAACGCCTTTTTTAAATAATTTTTTTTTCGGTTCAATTTTGTTTTTGTTTTCAATATTGTTTCTAAATAAGCAAATTTTGACAAAACCTGCCTTCAAAAAACGTAATCAAACAAAATTCAGCTGGGCTATCAACACCACCTGCCAAACTATGGCAGCCTTGAGTGCTGCCATAGTTTTTCACTTGAATGACAGATTTTTTCAATTCTCTTTACACACCGTCTTCACGACCCATTGTTTTGCTAGCACATGAACAAAACCTTGGAAGAAAAGAAATAAAAAATTCGTTTTTTTCTTTTGGGTGGAGAAAACGAATCGATTTGGATGTTCCAGAATCAGACCTGAATAGATCTGCAGAGCTATAACTTTTATTGTCACTGTGTATATGCTCTAAAAGGCAAAGACACATAATATTGTTGTAGGTTTGGCCACGTCATATTAAATTTTAATAAACTATTATTTGTTCGTACTATATAAAATGCAATAGTTTTTTATATTTAAATATTTTCATTATTACTGCAATAAGCAATAAATTTCGTTATCTTCAAATATTTATTTTAAAGTAAATGTATTATAAACAAGATATCATAAAAATGATTATAAGCGAAGAAGAATTGAATTATTTCATAAAAAGTCATAATTAAAAAAAAAAATGTGAACATAAAATCAAACAATAATGAGGAATTTAGAAAAAACAATTAAAAAAATTAAAAATTAATAAAAACCAATTTTTATACAAAACAACAAAATCGTTTTAAAATGATTTTCCATCACATACCTGAATATTCTTTTGTTGTTATAAAGGTAGTCAAGACACTAACACGAAAATGGTCTCAGATGTGGGTTTCGGGATGAAAGAGTAATAAGAATACGTTGAAATTATTGAGACAAAAATAAAACAAATTATGGGAACCTACAACAACGTGCGCACATGAATTTGTTCAATGGTTGAACAAAGCAATGACTCATCAAGACGTAGTGTTAGTTACGGACCCCAAAAATTTCTACGTCAAGTGTGGAATATCTCGACTATTTTATGGTGTAGTGAGGCAATATGGATATTATTGGAATGGTAATTAAAAGTTTTATCGAACTAAATTGAAATTAGAATAAAAATTAAAAAAATATCGAGTGAGCAAGGATTTTCTTCTCTGTGGAATAACAAACACCGGCTTCGCTAACTAAAGATTTGCGGCCTTCGGCAGGACGCAAGAATTTTACCCTCTATGGTATAACGAACACCGGCATCGCAAATAAAGATTTTCTGCATAGCTGGCCTTCGGTCGGGCACAAGGATTTTCTCCTCTATAGAATAAAAAACACCGGCTTCGCTAACTTCAGATTTTTTTGTACAAGCCGGTCTTCGGCCGGTCGCAAGGAATTTCTCCTCTATAGTATGACCAACACCGGCTTCGTTTACCTCAAGCTGAGCGCAGAATAAAAAAAAAATAACTTTTTTTTTACTCACTTTAAATTTTTTCTTAATATCACTTTAGTATGATAGCACTTTTAATTACCATTGCAATATTACCTATGTATATTGCCTCATTCCGCCATAAAATAGTCGAGATATAAATTACTTTACATAGAAACTTTGGGGGCCCATAACTCCGAAACTAAGGGTCGCCGCCAATTTTTTCATTTAAAATTTCTTGCTTCAAATTAAATTTTACTCACAAAATATGCTTCTTTTTTAATGGTTTTGATATGTCCGAAAACTAGATTTAATCCCAAAATCTACATGCATCTTCATGGTTTTTTCCGTACTCTTGGCAACACTATGAGGATTGCCAATATTTTGTTTAGTTAAAACAAGGCGAATTCATACCAGGTGGAGTCGATAGCCCAGCTGAATGTTTTTTGCTCTCGTTTTTTTGCTAATGTCTTGTCAAAAAATACATTGTTTCATATCTGCTAATCTAATGTCAAAGTTGTTGTTTTGTTGTAGTTGCTGTCCTACTGCTCACACCTGGTATGAATTCGCCTTGAATATTTTGTTTAGTTAAAATCAAGGCGAATTCATATCAGGTGGATTCGATAGCCCAGCTGATTGTTTTTTGCTCTCGTTGTTTACTAATGCCTTGTCAAAAATATCTGCTAATCTAATGTCAAAGTTGTTGTTTTGTTGTAGTTGTTGTTTTACAGCTCACACCTGGTATGAATTCGACTTGGTTAAAATTGATAACACAGTATTAATTAATGTAAATAAACAAAAAATAATTGCTTGAGTTTTTTAATAACTTGTTTTATTTGAATAAAATGACCTTTAAAGAATTTAAATGCCTGCGTGTAATAGACTGTAAGCAGGGAGCTGTTAGAGCAGTACGCTATAATGGTAAGTGTATGTTTTTTCATAAAGTAAAATAACATATTTAATATTCATTTGTTTTAGTCGATGGTTCATATTGTTTAACCTGTGGCTCGGATAAAAAGCTTAAGCTATGGAATCATAACACCGGCCTGCTTTTAAAGACTTACGGCGGTCATGCTGATGAGGTCACTGATGTGGCCGGCAGTTGTGAGAGCAGCAATATTGTTACAGCTAGCTTGGACAAGAGTATTATATATTGGGATGTTAGTACTGGGGCTCCAATAAGGCGCTTGCGAGGTCACGCCGGTGGTGTTAAGTGTGTTTGTTTTAATGAAGATTCGTCAATAGCTATATCAGGGGGTCGTGATAACGCTGTTTTTTGTTGGGATATACGAACAAGACGCTTAGAGCCAGTACAAATTATGAGAGAAGCAAAAGATTGCATAACTTCCGTATTAAGTAATGAAAATAAAATTATTACATCCTCGTTAGATGGATGTATCCGCTATTATGACATTAGAATGGGAGAAATTACGTGTGATAAAGTTGGTGTACCCATCACATATCTTACGATGACTCGAGACGAGCAGTGTCTAGTTGCTGCTTGTCAAGATTGTGGTGTGCGATTACTCGATTGTGATTCCGGCGGACTATTGTCTGAATATAGGGGTTGCAAAACTGACGATTATCACATAGAATGTGGTATTATGTCTAATGATGCACATATTTTATCGGGCAGCACTGAAGGAAATGTTATCGTTTGGGATTTATTAGAGGCAAAAATACTACAAAGCATAGAAGTTAGTAAGTAGAACCGAGCTTATTGTACAAATATTTTCTTTTAACATTTTTTTTTTCAATTCGAGGTAAAACAGGTGGCGTAATTCACTCTTTAGCTACTCATCCCAAAATAAACGAAGTTTTATTTACCCGAAGAAGAGACGTTTATGTGTACTCAACAGAAGTAGATGACGAAGTAATGGATATTTTGTAATTAAAAGAATAAAAATCTTAAAAGCCTCAATAACCATACGAAAGTAAAAAATTAAACTTCTGTAAGATCATAAAATTAAGATGTATTAAAAGAACTCGGATTCAATATAATACATACGTCGGCCTGAAGGTATGCACCATAGATAACACATAGATGGCCAACTCTCCAAATGTCAAAAAAGTGGCTACAAAAGTCTTCACACATACGGGAACGGTGTGAATTCAACACACTTAGGGGAGTAAAATTTTTATTCACATTTAGACACTATTACGCTATATTTCATTGCACTTTCCAAATATTTTAACAATTTTGAATTTTTGCACAAAAAATTTTTTAACAATTTATTGTATTTTAAATTTTTTAATACAAAATAAATTAAATTTTGTTGACATTTGTTTGGTGTAATTTATTTCTAAACTGTATTGTATTTTTTGGTCTGTTAGGGGATGAAAATTTTCAAATCAATATAATAAATATTTAAAATTAGCATTCAATATAACGTTTTTCGCACATAAAAATATTAGAAAAATACAAAATTCATAATTTTATTAAAAAGCAAAAGAATTATTTAATTTTAACATCTAAAATTTACTGTAAAAAAATATTCTGTTTTTACAAAATATTTTATACAACTACGTGCAGTTAGGTGCTGTGGGGAATTTTTATTTTAAACCAACACTTATACAATTTTGCCTACCAATACATTCTTAGACTTAGGTTTTTTGACAAGAGACTTAGGTTTTTGACGTTTCAGTTGACTATCTATGTGTTATCTATGTGTATAAATTAATACGTGAAAAAACAGTAATTTAATTTAATTTATTTTGTATTAAAAAATTTAAAATACAATAAATTGTTAAATAATTTTTTGTGCAAAAATTCAAAATTGTTAAAATATTTGGAAAGTGCAATGAAATATAGCGTAATAGTGTCTAAATGTGAATAGAAATTTTACTCCCCTAAGTGTGTTGAATTCACACCGTTCCCGTATGTGTGAAGACTTTTGTAGCCACTTTTTTGACATTTGGAGAGTTGGCCATCTATGTGTTATCTATGTTTATACATACCTACTTTTACACAGAACAGAAACTTATGATTTATAAATTTCTTTCCTAAAATGTAACGCTAAAAGTATTGAACATTGAGTATTTAAAAAATAATTATTTTTTATTTTATTTAT
This sequence comes from Phasia obesa, assembly GCA_949628195.1. NCBI lineage: Eukaryota > Metazoa > Arthropoda > Insecta > Diptera > Tachinidae > Phasia > Phasia obesa. The sequence continues at coordinate 59,833,280 of OX451216.1, forward strand.
TTTTTTTTTTTTTGATTTATTACCAATAACAGCCTCTTGGCCATAATCGGTTACAATATTCTGCTTAGATATTATTAACAATTAACAAATATTGTAATAAATTTAAATAAAAAGCTAAATTTAACAGTATAAAAATTAAAAAAAAATGTAATTAATAATGAAATTAATAACAGAAAATTAAATAATAATAGAAACAAGTGCGAGTTAGTCTCACACACGTAGGGTTCGTACGTCTTTAAAAACTCAAGCTGTTAATTTTTGCATGTCTTATGGGGCACCCTTTTCTTTTTAAAATCAAAGTCATATTCGCGAAAACTGCATCGCTATTGGGACACCCTTTAAATTTTAGGAATTTTTATAACGGCCATGGTAATACACTTTCTATAAAAATATCAGGCCTACCTGATGCTGTTCCAAAAATAAGGTAATATACTTGAAAAACATGTCACTTATGGATCACCCTTTAAAAATTATTAATTGTTACAGTGCCCGAAGTACAACTTCTACTGTAAACAATTCAAGAGTCTACCTATTACGGTTCAAAAAATAAGGCTATTTAAGTAAAAATCATGTCTCTGTCGGAACACCCTTTAATTTTTATTATTTGTTATAGTTTCCATAGTAATAAACCTCTTGTAAAAACTTCAAGAGTCTACTTATTATCGTTCAAAACTTAGGCCATATACACGCAAAGCACGTCACTCTCTGAATACCCTTTAATTTTAAGGTTTAATTTAATAGAAAGCGAACATAGAGTTAATTACTGTCTGCAAATTTTAAGTGGTTGCCTCCTATAGCTCAAGAAATAAAGACATAACGGCAAATAACACCTCACTTTCGGAACACCCGATAAGTTTTAGTATTTATTGCTATAGTGGCCACAGTTATACACCTTCAGTGAAAATTTCAAAATCTACCTATTATGGTACAAAACTTAGTCCTTATACATGCAAATCACTCCACTATCGGAACACCCTTTAATTTTTAGAATTATTTTTTTAGACTTGTTTATAAAGCGAACTAAGTTTTAATTACTGTTTGTAAATTTTTAGTGTATGCCTCCTACAGTTCAAGAAATAAACACACATTCGTGAATAACACCTCTTTATCGGAACACCCTATAAGTTTTAAAATTTGCTACTATAGCGGCCATAGTTATACACCTTCTGTGAAAATTGCAAGCGTCTACCTATAATGGTTCACAATTTAGGCCTTGAACATGCAAATCACACCACTATCGGAACACCCTTTAATTTTTAGGTTTATTTTTTTATACTTGTTTATATAGCGAACTAAGTTTTAATTACTGTTTTTAAATCTTGAGTCCATGCCTCCTACAGTTCAAGAAATAAACACATATTCGTGAATAACACCTCTCTATCGGAACACCCTATAAGTTTTAGTATTTGTTGCTATAGCGGCAACAGCTATACATCATCTGTGAAAATTTCAAGAGTCTACCTATTACGGTTCCAGAGATAAAAGGCGCTGACAGACGGACAGACATTGTAGCGAAAACAATAGGGTTACGTTTTTACATTTTGTGTACGGAACACTAAAAATGAGATCATAAAATTTTTCCAATAGAATCTAAACCCAAAACAACCTCAAAACAAATTCTACAATAATTAAATTAATTAAAATACTCGATACACGGTACCCAGCTAAGCCAATTTGCAAGTTTCGGTATAAGACGCGCTTGCAGTAAATACAAGCCTATATATCTCTAGTCTTTTTTTTCAGCATTAGGGTTTAGAATAAACCGACCAATAGCTTCTTTCACAACCACATTAAAGCCCGCTAATCTCATGTTTTTCAGAATTTATAGGATATGTGATGTGGCGGGTGAACCAATCTGCAAAAATTTCGGAATGCAGAGAGATATTAATTTCAAGTAATTCAAGTTTTTTGCTGCAAAACATATTGATATATTCACGATTTGTATAGAAGATCAAGCATTATAGATAAGCAATATGTTTCATTATTTTCCAAGCTATTAACTATCTTCCATTGTTAATTACTCTTCAGTTGCGAATATTCATATATTCGCGATTTGTATGGTAGAACAAGTATAATGGATCAACAATAGGTTTCATTATTTTCCAAACTATCATCAAAGCTTGCATAACTACGTCAGCCACTCATCTTTCTTTTTTTTGCTGCGAAACTTTTTGCGTGTCTGCAGAAAACACCTAGAGTCTTTGACTGATAGACTAGCGCGCTACCAATCGGTCTATCGAGGCACTACTTATACATACATCAAGTATCGAAAGCTTTTCGAGTTTTTTATGCCTTAGCTCGTGTAGCATCATTAAAAAATCAACACCAATTAGACAAAAAAAAAAATGCTATTAAATGCCAGTAATTTTATTGATTAATTTCAAATTAAAAAATATTAAAAATTCACTTTTAAGGAGACCTTTTTAAAGAGCATACCTTTAAGCCTCTGCAATGTTAAGAACAGGAATATGTACGTTATGTACAGTTTAGCAGGGAATGATGGAACTGAAGTACGACGAAAATACGAAATCGCCTTGAAATCGACCAAAAAGAAATTTCAATTTCATTATGTTCTTGAATTTCGTGAGACGTGGTTGTGTGTACGGATAAAATACAGAATATATATTTCATTTGGCTAAGGAGAAAGAATTAAATAAACATAACTTGTGAACATTATTCTATACAAAAATAAATTAGATATTAAAAATTAAAATATGAAAAACGACAGTTAATTAAAAACAGAAAAATTGCCGCTTAATAAAATTGTGTAAGAAAAAAGAAACAGCTGAAAAAATATCTATTATACTTACAAACACATGCATGTGTTGTATATATATATGGTAAACCCAAAAGAGAATAAAAAACTATAGAAAGAGCAAATAAATAACCAGCTGTTAAATAAAAGAAAAAGTCATAAAAACAAACGAGAAACCAACAGCCGTTCAATGTTGGAAGAAACAACCAAAACATAGAGCGACACCCTATATACGAGTATATCAAGAAGTGAGAGTGTATAAGTGAGCGTCACTTTTCCACTAGTTTGGTAGTGTGAGTTAACTATATGTAAAAAGAAATCGAAAAAAAAACGTCATTTTGGATTTCGTTTGTCGTGTTCTTTTTGGCTTCGTTGCGCGAATAAAATAATTATTAAAAAGTGAAAAAATCAAAACAAAATGTACAAAAAATATCTAAAATAAATTTTTAAAAATCAATTGGAATGAATATACCCCACACAAATATATTGGTTTAAATAATTCAATTAAATCAACTGAGTGACCACAAATACAAAGTTTTAAAAAATAAAACACGTGTTAGTTTTAACTGGTCGAAAAAAAGACACATTTTTTCGTGAAAAACTGTCTCAAGCGAAATAAACTTATATATATAAGTATTAATATTTTATATAAACAATTTTATTAAAATGTCTACAAACGTTCCTATTAAAACGGAGGAAGTTATTTTGGAAAGTGTCGAATATCAAAGTACAGAAGAATTGGAAGAAGAACTGCAGTAAGTAAAATTATATGTGTGGATACGCAATTAATTGATTCTTATAAATAACTATAACTTCCATACATACATATGCATATGTATGGATGCATTAATTTTGTATAAAATGGGTTTTAAAGCATATAAACATTTGTTGAAAATAGATATTATTGTCTATTTTGTTGTTTTTAGAAATCCATATGTTTTCATTGCACTACGAATGTCATCATATCGATTTGTGTCATACGTTTTTATGAAAAAATCTGTTCATATGCTTGCATACGCACGTATACAAATATATGTATGTATGTATATAGTATAAGACATATGGTTATTTCTGTTTGCTGCAAATAAATAGTAAAAGAGTAATAAATGCCAGCTAAAGATGTGTGGCGCAAAGATATTGTCGGTAGCAAAAACATTTTGTTTTTGTCGTTTTTGTTTCAATTCTGTAATATTCCTATGAAAAATGAGAAATTAACACCCCTACACTACTAGACTACTAAATAAATACATACCTACATTATTTTTATTTTCGCTATAATGCGTTTTTTTCTTGTTGTTTTATTTTTGCTAAATTTTGTTCTTAAAAATTAATTTTTTTTTTCTTTAAAGGTTGTTGAAAAATCAGCTGCTTATTTGTTTCATTATTTTATTGTTTTCTCTCTTTCCTTTTAAAGCAAACCGTATGATCATGTTTTTTTGTTGTTTTTATATGGCGTTATTGCTGTTATTAATGTATATAAATGTGTATTTGCTTTTATTGTTTTCTTAATATTCAGCTATTCAAACAGCTGTACCGGCTAAAGTTTACCAATAAAACCAGTCGTCATTTAGTTGGTTTGGCAACCAATCAGCCAGTTGCTTTTTCCCCCATATGGTATGCAATAAAAATGTTTACGTATAACGCTAGTGCATGTGCAAAACATATTATTTAACAGACTTGGGGATATCAATTAGTTTTTGTAATTAATTACACATGTAATTGTAATTGCAAGTTTTCATTTTCAATTACAATTATATTTTAATTTTGTAATTGAGTTTTTTCAAATACATATTATTTTTTCAATTACAATTACCTACATGTAATTGAATATTTTAAGTAATAAATTATTGCTAAAAAAAATATACCTATTAAATACAAGAATTATTAATTAAAATTAAAAAAAAAAAAAACATGAAAAATCCTATTTAAATAAATAAATTAGGCCTATACCTATAGAACTGTTATAGACAAATAGGTACTTGTAAATAGGTAGGTACCTATTTTAAATTTAAACTAAAATTTAGAGCAAAAGGGAGACCCCATGGATGACCTAATTTGACATTAGAAATTTTAACAATGTTGATTTCACTATGTCCACAACAACTAACCGATTTTTATAAATTTTTTTATTTGAAAGTTGGTTATGCTTAAAATTGAAGGGTGTCTCCATACGTTTTATTTTTTTGAACATAAAGTTCACCAATTTATTTATTTAATTTCATGGTTATAATGGGGTTTTCAATAAGAGCGCTACAAAGCGCCCAATTCACGAACATACGACACTTCTGGTAGGCCAAGATCTTTTCGCAAAATTCGCCACAACGAGGTCACAGAGAAAACCTACGCTTAAGAACGACGTTTAAGGGACACATTGGGGCTTTCTTCAACTGAAGCCTCAGCGGCAGCAATATTCTAGACACTACGGGCACTTCTTTGTTTCACTGGCACGGGAACATTTTGCTGTACTGTGCCAGTGGATTAAAATTATACCACTAGACGCTCAATTGTTGATCTGCTAGGACGATTATGACGACCATAAATTAGACGTAGCGCTCTTAACGTTGAGGCCACTGACTCCGAATTTCGGGAGTAAATCTTTGACTCGTTGTTGGCTCGTATATCTTCCCGTTATGAAATGGCAAACCTTACTGAAGAAATGTCAAAAGAGCGGCAAGAAATATGGCGTCGTCTGCTGCCCCTGTCGCTCTACTTTTGTAGCGTCCCTTGTTGAAAAACCCCCTATAAGAAGCCTCATAGGCCAAACAAATTTATATTACTTGGGAAAAACACCTGAATATTTTATAATTCAAATAACAAAAATTGATATAAAATCGGTACATATATGTACATACAGTGTATCAATAAAGTTTAGGCACACCATAATTTTCAAGAGTGTTCTGCCAATAACTTTGCATCTAGTTCACTTAATAAAATAATTTTGATATCGTTATAAAGATTGATAGTTATATTGACCATTTATAACAAAAAATAATTTATATCTTATTATTTCTAATATACAACGCTTTAAAACTAAAAAACAAGCAATGTCTATGTAAAAAAAGTTTAGGCACAAACTGCATTTAAACTGTTGTATAACGGTAAATTTCCACTTTTTTATTTCAATTCATGTTTATTCACATGTTAAATCCTCAGTAGGCGAGAGTTTTAAATGTAAAAAAATATTCTTGGTATTTAATTCGCGACGAAAACAGGAAAATAAGCAATCGTTCAGAAATTTCTGTAGATGTCCGTAAAATTATTATAAATCTTCATGCACATGGAAAATCCTATCGCGAAATTGGTGTTATTGTACAGAGGCCCTATACCAGTGTAAGAAACATCATAAAACATTATGAAAAAACCAACAAATTAGAGCGTGAGAGGAAAAGTGGACGTCCAAAAAAATTTACATCTCGTCAGGAGCGTAACATTGTTGCTGCAGTAGCTCAAAATCCTAAGATTTCAGCTGTAAAATTGTGTTAGCAAATGAAGAAAAGTTTTGGTGAAGACCTTAATCCACAAACAATAAGAAATACGTTGCACAGAGCTGGATATCATGGAAGAGTTCCCCGTCGCAAACCTTGTCTTTCAGATATAAACAAGAAAAAGCGGTTAGAGTTTCCAAAACTCCACATTAATCAGCCTGAAGCCTTCTGGAACAGTGTGATATTTAGCGATGAATCGAAGTTTAACATTTTTGGTTCAGATGGTCCACAAAAAATTTGGCGAAAAGCAAACAAAGAGCTTCAAGAAAATAATATTATTAAGACTGTGAAGCACGGTGGTGGTAATGTTATGGTTTGGGGATGTATGGCGGCATCTGGAGTGGGAAATCTTGTCTTTATAGACGACAAAATGGACAAGCACTCTTATTTAAATATTTTAAAAGAAAACTTATCTCCAAATGTTGCGAAGCTGGGCTTAAATGGGAAATTCTTGTTCCAACAAGATAATGACCCAAAACATTCTTCATATCTTGTGCAGGAATGGCTTATATACCACTGCAAACAGTTAAAAACCCCTCCGCAATCGCCAGACACGAATCCTATAGAGCAAATTTGGCACTTACTGGAGAAAAAAATACGGAAACATCACATTACATCCAAAGAATCACTTAAAGCGCCACTTTGCTTAGAATGGGAAAAAAATACTCCTGATGAAACATCTAACTTGGTAAGAAGTATGAGTAGACGTTTAGAAGCAATTATCCAAGCTAAAGGAGGTTCGACCAAATACTAGACATGCAAAAACCACGAATAAACCGAACATTTTCACATGTGTGCCTAAACTTTTTTTTACATAGACTTACGTTATTTTTTAGTTTAAAAGCCATTGTATATTAGAAATAATAAGATATGAATAATTTTTCGTGTAAATGGTCAATAAACCTATCAATCTTGAAAACAGCATAAAAATTATTTTATAAAGTTATGCAGATAAAAAGTTAGTGGCGAAAAACTTTTGAAAATCATGTTGTACCTAAACTTTATTGATCCACTGTATGTATACAGTAGACCACCCATATATGCAAATGTTTTATTTTTACGCTACCCGCGCATTTTTGGTTATGTAGGGGATAAAACAAAAACGTTGTGCATAAACATTTTGTTTCTAAGCCATAAACCGGACAGGCCCCTTGCATTTAAGTGGTAAAAATGGTCTTAAAAAGCTGTAGAAAAGAATTGTGGCTTCATTAATCAATAACTCTTAAACTAAGCGTTAGTTTGTTTTTTAGCGGATCAATTCGAGTGGCTCTCATTCATTTCTAAAGCAGTGGTATCCAAATCTTCATTTTCAATGAACAATTGTGCTACAAAAACAAAAAAAAAAAAAAAAAAAAACTCACCAACGCTTGTTCTCTTCTATTTCAGTTTGATTTCAGTCGTTAATTGAGTGTTAACGAGTGATCATATGCGGATGCTTACTGCTTTTTTCAGCTTTGATTAAATTTCAAAATAAATCAGCAAACAAAATTATATAATGGAAGACAAAATTTTTTGTTTTGTCATTAAAAATGCTTTTGGTAACATGCAATGCATTTTATGTTACCAAACATTTAAAACAACGAAAACCTTTTCAATTAAAAGGCATTTTGATCTTTTTCACAAAGAAATAAATTAATTAAAAGAGGAAAAAAGGAAAATGTTTTTTCTTGAGCAAAAAAACACTATATATGCAAAAAATTAAAGAATGGGTTCTGCAAGAAGAGCAAATGAGGAAATTTTGCAAAATAAAAAATTAAAAATGGATTTTTCAAGCCAAATAAGCTTGAAAATCGCTCAGCAAGGCAGACCATTTATGGATGGGTCGCTAGCAAAAAATATTTTACAAAAAACTTTTCAAACGTTAAATTATAGAAGAGATTTCATAAAGTCAATTTCCTTGTCACCCCAAACTGGCTAGGCGTATTGCCCAAATAGGAAATTCGGTGGAGTCTTCTATTAAAGAAAAATTGATAAATTGTATATTTCTTTGTTTGCAGATTTTAAGAGTATACAACTACAGTTGGATTTATTTATTCGATATACAATCAGAACTTATATTTCTTCGAACCGAAGTCCAAGCTCCGGGAAAAATGGGAAGATAATTCTTAATAAATCTGCTTTGAAACTGTTATCCCTTTTTCCTTCTACATATTGCTGCGAACAAATTTTTTCCGACTTAAAACTTATTTGTTCCAAACAGAGAAATAAATTAAGTTCTTTAAATTTAAAACATATTTTGTTAGTAAGAAATCGTTACAAAATCTTAAATTTGGAAAACTTAATTTATAATGCATAAATACACTTAATTTTTTAAGTTTTAATTGTAAATTAAACTCGACTAAACAAATATGTGTGAAAAAAATTGTCTAATTCTGTTAAAACTGAGGCATATTTTGTATTTAATTTTATTAACTTTTTTTAAATTTCATTTCCATTTTGCTTTTAAAAGTAAAATTCATTACACTTGTAATGCTTAGTTTTGTGTTTGCTGGGCAATATTATATTATACAATACAGACGCATTTCATTTATTAAGAGTTTTGGTTAACTACATGTATGTTCTAAAGGCATGTAAATACGAATTCTCATCATCATGAGATAGAAGATTTTGCGCTCATTTACTATGTGAATAAATTTTTTTTTTTGGAATTCCCTCCATTTTATCGATTAATGACCAAAAACTGACTCAGGTCTGCTATATTTATAAATATAACCGTGCAGATTATCTGGTCTTTGGGTCCCCAATAGCTCCTGCTGAAAGTTGTCTTTACAACAGCTTCGCGGGACGCCAACTAGTTGATCTATCTGATCCCGGTCACCACTAAGTGCCCCGGTACCCAAAAGATTTTTAGATTAGAGTGTCTCGCCATTTTGTCTAGAGATGTCCGGCATTCGCGATGTTTTTTTCCTGGCTTTGAGTGGATTTTTAAATTTTAACGAAAAAACATTTTTAATTTCAAATATCTTTCAAATCGATATTTTGAGAGAAAAAGAGTTGAAAGAAAAATTATCATGAGTAATATGTAACTTACACCATGACATTGTTTAATGAAATCTTTTTAATATTCTATTGAACTTTCTTATTTTTCCTTGTCTCTGTACACCTCTTGCCTATTTAAAATTGTATAAATAAAACTGCCGCATTAGCATTTTGCAAACAAAGTAAAATCATGTGTTCGTTTCCATTTTCGAGAATAAATTTCTTCCATGCGCTCAGTCAGTAGTTGATTTATTTCATTTTATTGTTTTCGTTTTGTGTATTTTTACTGAATGAAGTACGGACCGGTTGACGCAAGTGACCTTTGCATAGCTATTTCATTTCATATATTTACTCGTACATTAATAAACTTATGTTCTGTTCTATACACAAACGATTTTCAACTTGATTTTTTTTTCTTTGTATTTTTTTCTTATCAGAATAAGTTTTTTTTTATTAAACATATGATAATTACAAGTTCTGTTGCGACGATCGCTATGAATAATAAACAGCTGATTTTATTTTATTTGTATGGAATTTTAAATACTAAATTCTAATCTAAATATACATATTTAGGAATACGACATTGTTATAGACACCTAGTAGGTGAGCGAGTAAACTGTAAAGAGAGTAAGAGTGAAGAAAGAGGGTGCTTTAGCTGAAGTGGTTTGCGTGTTGACTACTAAGAGCGGGTTTTTAGGAAAGATATCAGTGCTGGGATCTGACAATGTATTATAAATTGTACAGCTCGAATTATAAAGTTGAACCATATCAGCATAAATTGTAACAAAATTTGGTGCGACATTTAAATGTAATAAATCATTATACTAGGGTATTAGTAATCACGTTTTCAAAATTAAAAGGTTGCGCAACCGTGCTTAAAATATCCCAGTTTTAAACCGATAATTTCAGTACCTTTAAACCGGAAATTGCGTACTTTCACTGCTTTTTTTCGACTCTCTTGGAAATGAGATATTTTTGCGAAAAAAAAGTAACCTAAATCGGATTCAGGACGGTAAGGTACCTCACAAAATCTTTTTAAAATCCATCCAGTGGTTTTTACGTGATGACGTACAGTCATTATATGTATAGATATAGATTTGACTACTACGATGATAAATTTCAAATTTCCGTTGCTATTACATATGTAAACGAAAGTATTTAGTACTATTGGGTACCAAATTGGAAAGTATGGAGTAGTATCGTGTAATTGAAAATATAAGTTGCAACAGTTTTATTCCATTCAACAGTTTTATTCTAGTCTCTTATGACCGCATGCAAAAGAAATAAAGTCTACTTTAAAACAAATTTTATATGAAAATTTTATCTTAAAACACTATTTTTAAAAACTCTTCTTTTTTCCAAGTTTTAAGATTATTTCAGATATCCCACTATTATAGGTCCATTAAGTACACCCTGCACCACTATTTTTATATGGTGTGTTATGCCAGCCCATCACCATTTGGCCATATTGATTTTTTTCCACACATGTTTAAATATGACTATTTTTAAAAACTCTGCTTTTTTCCAAGTTCTAAGATTATTTCAGATATCTCACTATTATAAATCCATTAAGTACTCCCTGGACCACCATTTGTATATGTTGTTTTATACTAGCTCATCACCATTTTTCCATATTGGCCACTAATCTGCCCAAGAAATTTTCTACTTTAAACTTCTTTATTGCTTTTCTTAAGATATTTTGAAAATTCCAATGTTTTAATTAAAAAATTATCCCTAGTAGCATTCCCAAATTTTTTTTAGATGGAACTTTTCCCGATTCCAAGTATTGATATTTACAGTGAAAGTTATACTAATAACAGTGTTCTTATTGACTAAAATGAGCTCTGTTAAAAATGTGGGTTTTGTCTCTGCTAGTTAAATTCGAAATTATCTTCACACACATAAAAAAGTATCCTATATTTGAACCAAGATACTAAGGTACCTCTTCACAAAATTTTACTAAAATTCATCTAGTTGTTTTTTGACGTGATGCGAACACAGACCGGCAAAAATTCTAAATGTTTAATGGTATGTATTCTATTTCGATTACTATCTGCAAATAGCAACAAAATTTTCAACTATATTTCATGTACAGAAATGACTTTGACTGTTTCAGTTTTATTATATGTAAGATAGTTTTTTATAAAATAATAGTTTTTTTTTTTGTAAAATGAACGAACTAAATTCAAATATTAGCATGCTATTTTCTAAATTATTTGCTCAAGTTGACTCTATTAGCCATTGCCGTTTGATTTTTTAAACAGTCGGCGCCGTCAACTATTTCACATCGGCTTTGTCCCCTGACCCAGAATCAAAGTGTTACCATATCATATTTAACTTTCCATTAAAAATGCTATAAATAAGGTGCTTAAATTGTTCATAAATTTTTAGTTGATTATTTTTTTTAATTATACAATAAATGCACACATAACTTTAAAAAAAAAAAAAGGAAAAAACACAAAAACATCAATATGCTGCGAGTATTTGCAGACACCACTATTTTATTCTCTTCTTTGTATTACATCCTAAATGCAAGGCGAATTCATACTAGGTGGAGTCGATAGCCCAGCTGATTATTTTTTGTTCCTGTTTTTTTGCTAATGTCTTGCCAAAAATACATTGTTTCATATCTGCTAGTCTAATCTCAAAGTTGTTGTTTTGTTGTATTTTTTGCTCTACTGTTCACACCTGGTATGAATTCGCCTTGTCCTAAATGTATGCAACTCTTTTTAACGTCATGATCAGCGATGCCACTTTGGTCCAATCGGACTAAAAATGGTGGTTTTTTATGAAGGATTTGGTAGTTTGGTCGGTTTGTTCCAGTTTTTATGCGTTTTTTGTAGACACAATTGTTCCTCAATTTTAATTATTTTTATTTTCCAAAAACAGTGCTTAAAAAGTTCTATGCAGTTACTAAAACAATTGAAATAATATATAAGCAACTCTGAAATTAATGAAATAAAAAGTAGTAAAGGATATTATGAAAGCAAAGCAATCAAATTTGTGTAGTTGTCAAAATTAAGGATACAATTAATTTATGATAAAAATTTTTTTGTAGTTTTTTAAAGTCTATTTCTCTCCCAAAGTCATCACTAAGACTTTGGGAGAGAAATGTTTTTCGTTGTGGCAACGCTGGTTATGATTAATACGCGTGTGTTTGTTTTAGTTTTTTTAAACATTCTTTTTATTTTTAATTAAATAAACAACTTCCTATGAAAATTTCAAGTATCTAACCAATACGGTGGGCAAATACACAGACATTGGAGTGATATTATTTGGGTTATGTTTTTTACTCTTTGGGTGCGGAACCATAAAAACAGTTACTGTTTTTGTTGTACAAACTGTTGTACATATGTATGTCTTTACTGACCTATGAGAGTACATTTTACTGTGGCCTTCACTGTATAATTTTTATCGTTACTCTGTAAATAACTATTCAAGCAAATAGTTCTCTTTAAAAATAAAAAAATTGCCAGCTCCACAGTTGTTTATATGTATGTAAATACATATATAAATTTAACATTTATCATATCCACACATCTGCATGCATACATGCATACATACATACATATACACATAACTGAACGAAATAAATAACAACAGCTGCTTGTTTTTTGCAAAGCGACTGAGTTTCTCTTTTGTTTGATATTTTTTTATTTTCGTTTCCACTTGTTTCCCAGAAAATCCATGTGTTATTGCGTTTTAAGAAATTAAGACCGTAATTTAGAGCCAATTTACACGATAAAATTGTTCATGATACTAGCTGCATGGCATATTCTTGTCTGCAAGAGATGTAGATAAGCAAGAGTAGTTATAAGCAAATGAAATGTCTTAAGTTTTTGGGAGGCATTTTTGACATTAACACCTGCTTTTTAAAGCGGCCTAGACACGATCAAAATGCTGGATGTTAAAATCATCGTATAGTATGTGTGCTAGATGCTTTGATGTACACATGCTGGATGACTCGTCAAGTATTAATTTTTCATTTGATTTTGTGCTGTAAACATGTAAACATCGTGCTGCAAGTATAGCAACTTCCGTCTTCATGCGTAGTATATTTTGCCTTTTTAATCTTGTTGATTTCCATCCTGTTGTTGTTTTTATAGTTTATACAATTGCACAATTTCTTTCTTTTTCTTACGACATTTCTGGCAACCGCACAACTTGTAATCTCATTAAAAATGAAAAATATGTACGTGCTTGAAGAACAAACACTTTAGATCCCTCAAAATGTGACATCCAGCAGGGCAGAAATCAAAAATTTTTGATTTTTCATCCAGCATCGTTTGTGTAACACACACAAATATATTTTCGGAAAACTACTGCAATGCTGGATGCATATTTTGAACGTGTCTAGGCAGCTTTATATACATTTCATTCATTCAGATTTGTATTTTTGCTTAAAATTCATTTTGAAAAACGATTTGTATTAATTAACACTGCGCTTACACCTGACAATGCTATTATAACAATAAGAATACACACACATTTTTACTACTGTCTTGAATATTTTGAAGACAGTAAATAGGACAGAGATTAAACGTATGTCGACAATAATTCAAAATATTCTGTATAAAAAAAAAAAATCAAAAAGGAAAATTTAAAATCTTTTAACAGAATTGTCATAATTAGTCAGGGCAGTCACAGAATCCAAGTCGGTTTTGCAAACCAAAATTGGTTTAATTTGGTGTCATGAATGGAAATAAAACCGATATTCCAATCAGCTGTTGTTTGTCACTTGTACATTTGTTTATCGTTTTATTATTACCTTTTGTGACAAAATAATTGTTTTTGTTCAAATTTTATTAAAAGTTACTGCATTTTTATTAAAATATAAAAAAAAAAAATAATAATACGATAAAACAAAATAATATTATTACAGTTGTGAGGACGCTCAGAAAAGGTAAACAGAAGAAAATTTCGAGATTCACTTGAGCTGATGGCTCAGCGTAAGTATATACAGCTGCGGTCAGAAAAAGAGCATCAAGCCTGAGAAAATATATCTCCGATAAATATTTTCCTATAGGTTAAATTGATATATTTCAAAATTTGTCATAAGCCACGTATGAAACTGTATAACTACAAAAAATAATAAATTTTACTTTTGCTAATTATTTTATTTTGAAATTTATACTTCACTTAAAAAAAAACTAACTTGAAAAACAAGCAGTCAACAAAATAACACTTCACTTAAATTTGTACTAATATTAAACACTAAATTAAGAACAAATTAAAAAGAATTATAAATAATGCATTTATTACGTTGAGCATGATTTGTATATTCTAATTAATTCTTGCAAAAGTCCTTTATTTGTAATAACGTCTGAACAACGGTTTGGCATCGAATTTACAAAAGTTTGACATCTTTTCTTTCTGGAATTTTATTATAGATTTGCTGGACAGCTGTCCAAAGAGCTTCGTTGTTAGTTGGTTGCACTGACACTGTTTAGACACTGTTTATATCTGTCCATAAATTCTTAATTGGTCTGGGATCTGAGCGGGCCATTCCATCACATTGACTTTATTGTCCCGAACCCACTTTGTCGCAAGCTTGCTTCGGGTTATTATCTCGCTGGAAGACCCACACCAATGGCATTTCCTCGAGTATACCAACATAAATCTTATTGTGGTTTTGTAGGTCATACACCATAGAAAAAAAAACTTCCCATACTTTTACGCTAGATCCACCGTGATCCCTTGCTTCCAAATAATACAAATCTGGACTCATCTACCATTTATTTTTCTGTTGGAATGAAACTACATTTTTGTCGTTGGTGCTATTTTTTTACCGGCACTGTGTGTAGTATTTTATACTGAGCGTTTATATTTAAAGTTGCTTTGCAGATTTATAGCTTATTATCGGTTAAACCAAGACGCTTTGCGAATGGTTCTTGGCAAAATTAAATTATAACTTTAATTTCATGTTTGCAAAATTTTCGTCTGTAAAAATAAATAGAAGCGAGTAAACTAAAACCGACAGCTGTTTGCTGATTGGTTTACTTCCAATAAAAAAAAAAAACGATAATATTGGTTTCTGTGACACCTAAAATCGACAATAATTCAAGTTCCAACTTAAAACCGATAATATTGGATTTCATGACACCAATTCCGACAACATTGGATTCTGTGACAGCTCTGAACCATTGTCTGGACGCCTACACTACGCAGATAAATGTTAGAATTTTTGACCACTAACACGTTTTTTTTTTTAATTGTCATGACAGCAATGTAAGATGTAAACGCAGGGTAAATAAAATGTTTATTGAAAAAAAACCTGAATGAAATGTATACAAAGCAACTGTAATAGAATCCTCCATAAAATTCAAGCCACCTCACACCACTTGCTTCCAAAAAACTGCTGCACTTAGTTTCATGAAAAATATCACCTCACTATGTAAATTGACTCCAAACTAAACAGTCGCTATAATAAAAATGACAAACAGCTAATATGGTTGGTTTTAGTTGGTCGGCGGTTGTGAACTTTGAAATACAAACGGTATTGGCATTTCCGTTTCCCCAAAACTGTTGCTGAATTGAAACATGCTGCTATCGTTGGCGTTTTCTTTCCATTAAAGAGAAAGAGAAATACTATGTGCCACATTTTGAGAGAAGTTTTTTCCGCAACAATGTGAAAAAGAGCAGAGCGAAAACCAGTTGTAAAATTTGCAAATATTTTCATAGAGCAGCGAATTTTTAACATATGCGAATGAAGCGAATAAAAAAATAGATACTTTTAAACAGCTACGTAGTCGTCATCATCACAGCTACATACATATGTGTTTGTTGTGATTGTATACAACAATATTGAATGACAGCGACAGTGTAATGCACTTAAAGTGGAGCTTATTGTCTGGCAAACAGACTGACGACAATGATTTTTTTTTATTTCTTTTATTTTCCTTTATTTTTTTTTTCTTTAGCCGGTTGACTGGCTGTTTGCCTGGTGGCTGTACATTTTAATTTAAAAAAGATTCTTTTTGTAGCATGCTGCTGCTATTGCTGCTGCGGCTGTGTATACAATCTAATCTTGTTCAGTCTAAAAAAACCAAGCAAAATAAATTCATTCAATTAATAAAAACTACGATACATTTATCTTGAACCTACCTATACAGAAAACTTTTTTTTTTTTCGCTATTATGTACATATTTGTTTTATACCTAGGTACCTAAATGAAAACAGAAAAATGAAATTTTATGTCGGGTGTGTGGAATTTGAGTTAAAGGCGCGCAAATAATTTTTGTTTTGAGGTTATAAAAACGAATTAGTGACAATAAACTATAAAAACTACATAGATACCTACACCCACCTCCTTTTACTTGTCGTATGTTGCGTTTTAAGGGTAATTAGACGAATTTGGCTTAATTTCGTTAATTTTTAGGCTTCCATACCCAAAAGGTAAAAACATAACCCTATTGTTTTCGCTACAGTGTCTTGTCTGTCTTCTATATCTGAGACCTTGATAGTAGACTCTTGTAATGTTCAAATAAGTTTTACTACTATGGCCGCTATAAGAACAAAGACTAAAAATTAAAGGGGGTTCCGATAGTGATAGGATTTTCAAGTAGGTATATCACCTAATTTTTTGAACCGTAACCTATGTAGACACTTGAAATTTACGTCACGCAAACTGTGTACAGTATTTTTCGGTTAATTGCACATCAAAATTTGCAAAACTTTTTGTTCAATTAACCGGGGAACCAATTAGCCGATACCCGTTTAATTGAACAGTTTGTTCAATTACAGAAATCACGCATAATTGGAACTACATACATACATATTGTTACGTTTTTACTTTACGTTGGGTTCTTTTTATTGCAAAATAAATACACACTGTTATTACTTTTACTGTAAGTCACTTTATTTACTTAACACCACTGTTCAAAAAATACAGCAAACTGTTAAACACTCTTAATATTCGACAACTTAACTCTTTGACTTTTAAATTAATACTGCAATACTACTCGCCAGCACGATTCATTTATATAGGTGCTTTAAGAGCACCAGAATGTTCTCTTCCAGACATATCTGGCAGGTTCGACTGTTATTGCTCTTGTTTTTGTTTGTGTGATTGGTTATTTCTTTATACCTGTGTTTGTGGCTATTTATTTCTTTATACCTGTGTGTGTGGCTGTTTATTTGTTTATGCTTGTATTTATGTATGTGGCTGTGTATTTAACAGAAGAGTGTTTATTTTAATCTGTGTGTGTATGCGTAATTGTTTAAGGCGTTACTCTTTATTGTTTGTTTCTTTCTATCATCATTGTAGGAAAATAAGCCATTAATGTTGTTGTTGTTGTTGTTCGAGAGTATTGTTGTTCAGAGCTTATAATAAATAAACTCTTCTTTCGTAACACTACCCCCTTCTCAAACCTGTTCGTCCCGAACAGACACAGATGTACCTTTTCCATAGTTGGCTAGCCGCTCCAAGTGCACAACTTTCATTTTTGATCTTGGGCTCTGGAATTTCTGTATTCTGTAAACTACGTCGTTTAGCCGCTTTATTACTTTATAAGGTCCGTCCCAATGAGTTTGTAGTTTGGGTGATAATCCTTTCTTCCGTTGTGGGTTAAAAAGTAGAACCAGTTGTCCCTCGTTAAATCCCTCAGAGTTGGCAGCTCGATCATATCTGGCTTTCATTTTATCACTGGTTAATTTTTTCCGATTCCGCACGAATTCGTGAATCTCCTGAAGGTCCCTTTGCGCCTGACTAGAGTTTTCGCCGTTTCCTTCTGCCGATGTTGGCTTAACACCAAACTCTAAATCTGCAGGCAAATTTAGCTCAGATCCAAAGACTATTTTCGCTGGTGTTCGTGAGGTGGAATCGTGAACAGCTGATCTATATGCCAATAAAAACTTGGGTATATGCTCATCCCAGTCCCTCTGATGTGCGCTGACCACTTTTCGCAGGTATTCCTCCAGCGTTCGATTGAATCTTTCGACCATACCATCAGATTGCGGATGTAACGGTGTCGTTCTGGTCTTTCTTATTCCGTATATTTCGCACATCTCTTTGAATATAGCAGATTCAAAATTTCGGCCTTGGTCGGAGTGTAGTTCTAAGGGAACACCATAGCGACACACCCAGTTGCTTATAAAAGCGTCTACAATCGTTCTGGCTTCTTGATTGGGAATGGCATATACTTCCGGCCATTTGCTAAAATAGTCCATGACCACTAAAACGTATCGGTTTCCAGCATTGCTAGCAGGGAAGGGACCTGCTACGTCCATCGCTATACGTTCAAAGGGAGCGCCTGAATTGTACTGCTGAAGCTGCCCCCGACTCCTTCGTACTGGACCCTTTGCTGCAATGCACTCTTGGCAATTGGCTATCCACTCTGCTACGGCTTGTTGACAGCCGACCCAATAGAACCGTTGTTTTATCTTTTCCAGCGTCTTCGTTACACCAAGGTGACCTCCGCTAGGACCATTGTGGAATTGTTTCACGACCTCTTTGATCTTGGAGGATGGCACGACGATTAAATCTAGGACAGTTTTGCCGTCTGTGCTTTCCCAGGTGCGACATAAGCAGCCATCCTTCAACCGGAGACTGTTCCACTGGGCCCAATATGCCTTTGCCAGTGGACTTTCTGGTGAGATCTCACTTCGCGTCGGTCTTCTGTCTTCCTCTTTAGCCGCTATAACTTTTGCCAATATGGGATCGTTTCTTTGTGCTGTCGGCCAGTCCTCACTAGATTCTATATGTGTAAGCCGAACATCAATAACGAATTCTTTTCTCTCTGCCTTTGTGCAATGCTTACACCCCAGATCACATGGCCGCCTAGAAAGGGCGTCTGCGTTGTTATGCTTGCCTCCTTTTCTGTGCTCAATACTAAAGTCATAGCTCTGAAGACGCTCTATCCAGCGTGCAAGCTGTCCTTCAGGGCTCTTGAATTGCAGCAACCACCTGAGTGCGGCATGATCTGTCCTCAACGTAAAATGTTGGCCATACAAATACTTGTGGTAGTGTTTTATGCACTCCAATGCTGCTAGAAGCTCTCGTCGCGTTACGCAATAGTTTCTTTCAGGCTTCGAAAGTACTCTGCTGTAGTAGCCTATAACCTTTTCTGTCCCATCTACCACTTGCGACAGCACGCCTCCTATTCCATATCCGCTCGCATCAGTGTCTAGCATGAATTTTTGCCCAGCTACTGGATATGCCAGGATAGGTGCCACACACAACAATTCCTTGAGCTTCTGGAATGCTTCCTCGGCTGCTTCACTCCACTGGTAAGGTCGCGACTTTTTGGTTAGCTCATGTAGGCTCGCAGCAACACTAGCAAAATTTGGCACAAATCGTCTGTAGTATGTGCAGAGTCCCAAGAAACTTCGTAACTCGTGAAGATTTTGAGGACGAGGCCAGTCCTTTACTGCCCGTATTTTATCTTCATCGGTTGATATGCCCTCTGCTGTTACACGATGTGCCCAAGTATTTGACTTGCTTCTGAAACAATGCACATTTCTTAACACTGAGCTTCAGTCCAGCCGCTGATATACGCCTGAAGACTTCTTCCATATTCCTTAGGTGTTCATCGAAGGTCTTTCCCATGACAATTATGTCATCCAGATACACCAGGCATGACTTCCAATTAAGTCCCTTTAACACTCGTTCCATTAAACGCTCGAAGGTGGCTGGAGCGTTGCAGAGGCCAAATGGCATAACATTAAACTGCCATAAACCATCGAGAGCACTAAAAGCAGTTTTTTCTTTATCTTTGTCTGCTATCTCGACTTGCCAGTAACCGCTCTGTAAATCTAGCGTAGAAAACCACTTGGTTCCTGCTAGCGTGTCCAAGGTGTCATCGATTCTTGGTAGCGGATAACTGTCCTTTTTGGTAACATCGTTGAGCTTTCTGTAGTCAACGCAGAATCTAGTGCTGCCATCTTTCTTCTTTACTAAAACTACCGGCGAGCTCCAGGGACTCGAAGATGGTTCGATGATTCCGTCTCGCTCCATTTCGTTGACTAGCTGCTTTACTTCGCTCCGCTTAGCTAGAGGAATGCTCCTGGGGGCTTGTTTTATGGGCCTCGCTTCGCCAGTATTTATTTCATGCTTCACTATTGCCGTTCTACCTTGGCTTTTATCTTTTAGGGCGAAGACAGAGGCGTACTTTCGTAGCAGCTGCTTGGCTTTGTTTCTGTCAGGTGGCTCCAGCTCTGCTACCCATTTCCCCACGTGTTCTGCTAGTATTTCGCGCTCTTTAGTTGACAGTTTTTCAGGCTCTGAGTCTCTCTCGCAATTAATTATGGCCTCTGCTGGTGTACATTGAGCTATCTGAGAGTTTTTACCAATTACTTTTTCACTGTTGGATAGATTTAACACTCTCACAGGAATTTTTCCATTCTTACAGGTTTTCACGAAGGCTTTTGCTGTTATTGTTTCACTCTTAATTCCTGATGGTTCTACCACCCACAACCGGTTGTCCTCACAATCTTCCTCCATACGTGCCCATATCACAGTTTCTGCCTGAGGTGGTAATTTCTCGGATGCTACAGCAACCAGCTTCCTTACTGCAAATTTACTCACATATCCAATATCAAGGGGTATTTCGACGTTTCGCCAGATCATTATTTGTTGCCCCATGCGCAGATCGACTCCATGCATAATCATAAAATCTGCGCCAATAATAACTTCGTCCACGATATCGGCAACAATGAACACATGGTCCACACTCATGTTGGCTATAGTTAATCTGACTTTGGCCTTACCATAGACAGTAGCAAATTCTCCGGTAGCGGTGCGCAGGCTTACATTATTCAATTGTTCCACTTTTCCCTTTACTAAATCGGGCCTTATTATAGACTGCGACGCTCCTGTGTCTATTGTCAGAATACGCTTTCCTCCGTTGATATACCCACTTGCAGTAAGATTGCTGTTTTGCTGCTGCATCACAGATATGGAGATTGTGGGGCCCTCGGTTGTAGGAGCTAGCTCATGCCCCGTAGTGCTAGCTCTCTTTAGTTTAACGACTCTTGAGATGTTCCATGAGTCGCACGTTTATTGTTTCTAGGCGGCGAAACAGATCTGGCTCGTTTTCTTGCTGCCTTACAGTTTCGTTGAAAATGGCCGACTTTGCCGCAATTAAAGCACTTAGCGTTTGTTTTACTTTGTCTTTCATCTAAGACTTTCTTTACCGACTCAAGTACTTGCTTTATGTCGTCCATTGTTGTTTTCTCATCTTCAGCAGCAACTTCAACTTTTCGCACTTTGTATGACTGCGGCCTCGAAATGACTTTTGCTGTTTCTTGAGCCAGAGCGTAAGTAATGGTTTCAGCAAAGGATGTGTTTTGCTTAGCGCAAACTGCGTGCTTAATATCTGGGTCACGAATACCATTAACAAATGCCTCCACCTTGAACTGTTCTAGAAGTGGATGGTTTTCCCCAGGGTATATTAGCTGCACCAAGCGCTCTATCTCCATGGCGAAATCCTGAAGCGTCTCATTTGCTCTCTGCAGCCTGCCACGTAGCTCCATTCTATACAGCTCCTTTTTATGATCGCCGCCATATTTGCGCTGTAACGCCACCATTATGTCCTCATAATTATTTCTGCAGCTTGTTGGTAGGCTTTCGAGGACTTCTGCTGCAGATCCTTTAAGTGCCAGAATCAACTCAATCGCTTTCTCTTCATTGCTCCATAGATTTTTACTGGCCACTGTCTCAAACTGAAATTTGAAGACGTTAAAGGGTATGTTGCCGTCGAAACTGGGAGCTTTTATCCTATTTGTGTTTTCAGTCACTACCCGTACTGGACCTTCTCTTATTTCCAGGCTCATAATTTTGTTTTCAAGCTCCTGCAGCTTTACATCGACATCCTTCACCTGTACTTCGACGCCACTAGTTTCTAAAAGATTCACTTTTCTGTTTAAACCGTACAGTTGCACTTCTACGGCAGAGATTTTTTCGTCGAACTTGCTGACCTTAATTTCTACGTCATCTACTCGCTTATTGAAGGTCTCAGAAATTTCTTGTAGCTTCTCGTTAACTTTTTCTAGTTTCTCATTGTTTGCTCTAGAAACTTCTTGAATCTCAGTTAGAAGTTGTTGGTTTTCACCTCTTACTTCAGCTAACAGTTTTTCACTGTTTGCTCTAGAAGCTTCTTGTACATTTTCTAGAAGCATTCTAGAGTTTTCTCCCATTTTCTCCATCATAGCGGCGAACATCGTATTGAAGTCCATGCTACTTGCTGTTGATGTTTCACGGCTACATACCTCTGCCACCTCTTTTTCATCGAACTCATATGCGCCAATGTCCATGCCACGACGCTTGAATTCATCTATTAGCCTCTTCTGTAGATCAGTTTTGTTACCTGCTGTTGGCAAATCCAGCTTACTCAACTCCTTTTTCAGCTGCTCCACTTTAAGTTCTTCAAATTTCATTTTTATTATTTTTTTTTTTTTAAGTTATTTTATTTTACAATTTCACTTCTGTCACCAATTGTTACGTTTTTACTTTACGTTGGGTTCTTTTTATTGCAAAATAAATACACACTGTTATTACTTTTACTGTAAGTCACTTTATTTACTTAACACCACTGTTCAAAAAATACAGCAAACTGTTAAACACTCTTAATATTCGACAACTTAACTCTTTGACTTTTAAATTAATACTGCAATACTACTCGCCAGCACGATTCATTTATATAGGTGCTTTAAGAGCACCAGAATGTTCTCTTCCAGACATATCTGGCAGGTTCGACTGTTATTGCTCTTGTTTTTGTTTGTGTGATTGGTTATTTCTTTATACCTGTGTTTGTGGCTATTTATTTCTTTATACCTGTGTGTGTGGCTGTTTATTTGTTTATGCTTGTATTTATGTATGTGGCTGTGTATTTAACAGAAGAGTGTTTATTTTAATCTGTGTGTGTATGCGTAATTGTTTAAGGCGTTACTCTTTATTGTTTGTTTCTTTCTATCATCATTGTAGGAAAATAAGCCATTAATGTTGTTGTTGTTGTTGTTCGAGAGTATTGTTGTTCAGAGCTTATAATAAATAAACTCTTCTTTCGTAACAATATTAATGAATTAAAAGTGTAAGGGTTACGTATCGTTTTCCACTCATAGTCTAAAAAAATTAACAGTAAGATAAAATTAATTTCCAATGTTATTGTACAAAATTAAACACTTACGCTTTCTCACGGTTTTTCCTTAGCAATAAACATATGTTTTCATTTAGTAGAGATGCCACCCAGTGTTTTTCACAAATGTTGTCAAATATGTATGTGCAAAAATGCCAGATTATTTTTCAATAATACATAATGCAATTAACCGGGTAAAAGTAAGAGGAAATTTATTTTTGATGAAATGAATTTTGAACCAATTAAGCGGGAAAATCAATTAACCGGGTTCAATTATTCGAGGAAATTTACATGTGTTTTCGTATGCAATATTTTTTTGCCCGATCATGTGGTTCAATTAAGCGTGGAAACCAATTAACCGTAAGGTCAATTAACCGAAAAATACTGTATTTTAAATTATGCGGATGGCCTACATATTACCTACATTCATGTCTAAATGAGGAAATTTAAAATTTCTAATAATTAATTTCGTCTTTGGGTAAGTACCTATTAAGTGTTAAGCCCTAAGTAACGCGACCCAAAGGATCTTTTGTACACCTTTTATGTTTTGCGAATAAGCTCTAGGCTACGGATAAAGCCAAGAATCTTAAAAGGCAGGAGATCATTCATATCTTCTGGAGACAACAAGAGAGCCAAGGGAGTGCACGCATAAAGTAAAGTACGTGTTCCGAAGTATCATAGTTCTGCAAGTTTTGATCTTTGTGTTTCCTATTTTAAATTGATGGTTGCAAAGATCACAATGTCCGCTAAATCACATCCCTTAACTAACTTTAAGTCACTCTTATTGAGTAATAGTAGCCTTTGAGATGTTCACTGGAGTAATGTGATAAAACGTTTTGCTTGTTACTGCGTATTTTGATTCGAAAAAGAAATCATTCGATCATTTGTATGGCTTTAACATTGTTTTTCGAAAAAGAATCCTTTCGAATCGAAATATGCAGTATTCTTCCTGCTGTTTTTTCTTTAGCATTAAGGTGGCCATACACATCGTGTTCTTTTTTATTAGTTTTATCCGCACGGTTACAACTGTACGGGTACGGGAACTGTACACGTTCTTTACTTCAGTTCAAGACGTATTTATTTTACTTGCTGGCATCATGACGGCAACAATAACAACAAAGGTGCAACTTAAATGGTAAACTATTTCAATTTGTTTAAATAAACAAAACAAAAAATAATAAATTTGACAGCAAAACTTACAAAAACCGTCCCTTTTTAACTGCGTAATCACACACACGAGCTGTTTTGAACGAAAACGTTTCAAAACCGACGATTAAAATCAAGAAGCAAGAGATATTTTTTTATGCGGTTTTTGGCCACTCACCGACAGTTTTACCGTACGGTTAAAATTGACAAAAAAGAACGACATGTATGGGCGCCCACCTTAACCATTAGATATTTCAAAAAAAAGTTCTGGTCCTTTAAATTAACGTAGGGCGGCCCCTAGGTTGGCTAGACATTCCGCCCGCTCATTGTCAATATGGCCCTTATGACTGAAACCCACCCAACCTATTGTGGGAACCGAGTTCATTAAGAGATGAGATGATGTAGAGACAGTCCAGACCTTAGCTCAAATGAGTTTAAGGCCTTAAGCGCAGCTTGGCTGTCTGATATCTATACATACATACATACATACATACATACATACATACATACATACATATAATCGCTGCACGTAAAAATTACTGGATGAATTTTAATCAAATTTTCTGTGGAGGTACTTTAGTATCTCAGTTCGAAAATAGAATACTTTTTTCAAATTTCTAATAGAGAAGAAAATGTGTGGATTACTTTCAAAGTAAAATCGAACAAAATATTGTAAGAACGCTGACGAAGTGGCGGATACAACAGTTGGTCAAATATATTTTTATAACCTTTGATTTTTTCCTTAAACATTCCCTGGCCCTGTTGAGGATGGCATGTAATTCTGCCGAGTCCTCTTCCGGTAAATTCGTAAAATAATAATTTTTGTATGTACATATGCATGTGTGTACATATCTTTCTAAAGTAAATTAAACTATACCGAGCAATATTTCTTTGAGATACACATATTTATCCATAAGTATGAATGCTGCCTATTTCTTACCAGGCGTTGTTTAACCCAATAAATGGACGATATATTTTCTTACATATTTTTTTTCTTCTTTAGTTTATTTCTGTTTAGTTATTTTGTTCGTTTAAGAAGTTCGGCTTTCTTTACATTTTATTTTTATTGCTCTTTTTTTATCTTCTTTGTTTTGTTCGTTGGTTTTTGTTATTGATTGATTTTTGGTTTGTTGTTTGTATGGGTTTTCTTTCTGTCTTTTGGTTTGAGGTAGGTTAAATATAAAAACATCATTTGACTGCACGTCGTTTTGTTGTCTACAATATTTTTATCTCAATAAAAACCAAGTTATTTTACCCTACACATCGTTAATTTTATTTTCCAGCTGTTTTCTTATTTCTCAATTAAAATGCATTCTGTTTTTATTATAGGTATGTACATACATATGTATGTATGTATACATATATGTATGTACTATGTATGTTGAAATCGGTGTATGTGTTTGTGTTTACAACCTAATAGCTAAATTACACTATGAAATTTTTCATAAAATCCGTTGCAGGAAACTGCTTTTTTAAGTGCAAGAGGTGTAGAGAGGAAAGGAATACACGAAAGTTCAAAAAAGAATTGAAAAAATTTCATGAAACAATTTCATCGTGTAATTTACGTATTATTAAATTAAATATATGTACATACTCATATTTATATACATACATATGTACATACATGCATTGGAAAAGAATGCTGCTCTTTCATTTGAAAATATGCCAATCGATGCATATGCTTAAGCATAAATAAAACAAATCCCTATTTCCCATTATGCTTTTTATTGCTTTTACTTGCTTTACATTATACGACGTTGATGTTATTACGCAAAACTATTGCATAATTTCTTTACAGTTGTTATATTATTTTTCCAATTTTGTATAAATTTTTACATGGCGCCAATGTAATACCAACGAACACATCTGCTTATAAAGTTATTATATGCCGTTACACATACAAACACATCTCACTTTATTTGTTTTTTATTGTTCTTATGAAATACAGTACAGACACAGCCAGCCACCCACTCACCCAACTCCCTTCAACACCTCTTTGTATACAGTTATCTCATGTGAAATACCTGTATAAAAAAACATTGTAAACTACCGTTACAATGAATGGATTTCAATAAATACTGTGACAAGCAAAAGTGTAACAGAGTGAGCTAAGATCTGAAATAAGCCCTTCTATTATATAGGGTGTTTTTTATAGAGGTATAGAACTTTAAGTTGGCATTACTTTTCAAGATGGCGACCGATTTAACAGCTGTCAAATGATTTATTCTCAGTTTGGTTTGGCAATTCATTCACGCCTGAACAACGCTTGCAAATAGGGCCCAAAACGAGATTACCGTCGTTCCCGATTTTCATAAGCGAATTTTGTTTAGCGATTAAGCGCACTTCTGGTTGAATGGCTACGTCGACAAACAAAACTGCCGCATTTGGAGTGAAGGTAATCCTCAAGTGTATGTCGAAAAACTGTTACATCCAGAAAAACTGACTGTTTGGTGCGCTTTATGGGCTGGTGGAATCATTGGTCCGTACTTTTTCGAAAACGATGGTCGCCAGAACGTTACAGTCAATAGTGATCGGTATAGAGCCATGATTACTAACTTTTTCATTCCTGAATTGATTAACCATGATGTCCAGGAGATGTGGTTTCAACAAGACGGCGCAACATGTCACACAGCTTGTGCCACAATAGATTTATTGAAAGACACGCTTGGTGACCGGCTAATTTCATGTTTTCGACCTGTGAATTGGCCTCCAAGATCTTGTGATTTTGCCGATATACGGCCACAAATGTTGGAAAAAGTCATCGAAAATTGGACGTCCAGATTGCACTACATCCGCGCCAGCCGTGGCGGTCATATGCCAGAAATCATATTTAAAATATAAAGCCACAAGATTATCTTTCGAATAAATAAAATTCATGACAATCGAATAATCCGCCGTTGTTTTATTGCAACTTAAAGTTCTATACCTCTATAAAAAACACTCTTTAGATATACTTTTGTAGGATAAAACAAGCAGAAAAAACTGACTTAAATTATTGTTTTCTTCTTATTGTGAAAAAAGATATATTGAAAAAATACATACATACCTATAGCTTCTTTCTACACGCTGAGTTATAACCTTCCATGTAAACATGCAGCTTAGTATTCACAACTCCTTTGCGTCCGAATAATCCTTTGATCATTGTTTGAAGAGAGAGAGAGAGAAAGAAAAGAACAAGGAGAAATATAGAGATGAGTTTTACGAAAACAAGAGAAGATTGAAACGGCAAAGTTCTCAGGATAGGACAAATTGCTAAGGATAGGCTGGTTAGTTGAAGATGTTTATTTAGGGTCGCGTCCAACTTAAACCCAGTGTTAAAACACACAGAAAACATTTTTGGCTCCAATTAAGGGTTTTAATTAGTTACAGACACAAATTTAATTCAATGTTTTATTGATTCAATTATTTATTCAATTAGAACCTCAGTTGCGTTTTCAGTTACCGAAATTGTATTACGTATGGCATCTGGCAACTAAAAGTTGTTAATTTCAGTTATCAAAATGGCCACCATAAATTTGTAGTTGGTGTTGATTTGTTTCACAAATTAAGCAAAAAAGGCGGTAAAACTAAAGAAAACTAGGTTTATTTATCATATAATTTTGTATATGTATATTTAACACAAAATTTATATGAAAAACATATTTATTTCTTTAAATTGTAGATTTCAGTAAAATAACACGAATGCCACACTTTCAGTATTTAATATAAAAAAGGAAAATAATCGATACGTTGCCTTTTGGAAATAGTTATTTTAATTATTTTTTTATTATCGATAACAACGGAAAAAGTTGCCATACGTAATCCCAATTTATGTTCAAGTTGTGTTGCCTTTTGACAACGCAACTAAAGTTCGGTTGCAATCCATAATTAACCTATAAGAATGTAATTGAATCAATTAAAAAATTAATTAATACTGTTTCTGAAACTAATTAAAACCTTTATTTGCTGCAACAAATTTTTTCTGCGTAATCTCCCTATGCCCTAAAAACCGCAGTTTTCTAGTCCAGGACAAAGCAGGTGTTCGATCGTTTCTTTCTCTTCGTCATCATGGCAGGTTCTGCAATAGTCATTGCATGGGAAACCCATTCTTTTCGCAGGGAGAGATTGTTCTTGCGATCAAACAAGTTGACTCGTTAAACCATATAGTCTGGGCAAGATCATACAGATAATTGTTGATGCGCTGTAAGCCGCAATTAATTTCAATTCGTTATTTCTCATGTTATAGTCTTATATCCCGCACCTATTTGAAGGTAACTCTCGAATTTTGCGTTTCACTATAGTTATAAAAAAGCAAATTTACTTATTCGATATTCTCTAATACCTTGCAGTAGCACCATTTCCTGGGGAAATACCTTCCAAATTTTAACCTTTTTTCAAAGCTTTTTAATGTTAAGTCGAGCTTACATGAACTTGTAGAGTTGTGATTGTGTATGGTTTAACAAACTTTCAACTTAATCATATCAAGCGTTAGTGCTAGACATTTTATTTTATAAAATGGCTCACTTTTGTATTGAAGCCGATATTAGTACAATGTAAATCATAATTGAGTCCATGTTACATTGTTTGAGTGACATATCATTGAATAAAAACTTTCGTCATATCAATATTGGCGATTTCAAAAGCGCTTTTAATTAAGGCTTTATTGCAGATATGACTTTATAACGAGTGATTTTTTAAGAGCTTGAGAACTTTTTTTAAAAAAAAAACGCATAAAATTTGCAAAATCTCATCGGTTCTTTATTTGAAACGTTAGATTGGTCCATGACATTTACTTTTTGAAGATAATTTCATTTAAATGTTGACCGCGGCTGCGTCTTAGGTGGTCCATTCGGAAAGTCCAATTTTGGGCAACTTTTTCGAGCATTTCGGCCGGAATAGCCCGAATTTCTTCGGAAATGTTGTCTTCCAAAGCTGGAATAGTTGCTGGCTTATTTCTGTAGACTTTAGACTTGACGTAGCCCCACAAAAAATAGTCTAAAGGCGTCAAATCGCATGATCTTGGTGGCCAACTTACCGGTCCATTTCTTGAGATGAATTGTTCTCCGAAGTTTTCCCTCAAAATGGCCATAGAATCGCGAGCTGTGTGGCATGTAGCGCCATCTTGTTGAAACCACATGTCAACCAAGTTCAGTTGTTCCATTTTTGGCAACAAAAAGTTTGTTAGCATCGAACGATAGCGATCGCCATTCACCGTAACGTTGCGTCCAACAGCATCTTTGAAAAAATACGGTCCAATGATTCCACCAGCGTACAAACCACACCAAACAGTGCATTTTTCGGGATGCATGGGCAGTTCTTGAACGGCTTCTGGTTGCTCTTCACTCCAAATGCGGCAATTTTGCTTATTTACGTAGCCATTCAACCAGAAATGAGCCTCATCGCTGAACAAAATTTGTCGATAAAACACATTTCGAACCGAACACTGATTTTGGTAATAAAATTCAATGATTTGCAAGCGTTGCTCGTTAGTAAGTCTATTCATGATGAAATGTCAAAGCATACTGAGCATCTTTCTCTTTGGCACCATGTCTGAAATCTCACGTGATCTGTCAAATACTAATGCATGAAAATCCTAACCTCAAAAAAATCACCCATTACTTTTAAATCTAAAATCCATTCTTTGCAAGGAACGGAAAAATAAAGATCGAAGCGAGAGAAGGTCTAACTTTGTCATATAGAAGGAAGGCCTTTTGAGTTTTACCGCTGGGCTGTTATTAATTTTTAATGTTCAAGCACGATCTTGTAACTATTCTTATACCCTTCACCACATTCTCATTCCGTCTACAATATTCATTTCCGATCCCATAAAGTATATATATTCTGGATCCTTATACAAATTATTAAGCGATGACCGTTTGTCCGTGTTCGGGTAGTAATGTATTTTGCCAAGGCATCAGAAGAGATACAGAAGATCTAAGCCCATCAATCTGCCGGGCTTAGTTGCGAAAATTTTGTGATTATGATTCAGCTACATCAGATCATTCCTTTGTAGGTTGCGGGCAAAAAAACAACGCACACCTATATGTTTTCACGTTTTTTTTTTAATTTTTTTTCGGTTTTAATGACGCTCTTTTGCTTTTTTAATGTTAAGTAAATATTACACCGTAACAGGTAGATCGCTAGGAGTGCAATTAGATCTTGAGGGATCAATAACCCCCTGCGAGGGCCGATTTTGTGTTTATTTTAGGTAGATAAGGTTTTTCTGTTTTGATTTGTATTAAAGGCCTTTGTAGAAAGCAATACATATAGAGGTATCCAATAGACCTACAGCGTGCCCACTGGTAACCAGGAACAGTCAATAGGCCCACTAGGGGGGCGGGGGGGTTAATGAGGAAATTTTTTAAAGATTTTTTTTGCTTTAGTCTGACCATTCTAACGCAATACAGATTGCAGGAAAGTTCCTTTTTTTACAAAAAATTAAAAAAAAAAAAATTAACAAAAAATTTTGAAAAAAAAATTACAAAAAATTTTGAAAAAAAAATTACAAAAAATTTTGAAAAAAAAAATTACAAAAAATTAAATAAAAACAAGAGGGTAACACAATATAATAATGTTTTACGGAAATCATTTAAATGTCATTTATAGTTTAGACTAGCTGTGCCCGCCACGTCGTGGGCGTCCTGAAAATATTCTGCTTGATTTGGCTTTGAAAGTATTCATGCTTCAGTTATAGTTTATGTATTTAATTTATATAGAGGTACCCATCCCTCGATA
The DNA here is from genome assembly GCA_949628195.1 of Phasia obesa. Lineage (NCBI taxonomy): Eukaryota > Metazoa > Arthropoda > Insecta > Diptera > Tachinidae > Phasia > Phasia obesa. The sequence continues at coordinate 59,864,431 of OX451216.1, forward strand.
AAATTCTAAAATTTATAAAAAAATCTAAAATTCTAAAAATTATTGTAAAGCTCTGTCAGTGGTGTTTAAAATATTTTAATAACAATATAATTACACAAAGTAAAAATACAAATTTTAATCAATTGGCGCCATCTGTTGCGTAATAGTTTCTTTTTATTTTGAAAGTGGGATACACTTTCAAACGTAAAAAGGTGTGTGGTGAAAATGTAACCGCGTGGAAAATATTCCATTTTTAAACCGAAAATTTCAGCACCTTTAAACCGGAAATTGCGTTTTCACTGCTTTTTCTCCACATTATCTTGGGAATAAGATATTTTTATGGAAAAAAAAGTATCCCACATTGGGATCACCATACTAAGGAACCTCCTCACAAAATTTTCTTAAAATCCATCCAGTAGTTTTTACGTGATGTGAACACAAACAATGAAGTACAGACAGACAGACAGACAGACAGACAGACAGACAGACGGAAATGAGTTACTATTTTATTATATGTATAGATTTGATGTAAAAAAATTGGTGATGGCATTTGATTAAAATTTATTCGTTTTTTTAGTCTTTGCCGTCAAAATGTAGTCATCACTGACTCGTATAATAGTTGTCATATATTTTATATTCAAAATTTACACTACACTACATTTGATGATTGTAGTTGAAGGAGGGCAAAAAGGAGTGTAGTAGTTAGTAGGTTAAGGTTACAAAAGACTGCTTAATTTACAACTTTGCAGTGGAATGATTCGTGTTGGCTTAAAACAGAATATAATGTTCAAAATGTAGTGGTCATGGTTTTAAGTGGAAAACTATTACTATTGGCTTTTTATTAATTTTTTTTTCATTTGTTTTAAATACTATTTGTTGAGTTTTAGGTCAGAATTGACGTCATCATTATGGATTTTACCCAGGGTTTCTTGACCTATTTAAGTGTATTGTGAAAAAAATGACGTTTGCCCGGTAAATTATATTCTGTTATGTACAAGCATATAATATATATTCGATTATATAATTGCACAGATACATATACATATATGTACATACATATGTACATATGCATGTACATAATTTGGTGCAGAAACAACATGTATGTATTTTAAATTTGTTTGTATGTACATGCACATTTGCGCGTACATTGTGAACTATTTTCTGTTTATTGGCAAGTTTTTTAGGCTTTCATAATTATGCTGTGCTAAAAAAAGATAAAGCTTTTCATTTAATTTTTTCTAAAAATATACATATGTATATGCATACATATACATAGATATGTATATTTAATTAATTTTAAATGTCTTCAAATTAAACTCGTCCAACTCCCTCAAGTTTGGGTCATTTCAAGACATAATTTTTAGATAGAAGCATAATTTATAAATAGAAGCATTTTATTTTATCAAATTAAAAAATGCAAAGCTCTAAAATGTTTATGGGAGCGAGGTTTCCAAGGCCACATAGTGCCACCCCTGGTAAGTGAATGGTGCCCAGGGTCAGATACTCCTCTGCTACGCCCATGTAAATTTCGGACTAGCCATTTACAAATTGCCAAAGATATTTTGATTGTGCCCCACTGTGCGGTGTAGAAATAAAGTAAGAAAATATAAATTCACTAAGCTCTTTGACTAAATTCTCATTTTGTCAATGAAATGTTCAACATAAAAATTATTTTTAGTTTACCTAACATTTAGGTAAAGGTTTCCTGATGAGCTAAGAAGCACCTAGCGAAATGGCCATAAAAGCTTTCTTCATGTATTCAAACAACAAAACAGAAAATTATGGTCAATTAGAAGATGAACATAAAACTTGTATCAGCTGCCTATAAAACCATTAACAAATTAATACCGTTGCTCAGCCAACGTTTTTTTTATGTCTTGTTCAAATCAGTGGCTAGTGCAGACATAGAGGCATTTTGGCAATCTAGCCGTACATTACTTTTTTTAGCTTATATTGGGTATGAAAATTTATTTGAGTGCTTCTAGATTAATGAAACTTAGCAGAAAAATCTCTTATGGTCATAGGCTGTTAAAGCTATAAAATAAGAAAAATCACACCAAGGCGAAAAAAAATTCCCCTTAGAAGACCCAAGCCTACCTCTAAAAAATTAATTTTTGTTTACAGTTTCCCCATACTTTTGTTTAGAAAATGCAATTTTTATGGTCAGTGAATGTTCAAAAACCTAAACTGTGACGCAGGAGATTCTAAAATGAAATTTTTCACCCCTCCCCCTTTTAGGGGCGGTGATATAAAATATTATTTGCAAAAATGATGTTATTAAAAGAAATGGACTGCATACGTCTTAATACCATAAAAATCAAACCAAATTTTTATGGGCAGGGGGAGGTATCCCTCCAATCAAACCCCCCGAAACGTCCAAGTAAATTTAAAATTTTTTTTCTAATTTCAAAAATGTTCATTTTTAAGATGTTATGTCGAAGAGAAGAATATTAAAAAAAATAATTTTTGTAATTTATTACTTTATAGTATTTAATTTACCTGAAAATAATTAATTTATTCATAACTAGCTGTGCCCGCCACTTCGTCAGCGTCCTTATTTTGCTTTGAAAGCAGTCCACTTTAAGACTCTTACTTTTGTAGTGCTTCAGATATGGTATATGTATTTATTTACTTTATATAAAGGTACCCATCCCTGGGTATTTACTCAGAAATATAGGCTTTATATAAAATTCTAAAATTTTTATAAAATTTCAAAATTATTGTAGATTACTGTAAATAGTGTTTTGAATTACCCGCCAAGTTTGCAGTACCATTGAAGCGGTAAAATGGCCTACTTTCCCGCTTTCAAAAATAAAAGATGTCTTAAAGTATGCAGTACCTTTAAATCTGTAAATATTCAGCGTACTTTCACTTTTTGCGGAAAAAAAGTATCCTATATTGGAATCAGGATACTAAGGGTACCTCGTCACAAAATTTTCTTAAAATATATAAAGTAGTTTTTACGTGATGCGAACATAAACAGACAGACAGGAAATGAGTTACTATCTATACAGATAATAAAATAGTAACTCATTTCCGTTTGTCTGTCTGTCTGTTTGTTTTTCTTTTGCATTTTGCATCACATAAAAACTACTGGATGGATTTTAACAAAATTTTTTAAAGAGGTACCTTAGCATTCTGATTCGCAAAAATATCTAATTTCCAAGAGAAAGTGGAGAAAAAGCAGTGAAAGTATGCAATTTCCGGCTTAAAAGTACTGAAAATTTCGGTTTAAAACTGTGATATTTTAAACACGGTTGCGCAAATGAAAGTGGGATATTTTAAACAAAATTGCGCAACAGATGGCGCCAATTGAACACAATTTGTATTTGATTTGTATTTTTACTTTGTGAACATACATAGTTATTAAAATATTTTAAACACCTCTTACAGAGCTTTACAATAATTTTTAGAATTTTAGCATTTTTTATAAATTTTAGAATTTTATCCAGGGATAGGTACCTTTATATAAAGTAAATACATAAACCATAACTGAAGCACTATAAAAGTAAGAGTCTTACAATTGGTGTGGAATACTTTTCAAGCAAAATGGAGCAAAATTTTGTCAGGGCGCCCAGGACGTGGCGGGCACTGCTAATTTTATTCTATATATATAGAAGATTAGGTTATGAGAACCGCCCTAAGAAGTAAAATTGTACAAATCTGAACTAACTTTAGAACCTAAAATTTATTTGCTGCACGTACCGTATCGTAAAATGACGCACCCCATAGATAATGAAATGTGAAAAGAAATGTTAAATATTTCTTCAACTTGATGGAAAATATCAACATCATACTGCTGCAGCAGCTACATAAAAATCATAAAAAAATACACTTCCACTCTAAAGTATTTATGTTTGGAAGTAAATATTAAAAAAAAAAAATGAAAAATCAAAGGCAAACAGCAAAAAAAATATTTGTGCTAGAATGCAATGGAATTTTCATTGGAATGGAATGCAGTTTCATTCACCTTTTAGTATGTTGCACACACACACATACATACACTCACACTACATAAATACAAAAAATTACTCACTTTCCTCACCGTCTTTCCGTCGTTTTTGTTTTATTTTTTTTTTTTGTGGAGACGAAAAGTATGAAATTGTGATGCATACAAATAAACTCTTGTTATACTCGTATGTAAGTGCATACAGATGTATGTTTGTATGTATTCATGTGTGTGTGTGTTTGTGTATGTTGTCAGCTGCTTATGTTTTTAAAGCTGGTTGACTGGTACGTTGAATTATTAGGTTTCACTCACAGGCTAAATGGCAGTCAGCCAGCGATTGTTCATCGTAAGCTGGCTGTTTTTAATTTGGTGAAGCCACAGAAGAGAATCTAAGGAGGATGAAGATTTTGATGCTGTACTCTCCGGGTATAAACATTTTTTTATTTGGAATTTTTTGTGGGAACAAAAACAAACGCAAATTTATGACTAAAGTAGCAATAACAGCGATCGAAATTCATACATACATATACATATATATTCGCCATAGAATGTTAGAAAAGTTAAAAGTGCACTTACATATGTATCAGGGATGGAAAATTTAATGCTTCAATTTTTATTTTTTTTTTTAAACAAGTCACGTGACAAAAAATTTAAAAATTTAAAAATAACATTAATCAAAAAATTTTGGAAATAATTTATAAGTCGAATACGGATGGCAACTGAACTTCAGTTGCGTTGCCAGTTGCCAAAACTATATTACGGATGGCAACTGACGGCTGGCAACATCAGTTGCCAAATAGTAATGATATTGGCAACCGTGTTTATCTCTTTGCTTTGAAGATTTTTCAATTGAAAAAGGATGTTAATGAAAATTTAAATATATTTTTTGTCTGCCTGGTAAAAATCACCAACAGACAAGAATATGAGCTATTAATGCAAGAAGTGAAAAATAACCCACATATGTATTGCTCGTGGTGTCAATAGCTCAATAGTTGTGGACCACCAACACGTTCAGCAGAAGAAAGGCAGAGGAATCCATTTTAAAGCCAAATTAAAGAAAAAAAAAATGGCTCAAAATAAAAAAGAGCTTAGCATTACAAACAATTTATGTATTTTTCCTTGATTGATTTTAGTTATATTTTTTATCACTTTGTAAGCTAATTTTATTTCTCGTTTCTTCCTAAAAGTGACTACCACTTTGCTATTTATTGTATTGTATGCTTGTTCACATTCATTTTTAGTTGTCGATCTGTCAAAATAACGATTTCGATAACTTCTTGGCAACTGAAAAAAGTTGCCATCTATAATATGAATTTTTTTTGTCAGTGGCGTTGCCAGCGTTCGTTCGGTTGCCATCCTAATCGACTTATTAGCCATTTCTAAAGGGTTAGTTCATTGATCCAAAACTAATAAAAGTTTGATAAATATGAGTAATATTTAAGAACACATATACATACCTATTTATGTAGTTTTGCATGTAATAAAGATATTGAGATGAATTTTTTTTTTCTTTTGTTAGAAAATTTTTTTGTTTGTTAGAAAAGGTGAAAAATTTCTATAAAAAAAAATGGTTTTGTATTACAGAATGTCAAATTACTTTTGGTAGGTAGTAAATGCCTTGTTGCACACGTCGCATTGCAAGGAGGGCTTCAATAGAGAAATTAAATTTTTTTGTATTGGTTAAGATTTTGCTGCAACGATCACGTATGGACGCAGTCGTTCTTGATTAATTGAGAAACTTTACAACTGTGAATTTTTAATTCAAATATTATATTAATTTATTTAAATATTATTTTATTTTTCGTAAACGTTTTAAAATGTGTTTTGTATTTGTTCATTTGTTTACAATGTGAAAACATATGTTTATTAATGTATTACAATTTGATAAAAATTACGATACAATACATGTCGAATGACATCATTTGTTTACTCAACTCGTAGCGAACGACATTACTTTACTCGATATCGAATGTGGTGATTAAGCCCCTGAAAAGGTTCTGTAAAAGGGTCTTTCGTTTTTCAAAAGTCGCCGTCTAGCAACATGGTTAAGCTTAACGAAGAAAAGAAGAAAGAAATATGTTGAGTTCATAAAAGAAATGATACGAACATTTTTGTCAAATTATGTAAATTTAGGATACTAAGCATCTTAATGTTTCCTAATGTTCACAGAGCAAGCTTTTGCTAAAACTTTTTTACATTTGTTCATTTGTTACTTATTTAGGTTCTTTTATCGCAAATGAATATTCAAATATTCAAATGGTACAGAAAATATATAGAAATTAGTTGACCAATTTTGAAGATTTGTATGAAAGGAAATTTTATATATAATCCAATTGCCAATTGCAACTTCTAGATAGGGCTGCCAACTATATAATTCACTTGGCAATAGATTAGCTGCGGATAGTTGAATGATTTTCTCAAGTTTAACCATAAACTTAAATTTTAAGTATTTCTCATGTCCATCCCTGGTGCTGTTAACGTTAAATGTGTAGCATACCCCAAGGATTACATCTAGCGCGACTAAGTTTATTTGCATTTTTTGTTTAGAATTAATCTGGCAGCTTGATTTTGTTCACTACAAAATAAAAAAAAAATAACATCTAGGAAAATAAAACCACCTTCTCGTATAAACTTGAAAAGATCTAAAAATAAACATTGTAAAGTGGAAAGGAATGAGCAAACAAAGAGGAGAGTGTTGTAGTAGTAGTTGAATGAGAAGCAAAAGACACAATCACATTTGGAGCAATTGCTGCAAGTGTCTGAAAAATTCTTGGTTTTTTTAATTCAGCAACATCGTCAGCATCATGATCTTCAACCCAATGTACATATTACAAAAAAAAAAAAAAAAAACAAAATAAAAAGCAACAAAATCTAAACTGTGGTTTTGACAACATCGAGGAATTCACATGAAACAAATATTAGTTGTTGTTTTTGTTGTTAAAAAAAGGAATGTAGTTTTGCCACTTTTTTTTAGCAATAAAATAGCACATTCATGCAGACATTAAATAGATTTATTGTACATACATACATATATACATACATACATACATACATACATACATACATACATACATACATACATACATACATAGATACACACATAGATACATACATAGATACATACATAGATACATACATACATACATACATACATACATACATACATACATACATACATACATACATACATACATACATACATACATACATACATACATACATACATAGATACATAGATACATACATACATACATACATATGTACATACATACATTAAAATTGCATTTATTTTTCGACAATCTCTGAAAAATCCCCTAAAATTTTTCTGGATTACATAAATAAATTTTTTTCTGTACTTTTCAAAAAATAAAATCCAAATTTATTTAAAAAAAAATCCCCTAAATTAATCCCAATTTTAACAAAAATCCCCCAAAACAAAAATTATAGGTGTTTAAGTCTTCATTATATTAATTATAAATATACATGTGTATTATAAATATACATGTGTATGTGTATACAAATATACCCAGTGGTAAAAAGAAGGAGTATGAAGGCCTTCTAGAAGGCCTATTTACTCCTCAGAGCTTATATAAAAAGTAAAAAGTAAAATTGATATAAATCCATTAAAAATTCTCCCATTTAAAATTATCTTTTCAGATTACAACTAGATGACTCCGGAGGGGAATCATATATAATACCGGGAGACAGTCAATCATACGAACAATCACATCAGTCCATAAAATCACGTCAACGCCATAACAGCAATTCAATGTCATCAACGCAAGGTGGTGGTACAAAGTTAGCGTGCGGTACGCTTCCACCGCCACCACCAATTAACAAGGCCACACTTGAAAATGAAAAACGCATGAGACGTGAAATTGCAAATAGTAATGAGAGGCGGCGTATGCAAAGTATAAACGCAGGTTTTCAAAATTTACGTTTGTTACTACCACGTCACGAAGGTGAAAAATTGAGTAAGGTAAGTGTTGCCATATATGCCATACGTAGCTCAGATATCGGGTCTGTATGCTGTTTTTTAATATTAGATATTCAAAAGCTCTTTTGATCGTTCAGTTATTTGCCTGGATACTAGCTTGAAACTTGAATATTCTTTTCTCAACGCTCTAACCCCGTTAAAAGTTATTGTTGCAAAAAAAGTTAAAAATTTTATAGAAAATCGAAAGACGACACCTATTTAGCCAAAAAGTTGCCTAAAACGTACCAGGAGTTGTTTGTGAAGATTTTTTTAAGTTTAAGCTTTGGCTCCAATATAATGTGCCAAATATGCTGTCCACAATCTCCAAATATAAACCCAGTAGAGCGTCTTACTTGAACGTTATCAAAGAGAAGTGGGGGAATTTTTCTTCCGCACATACGGCTAACTTATTTAAATTCAATGCCAAACAGAGGTTCTCGAACGTCGAAATTATCCATTCCGCTGCTGAGATTTTATAAATTTTTACTTATCGTTTTTTTAATGTTTTAGTAATGAGCGTAGACTTTTGGCGCCTAGTTTCTTATATTATAATGCTGCTTTCTGATCTCCTAAATTTAGTGGCTGAAATAAAATATTTAATTTAATTTAAATAAAGTTTAATTAAATTTAATGGGATTCGTTGTTGTTTTTTAACTTTAAAAAATCAAAAACTATGAGATGGTAGACTTATGGCACCCAGTGTAAATCAAAAAACATTTGCCCCTATTACGGTTTACAACTCAACTCAGTTGAGTTGTCTAAAAGACAACTTGCAAGACAACTGCTACTGATGAGTTGTAATTTAAAACAACTGCTACTGATGAGTTGTAATTTTTTTAAACTTTTGTTGACCGAACTAACACAGGGTTGTAAACGGTGAAACTACAACAGAGTTGTAACACAATTTAAATTCAACTTAAAAATTTTTTACAAGTTGAGTTGTAATTGATAATACCAAATTGTAAAATTTCAACTGAAGTAGAGTTGAGTTGTAAACCGTAATAGGGGCCATTATTTTGTGAAAAGGAAGGTTTCAATAGACTTTAAGGTTGTTTTTGTTGCTAGTAAAATTTAGGCTTTTATGTTGGACCATTTTTGTACATAAAATATTTTTTTTAAATTTAGTTTCTGGTGCAGATAGTTATCAAAATGGAATACAAAACAGCAGTTTTAATTATTTTTTTTTCTGTTTGTTCTGTCTGTCTGTTCCCTTTTGTGAGGAGGATACTTTTTTCCCGTAAAAATATCTAATTTCCAAGAGAAAATAGAGACAAAGCAGTGAAAGTACACAATTTTACCGATTCATTGGTACTGCAAACTTGGCAGCACCTTCTTCAGGAGAGAAATTGTTAACACTATTTAGAGAACTCTACAATAATTTTAGAATCTATTCATCATATAATAAAATGGTAACTCATTTCCTGTCTGTCTGTCTTTCTGTCTGTCTTTCTGTCTGTGTTCGCATCACGTAAAAACTACTGGATGGATTTTAACAAAATTTTGTGAGGAGGTACCTTAGTATCCCCATCCCAATATAGAATACTTTTTTCCAAGAGAAATTGGAGAAAAAGCGGTGAAAGTACGCCGATTTTTTTTACTGATATTAAGGTACTGCATACTTTAGGGCATCTTTTATCATCAGATGGCACTGTTTTAAAATAATGAGTAACTCATTTCCTGTCTGTCCTTGACAGAGCTTTAGACTTATTTTTAGACTTTTATATAAATTTTAGAAATTTATCCAGGGATGGGTACCTGTATATAAAGTAAATACGTAAGAGTCTTAAAATTTGGTTTGGTTTACTTTCAAAGCATAATCGAACAAAATATTTTCAGGACGCACACAGCGTGTGGGCACAGCTAGTTTTTTTATAAATTTTAGAAAATACATAAACCATAGCTGAAGCACTATTAAAGTAAGAGTCTTAACATTTGGCTTGGATTACTTTCAAAGCGAAATCGAACAAAATATTGTCAGGACGCCTTCGACGTGGCAGGTACAGCTAGTATTGAATATACATACATACATATGCGAAAATTCTTACATTATATTGTTATTATTCAGGATCTAATTTATGTATGTATGTATATCCTTCAGGTTAAAGGCAAAACAAGTTCAAATATTTAAAGCGCAACTAAATATTTAATAAAAAATTAGGTTGCTGCTTGTTGTTGTAACAAACAAGCACCACTAAAAATAGGTCGTTTTTATATTTTACAAAACCAACAAATAACAAAAAATACAAAAAAATGTTAATATTCATGGTCTCTTTTTAAACAATTAAGGATGTTATGCTACTACAACTACGGCAACTACAACTAAAACAATTACTCATTCACTACTACTAGTATTACAATTCATCTTAAACTATTTGCTGAAGCCGCACCCATATGTTGTTGATGTTGCAAGTGGGTGTTAAAGTGCATTCTGAACAGTATATAATTACGTTATTTATAATATTCCGACCCATACCACCTACTCGACCCAAATATATATTTCTTATAAATAGTCAACTGCCAAACATTTGCTGTTGCTGCTGCTAGCTTATGTATGTATGTAGTTGTCGGTATTTGCATTGCTTCTTATTAATTTGCTTTAAAAGAGTTCAATGAACTTTTCCCTTATAAATATGTATAGGAAGAATGTGTATGTATGCATGTACAGTAAAAGCTCGGTTTGCGCAACCGAAAGGAAAGCGGCGTTGTTGCTTTTATTGAAAAGTTGGCAATAACCGACCATTAAATACTTATGCCCTTATTCATAAAAAAATAAAGTTTTGTTTAAGCATACTTTATGACAAATTTTCGTACCAAATTTGTCATAAAGAATACTTCAAGTAAACTTTAATTTTTATGAATTTGGGCATTAATATAAAAACAAATTACTTTTAAACATAAAATCATTTGTTTTTATTACCTAAACATAAATAGGTCGATTATGGATGGCAACCAAACCTTAGTTGCGTTGTCAGTTGCCGAAATTGTATTACGTATGGCAACTGGTAACTAAAAATGGCAATCATAAATTAGTTTTTGCTGTTGATTTCTTTCACAGATTATAAAGTAAAAATTGCACTAAAACTGAAGAGTAAGTTTATTTTTTCATCTCATATAGACAACGTAAATATCATGGCCCCCTTTCTGCGTTGCTTACGTCATTCCACACATAGCATCTGCAATGCAACAAAGGAATAATAATGATATGAATTTTTATAGACACATATTTTCTCAATACCTGGTTCCAGCTTTTCAACTTTTGATGAAAATGTTCGAAAAATAGCTGCTGGTATTAAACTTGGTATACCAAAGGCTTCGTGTTCAAGAGGGGTTGTAATTTACAGGAGGATCTTTAGATGAATGAGGAGTATTGTATATTTTCCTTTGAGATTTATCGCCTTGGCTGGAACATGATGATTAATTTGCATTAAATTTACGAGTGTGTTTAGGAACATTTTAAACAGATTGGATTTTAATTTCAAAAGGAATCAAACAGTAGACAGGAAATAATAAATTGCTTGTATTTTCTGCATTTATTTAAAACTTTTTGATTATTTACATTTATTTCCAGTCGCTAAAGTGTCAAAATAGCAAACTCGATAACCTTTTGCCAACTGAAGAAAGTTGCCTTACATAATACCATTTTTTTCCCAGTTGCGTTGCCTTTTGACAAAGCAACTGAGATTGAGTTGCCGTCCATAATAGACCTAAAAAAATCAATTCATATAATTTTTCAGCTTTTCGCTTTATTTGCAATAAAAAATAACTAGTCGATTACGGATGGAACCAAACTTCAATTGCGCGTTGGCCACTGGCAAAAAAATTCATATTATGGATGGCAACTTTTCTCAGTTATCTAAATCCATATTTTGACAGTGAAAATGAATGTGAACAAGCATACAATACAATAAATAGCAAAGTGGTAGAAATTCAGTTTTAAAATACAAAAAGTGTTAAAATATAAAATAAATACAAATAAAAAACAAGTAAGAAAAGAGAAATACATTTTATTTCTCTTTTCTTACTTGCTTACAAAGTGATAAAAATAAAATAAAAATCAATCAAGGAAAAATACATAAAATTTTTGTAATGCTAAGCTTTTTATTTTGACCCATTTATTTCTTTAATTTGGCTTTAAAATGGATTCCTCTGCCATTCTTCAGCTGAACGTGTTGGTGGTCCACAACTATTGAGCTATTGACACCACGAGCAATATATATGTGGGTTATTTTCTTGTATTAATAGCTCAAATTCTTGTCTGGTGGAGATTTTTACTATTTTATAATCTACAGACAAAAAATATATTTAAATTTTCATTACTTTTCTGTTTAACAATCTTTTTCAAAAAAAAATCTTCAAAGCAACTAGAAAAACACGGTTGCCAAATATTACTATTTAGCAACTGAGATTGCCAGCCGTCAGTTGCCATCCGTAATATAGTTTTGGCAATTGGCAACGCGACTAAAGTTCGATTGCCATTCGTAATCGACTTATAAGGCTTTTGTGTTTAAAGGTTCCTCAGAAACTGAAATACTGTTAAAAATCATTTCAATTAGTGTTTTTCCACTCGTGGGAACTCTGCTGTCTTAAGTGTAATTTCATTTACTGCACCGTTTGTTGTATGAAATTTGCGTATCGCTGTCCCATTATTTTTAATTTTACTAATTGTGGATTTGTTTGTAACACAACACAAACCTTATTACGAGATTCACAATTTATTTAAAACTAGCTGACCCGGCAAACGTTGTTTTGCCTTCAAATTTTTTTTATATTTGGAATTGTATTTCCCCTCATTGCAGCACTTGTGTGATAAACAATATTTTTCGTTTTGTTGTCAGGTGAGAAAACGTTCAAAGCGGCGGATGGTTTTCCGACACGCGAACATGCGACATACATGAACAAATATACGAATACTTTTATTATCTGCATATACTTGTAGTTATTTAAGTTGATATTGGTATATGTAATTTATTTGAGCTGTAACAATACTCATTTATACATGTTCGACCTAAATACTTAAGGACAGGATTCACTAATCTGACAGAATTCTATCCTACTGAAAAAAATTGTTTCAAAATGACGTTGTAGATGCCACACTATCATACAAAAACAGATATTGCAACTTTGATCGCACGGAAATATACATTTTATGAAGATTATCAAATCGTACAGACCTGTCAAAAAGTCTGTCGTACACTTATATTTCTTATCCACACTCTAGGACACATGCTATTTTTAACAGATCGTACGACTGAGTATGATAGTGAATCATGGCCTTTAATGAGTACTAAAACTGATACTTTTGCCATTCTCTGGTGTGCACAACGCAATAGCATGCGATGGAAAGACTGTGCAAATGAATCAGCTGTAAAGTTTATGCACACAAAGCCATCTACTACGTGAAGAATTAAAAAAAGCATTGACGTATGGAAAACGTTTTTAAATAAGTTTTTTGATCATTACTTCTCTGATGAACAAAAAAAAAAAGATTGTTTTAAGTTCAAGAAAAGACGAAACGTTGCACTTATCAAGACTCTTATGTGAAAAAAGTTGCACTTATAAAGTAATGTAAAAAATTACCCGTTGCGCTAATCGAGCTCGCACTGTATATACAAAACATATTTATATTTGATAAAATATTTTTGATTTATCAACAAATATTGTCTAACTATGTACATATGTATGTATATCTGGACTTCAACCAAAAAAATAGTATTTTAAAATTCTTGATTTTTTTTTATAAATTATTTAGCTTTTCATTCAAAATATTGGTGTAGGTTTACAGAAATATTAGTACTACTGCTCTGTATGAAATCTTGGTTTGGCGAAACTAAAATAAACCTTAAAAATATATGTATTTCTAAAACTCCTAGTAGCAGTTATATGAACTTTTTTCTATCTTTATGTAACATAAAATTGTGCGCCACCTAATTGCAAACGGCGCCTGTTAGCTTTAAAAGTACTAGCAAATAAGAGAATAAAAACTAACAATATGTACTCATACTAAGCTTTTTTTGGGTATCGTCTCTCTCGCTCTCGCGCTTTCTGCTGTCACTTTTAAGTATCGATTCCTTTTCCAGTTTTCCCATACATCGAGGGCAAAATAATAAATAAAAAATCAAGAATAAAAACTACCCTCCCTTAAACTAAAGAATTTTGCACTTAAATTTTATTATATTACAGTGGGCCTGTTTTGTTATGAAAAATACAAAATCATAGATTATTGTGACAGGTTAAGAACGTACATTCTAGTAGGTTTTTTATTTTAATTTAAAACCAAATTCTTTAAGTACTGCTATTTAGTGACACAATATTATGCTATCCGAAAGATTTCCCGTTAGACGACGTAGTTCACCATATTTAATATACACAATACCTCTCGCCTCTTATACGTACAATACATGTGTACATACATAGGTATACACTAATGAACAAAAAGGAAAAAAATGCAACTCTGTATCACATGATGATAGCTAAATGCATCTGTTTCAAAATAACGCTAACAAATTCATCTATACTTTTGGCTGTTAATGCTTTCATTCCATGACTTTTAAACTTAAAGTCTGGTGTGACGACTACCTCTTGTGACCTAAACTATAACTTCAACGGAAGGCAGCAATCACTTTTCATTTGATTTATATATTTAAATTACCTGAAAAACAAATAGCCCCTTGTATTCGTGTAACTCTTCAATATTAAAAATAATTTACATACATCATTACATTCATTATACATATATTAATGTAGGGGGATATCGGAAAAGGCCGCTTTGTAAATGGGCCCCTCCGTCCTCAATGATTATATGCATTTGATTTGTAATTTACGGCAACCTTACTTCCATTGAGTCACGTGCTACCACCAACTTTTGCTCTTGACTTTAGTGATTTCAGACTCTCGGCTAGTAATTGCCTGCCTTCTGTCTTATTAGACACAACGTGCACTACCGTTTCAGCCTCTTCCAGGTACAGTCTGCAAGTAATATTTTCTTTGATTTTCATTTCGGCTAGATGATACTTGAAGTTTCCATGACCAGTCACTAGCGCAGTTATCCGGTTTAAAGTAGTTTTATATCTGAGCACCTTCCTGCTAAGGGTCCCTTTGATGACTATTCCAATTTTTCACTTTTATTGAGGTCATTTTCCAGTGTGATAATCTGGGTTCTGTTCCAAAGAAATTCACGGCAGATCTCTTCATTTCCAGCTTAGCCTATGTGTTCTTTAACCCACATCAAAGTAATGTCGTTAACTGAGGCACACCTGTTATGTTTTAAAGTTTTGAGTACACGTTCACCTCATGCGTTTTGAACCGACTGGTTGTGTCAAGTGCAATGCAAACCTTTCTTCGATGCACCAGACTTTCCAGCAGCTGATGCAACGCATTCAGCAACTCAAGCAATTCTGGGCGTCTCGCCCAAAACGCAGATAACAGGACAGATTAATTTTAGTCATAACGAAATATTAAGGAACAAAATGTTTAAAGCAATTTTTTTAAAAAAATATTCATAAAAATTATATTTCATTTTTTAAATTATAGCAAAAATTGGATATCATATGTTCTTTACTCTCTTTGTCCCACTGCATATATGTATGTATTTCCAAACATATGACTAGAGAAAATACTGCAAAAATAAAACAAAACAATGAAGCTTACCATACCATACATCCTTAACCTCTTACTCTTCGGAAATTTTCAATGTTTTTCTTTTCTTTTCCTTTGCTATAGTATTCGTATATACTCGAATAATATTTACTATCATTTTTTTTTGTTATTTGCTTTGTTTACTCCTGGTAGGTGGTAGTAACTTTTTGCTGTTCTTTAATTTCCACACATACACTCATACAACGTTTCTAAATTTTACCGTTTTGTTTTGTTTCCATGTTTTCCTTTCTGTTCTCATTTGTGTAACATGTATTCGTTTATGGTCTAAAAGCAAAGTACATGGTATACATATGTATGTCCCGGTTATAAAAGTTCGCACAATAACCCGAAATCTATATATTATACGCCCGTTTTTCCCGTTAACTTTTGGACATGCGCTGTAAGTTGTAGTACAGCAGTCACATGTGTAACAAAAGGTTTATATACAATTATCTACTGTACACACTATTAACAAGAGTACATAAATATGTCTGTTTGTATGTATATAAAGCTGCTCATTTCTTTTTGTAGTTTATATTAAATTAAGAATTATTTATTTAAAATTAAAAATGGGGTAATTTTAGGAAATATAATGTTAATTTTTTAAAATCATAAATATAGCAAAGTATATGAAAATATTGCCTCGAGTATTTAAAGCTTTTTAAGACTTCAAACTCATTTTAAGTCATCAACGTAAAAGAGATGCCTGGCTCTTATTATGAGTTGCATTCGATTTTCGATCTTTGCTGGCAACCGAACATCGAATACCGAATGTCAAATTCGTGTTATGAGTTGGGAGCAGTGTTGTGGTACAATTGTACCAAATTTGGTACAATCGACACATCAGTGGTACACTGGTACATTTAATGCTTTTTTCGGTACAATTTCATATCAAATTTATACAATAAATTTTTTATTTAATCTAACATTTCAAACTTCACATTTCTCCAACCCTGTCTAAATTGCAACATTTTTGATTTATGTTCAACATTATTATTATTTACTCTGCTAAACCTATTATGTATAAGTGATAGGTAATTTAGTTACGTTTTTGCATCGTCTTAATCAGTTTCCGGCATAATTCGGCTGATAATTTCTTCATTCTTTCTGAAGATTAAGATCCGGTGACTTTAGCAAAGTTTCAAGCACTTGATTGTAATTGTAGTGTAGCCAGATCCTAACATTGCACAGTGTAAAGGGCTAGTTCGATTGATCCAAAATTTGACATTGGCATAGCAGAAGAGTAACTGAGTTTAAGTTTTATTTTTCTACTTACCAGTAGGGATCATTCACTCCTAGTAGAATATGGAGGTCCTTCAATTTGATCTATTTTACATCGAAATTTGGATATTAGCCTATATGTTTAAAATACCAAAGGGATCGGAAAAAGAAGACTGCTGTAAAAAAGCTATATATATTTCTAATTATCTCTGAAATTATTTCATGTACCCTAGTCCATATGTAGGCTTTATGGGCCAAAGCCTAAAAATTCCAATTTTGCGATTTTTGGTATTTATTTTAGGAGTTGCGGAATTTCATTAACCTTAATCTTAAAAATTTGTACACGGTTTGATTTTCGTTGACTAATATCCGCAGAAAAGAAATTCAGGGAATCAAGGTCAATTATCATCACTTTGAAACACCCTAGTATTAAAGTTTTAATTAGCATCTTTTAATGTCGAGCTTTTTTTTTTTCCTTAATGTCAAATGTTGGTACAATTGATGCTGATTTGGTACAATTTTATCACTGGGACGGTACAATTTAAAAATTGTCAGATCCCAACACTGGTTGGGAGCACTGTCGAAAATTTCGTTGTATAAAATTTCGTTTTCAATCGAACACAATCTTGCTTTCGATGCTTATTGAATATGTAAGCATTTGTCAATTTTGTATTGTTGTTTTTTACAAATGCCAGCATAAAATTTTTTACAAATGTTGCATAAAATATGATAACTAATATTATACTTTATTGGGTTGCTGCTTTCAGATCTGAAGTCAGATTGTTTGTATTAGCTTTAGTTTTTGAGATATAATATGACATTTCCAAAAAATTATATACCCGAGGTACCCAACTTTGGGTGCTTATCCAGAAACCCCCTTTACCCTTCTTGGCCGACAGTTCGCAGCTCGAGTCAGAAACACCTGTTCTTTGCCTCTGTTTCATTAAGGTATCTTTACTGGTTCATGAGATATCGAATTATGTCCGAAATAAATCGTTTTCAAACCACTGTAGATCAGTTAAATGTGCTTCGCATAGTTTTCATCCTTTTTGTTTCCTAGAAAATTTTGTGCAGTTCAAACGCATTCAATCCAGGCATTTTTTTTCGATATCAGTTATGTAACTATTAAAGTTGTCATCCTTTATCAACCTTCTTATTTCTGGACCATCAATAATTCCGATTTTAAGTTTCTCTGCGCTCAAATTATAAAACTTTTTAGAGATGTTATTAAAACAATTACCATCCTTGTTCAGAGCTGTAACAAATTGTTTCATTAGCCTTGGTTGGATGTGTAAAGGTGACAGTATTATGCGATCCCGTGGCGCAAGGGGTTCGTTTATTACGGGAAGTTTAAATGTGAGTAGTATAACGATATATCTAATAGCTGTATTTCAAAAACTAAACCTTTTAAAGAAAAAAACGAAGGCAGATTTGAAATCAGCGCCCTGAAATTAACAAACAACCGCTACTTTTTTAAAGAAAAAAAGACAGAAACTTCAAATTTAATAGAGAATGTTTATTAACATTTGAAAGAACATTCTTTGGTATTTATTTTTTGAAGATTATGTCTATCAAATGTTGGCCGTTGCTACGTCGCAGATGGTCCATCCGTTGAGTCCAATTTTCGATGACTCGTTCGAGCATTTCGACTGGTAACTGGCGAATGACACGCGTGATGCTTACTCCAAGGCCTGAATATAAGCGAGTTTGTCCGCATAAACTTTAGACTTTACATATCCCCACAGGAAAAAGTCTAACGGTGTGTTATTACACGATCTTGGTGGCCAATCGACCGGCCCAAAACGTGAAATTATGTGCTCACCGAAATGTTCTCTCAATAAATCCATTGATTGATGCGATGTGGGGGAAGTGGCGCGCGCCGTCTTGCTGAAACCAAATGTCGCCGAGATCACGAGCTTCAATTTCAGGCATCAAATAGTCGGTCATCATGGCACGATAACGGTCGCCATTGACGGTTACTTTCGCACCGGCATCGTTTTTAAAGAAATATGGATCGATGATGTTTTTTCTGGATGATATGGTAGCTCTTGAATCTCTTGAGGTAGTTCTTCGTCCCAAATGAGGCAATTTTTTTTTTTGTTTACATACCCATTGAGCCAGAAATGAGCCTCATCGCTAAACAAAATTTGCCTCGAAAATGTCGGATCTTCTTGGAACTTTTCAAGAGCCACTACCCTAAGTAGATTAGATACAAGTAGTGCTCATGACGGACGTGGCTGTCTAGAAAATGTGCATTCCACTCGTGCTGGTGTCTAAAAATTAAATTTTCCCAATTGTTCTTTAATGTTATCACCTAATTTGTAATTTAATTAATTCTTTCTTAGAGAAAATAAAAACGAACTTAAGCTTGATTATAAATTTCATTGTATGTTAAAATATTTACTTAACATATAAATTGTATTTAGTACAATTTGAGTCCAAAAAGTACAATTTTCAAAGGCGGTTAGTAGAATTTCAAAATTTCAATTACCATCCCTGGTTTATATCATAGCAGGAACATTTTGTTTTGCAGTGAGAGTTATGTAGAATGAGAGAGAGATTGGGAGAAATGGAAAATATGATAAGATTGTGGGTGGCTTTTAAACATTGAAAAATATGCCGTTATTTTTGTTTATAATTTTACAAAATGTAAACAAAATTAAACCTCAATAAATGTGTGTAAGTATGAGAGTTGTTTTTTTTTTTGCTCATAGATAGATATACGCTTTATCTAGAGTGTTGCATTTTATTTTAAATCATATAAATAACAACCGCAAATAAATACAACAGATGTAAACAAATCTTAGTGGAATTGCGGCAGCAATTGAATGAAAACCTAAAATTTATCAATCATAAACATTTTTATGTCTGGCTGCAAAATGATATGTTTAGTGGTAAAAAACATAAACTTTCTAAAAGGAACTAAATATTTATTTTTAGATATTTTCTTTTTTATGCAATAAACTTTATTTAATGTTTTGTAGTTTCTTAAGTTTTTTTTTATACAGTTGCCTGCCACAATACACATTCAAGCTTTAATCTACGCAAGCATGCACATACATCTATCAATCAATCAGTCAGTTCTCTTTATTGTTGTGCCGTATGAAATTTATGTACGAACGAGTACATCATGGTTGGGATTTGTGGTACATTTGTAATTTTTAAATAAATAATTCCACTTAGATAATAGCTACAAAAATTTATCGTCTTAGTCGCCAAATAGGACCCAGAGGGGAGAAAAATATATAAAATATATGATATTTTCCTTAAAAATATCTCATTGACAAGATAAAGTAGAGATAAAATGGTGAAAGTATTGAAGTTTACTGGTATAATAATACTGAAAACTTGTTAGCACCTTTTATTTTTGTAAACAGGAAATTTATGGCCTCGTTAATCTAGTAGGTAATGTACTAGTCTATCAGTCCGGGGTTGTGGGTTCGCTTTTCCACCCAAGACTGGAATTTTTTAACTACAAATTAGCAGGAAGACGAAGAAGGAGCTTGGAAATAATCTGGGTGTCTATAAATGGTTAACTGCCTTAGTGACAGGTCACGGACTCGACAAGTATTATCTGGCCAAGTTAAAAATCGAGGTAAGACGATACTTACAGACTGTGCCTGGAAATAGGCTAAGATAAAAATGCACATATTAAATGGGGATGCTGTGGTGACATTAGCTTTAAGCAAATGTAAGCATAGAGTCTGTGATGAGGTAGAATGTCGACATGTATCAGTCGCCAGTCTGAAATCACTACCTTTGAGTGTAAAGGTTGTCAATAGAGACTCAATGAAAGTAAAGGATTCGTAAATTTACAGTCGGCCACCAGAAACCATTGAGGAACAAAGGGGTTGGAAAAGTACCCCATAAAGTTATTGGTCTGCTTCGGTATCCTCCCTACAAACTAATAATACAGAACTCTACAATAATGGTATTTTACTTAAAAATTTTCTTGCAAAATCCTGAGTAGTTATCCGGAGATGGGCACCTCTATATAAAATTATTAAAATTTGGTGTGAATTACTTTCAAAACAAAAGATAAATTCGAAATAAATATTATGGTTCACTACTATACGCGCTACTATACTATGAAACTGTTAAGCGAAAATAAAATTACGTTTCATCGATCTGCAGAAGTACACGATTTCAGATTCCAATTGATTTCAACATTCACCGCCTTCTCAACTTAAGAAATGTCTCGGCGGAAAAATATTGTAGTAAAATAATTTCAACGAAAACTAATTTTTAAAACTTTCTGACATTTTTTTATACGGAGGGCTTGAAAAAAATATGGACGCTAGGTGTATCGACCAATATGTTGAAAAATGTAAAAGAATCTAACTTAATATTTTTCCTATGTTTTTGACCCATTACTATCCCTTGTAGTATAAATAATTACAAAATAATTGATTTATTCCTTGTAACATCTATTAAACCAACCTAGAAACATTTCATGAACACGAAAGGCTGGCTCACCCTTGTTGTTGAAACAATCATTAAATCATCTGTCACAATATTAAATAAAATATTTATACAAAATTCATCTTCATTCTTCGGTTAATGCAGAAAAAAACAAACCAGCTATTTACGTAAAAGACAAAAAATACTTATTTTTCTAAGATGATTAAATAAAATAAAAACATTCTCAAAATAGAGCACAGACAAACATATGTTCGTTCAGCTGTTTTTTTTTAATTCTTTGATTCATGCATGCTTGTAGATACGTATGCATGCATGTGTGTAAAGTGTGTAAGTTTTATGTATTAAACAGATTGACGGCAGCAGGCTACCGACTACAATTTGTCAAAACTAATATACAAAGAGTCAATCTTTCACACAAAATCTCGTGTACATACAAAATATAATTTTAACAGAGCTTTAGGTAGTGAAGTTGGCTGCCAACAAACTCATTGTTTGTTTGTTTTTTTGGAAAAGTAATATTTTTTTAGATTTATCCATCAATCTTATCTCTGATTTATATGTTTATATTAAGACGATTAATTTGACGCTATCACATCTATACGACCGCCATTTTCTCTGCCGCCAGCTAATTCAAGCCAATTTCACTTCTTCTGAGCGACAATTTGCAGATCTATTGCTGCCAATTTAAGAGCAGAATCACAACAAACAATGGCAACGGAACGAGTTGTTGTTTCTGAGAATTATAATCAGGGTTGTCAGATATGGCGATTTCTCGCCAAACGTGGCGAATTTCAATCTTATTTGGCGATGAAATTTTTAATTTGGCGACATGGCGATTTTTAAAATAAATGTACAGTTATATCAGTTTCGTATTTGATGTACTGGAAACTCCAATGAATTTTGTATGCTTTACTTTTTACATACAAACGAAGTTTTGAAGTATGGTTTACGTTCGTTTTATGCTCTCTAAGTTAAAATAATATTTTTTACTAATTAGCTGATTTATTTTAAATAAATATGTGATTTTTTTTTTAATTTTTATACTTGTGATCTTTCTATCCAGTAACACCTAGAAAGATCGCTTTCAATAAAGAATTCCACCAAAAACTCGATTGTGTTCTGATTCACAGTATTATTTTTTGGATGCTATAGAGTTTATGAATTCAAATAGAGCATGTTGCACACATCTGTTGATATTTAGTAATGTTGAATAATTTTAATTCCCATAAAATATATTCTAAATAAGAACATGGTGACAAATACATACCTTGAGAATGGTTATGTTCATAACCACAAATTTTATTTGTTTTAGGTAAAAATTTTACCTTTCTCGTGTGTTCACTAATCATTTTAAATAAAAAACAAAATATTTATATTTTTTGGCGACTTTATTTAAATTTTTAGCGAATTTTAGCTATTTCGATTAAATTTATTTTTGGTGATTTTTTAAAATTAAAAAAAAAAATATTTTATTGGAAAATAAAAAAAAATATTTTGGCGATTTTTCACACCGATTTTTGGTGAAATAGGTGAAAAAAAAATCTGACAACTATGATTAGAATTAGAGAAAAAAAGGCCGACGGCGCACAGAGGACCGTTACACAAGAAGGCGGTCAAAAATCCATAACTTTTGATTTGATTGGAATTCTGAAAATTGTTTTTTTTTTTCGTTTAGTAGGTGAGATCTAATTTGATCTTTAATTTTTGCTATAAAATGTAAAAATCGACGGATAAGAAAAATAGTTATGGAGGGTTTAATATACATTTTCATTAAGTAAATTTAATTTTTTTAAATTATACAGTCGAATTCGGTTAAGCGCAAATGAAAAATTACACGATTTATTTTTCACTTATCCGGAATTTTCAATTATGAGAACTTCGGATAAGTGAAAACGGGTTTTCTTTTAAACGAAGTGAGCATTTGACATTAAGAAAACAGTCGTATATTAAATTTCCATTTATATTTATTTTACCTACACATATAATAAAACAGTAACTTATTTCATGTCTGTCCGTATTTCTGTCTGCGTTCACATCACGTAAATACTACTGGATGGATTTTAACAAAATTTTGTGAGAAGGTACCTTAGTATCCTAATTTAAATATACTTTTTTTCCGCAAAAATATCTTATTTCCAAGAGAAAGTGGAGAAAAAGCAGTGAAAGTGCGCAAATTTAGCAATACATACCGATATATACTTTAAGGCGGCATATTTTAGTAGGGATGTGAGACCCTTTATATAAAGTAAACACATAAATCATAACTGAAGCAATAAAAATGTACCTGTTTTTGATATGGGTTGCTTTCAAAGTAAAATCAAACAAAATATTGTAAGGACGCTAACGAAGTGGCGTGCACAGCTAGTTAACTATAATACAATAATAATAACTGATTTTCACTGAATAAAATATGTAATTTAGACTGTATGACATGATGCTTATTATAGAATTAAAATGAGACGGCGCTATATTGTTTCTCATCGCCGTTACATATAAAATGTGTACCTTTCGGTTTATCGAACGCCGGTTTTTTTTTTTAAATAAATTTTCTATATTATGTATTAATATATTAGTGATAAAGTATTTGTTTTTTTTTTAGAAATGTGTAACCATTTTTTTTTTTCAAGGTTTAAGTTGCCCGAAAACCTCCCACTTTATAACATAACTGCTTGGCGACGGCACGGCAGTATTTGTAGTCTTTTAGTGTAGTTGTGTAGCCTGCTATTGTCTATCTATTTATTGCATTACAGATCCAAAAAAAAAAAAGAAACCCTATTTACATACTTACAAATGTATCTAATTAACAAACCCATTGTTTGAAAAATCAAACAAAGAATATATTTTGTTTTTTTTTATTAAACAAAATGAGAGCAATTTTTTTTAATTAATAACCAAAAAGCAGCTGTTTTTTCCAGATAATTTTGTTTAATATTGCATTTTTTAAATAAATATGTGCGATTTTCAACATAGAGAAAGAAACCCACCACCACCCACCCACACATACACAAATGTTTCTAAAAAAAACCAAACAAAACAATATAAAGTAACACATGTTATACAGTTATTTTATTTTGCAAATTCGATATAACATGACAAAAAATATAGGTATATAAATAAACTGGCGCCATTTTTAAATAATTCCATATGATCTTTGCAATTGCGATATGACTAATGGCATCGGAACGTAAGCGAACGTTTGCTCAATGATTAATGTAAAAATCTATATCTGATTCTTTTTTTTTTTTTATTTATTCTAGTCATGTGGGTGTTTGTTTTAAACATCAAATAAAATTTTAGTTCAAACAGCAGCGCAGTCAGTGTTGCCATATTAATGATTTTAATCATATTTTTGGCGATTGTTTTTTTTTACAAAATTATGTTTTGCAAAACAGAGATTTGAAAGTGAGATTTTTAATAAAACTACAGTGAGCCTGAGAAAAGTTACCTTTTTTCAGGGCAGTTCCCATTAAAATCTATAATTTCCAAAATCTCTAAGAACTATTATTTAGATAAGTATGTCTTCTTAATTACAAGAAGTTGTAATTAAAATTTTAATCGTTTTTCTATTGAGCACCAGATATTATTCCTTTCTGGCTACTGAATTAAGTTAATAGCTGAACTAGCTACATATTTGATATACATATCAGCGACTGACAAAAATACTTATAAAATAAATGTAGTTAAGTATTTACACATATTTTTGGGTATTAGTTATACTTGTACTTATAACACAGAAAATATCTACACATACTCATTTGCAGTGAAATAAGTATGGGTGTACTCAATACTTGTAACAAACTTTATTTATACACACCGAACTTAAAAATGTATACGTAATGCATGTACGAGTACAACTGGTTGTAGGTAGATAATGTGATGGGTATCTGTCATATCGATACTTATAACTACCTAATACTTACAAGTATGGAAAGGTAGTTATAATACTCTAAGTATACTTATAAGTGAAACAACTACTTTTAGTAATTGTGTGTATAAAGAGGTGTAAGATGTTTAGCAATATTTTGTTTATAACCGAGTATTGGTGGTTAAGTAAGGAAAACCAAAATAATTTTTATATTAGGATGAAGGAATGAATGAATGTATTTTTAAATTGTGAAATAATCAATAGATATATATAGTTACATATACATATTTATAAAATACATACTTGTAGTTTTTTCTACTCTATACTTACAAGTACGAGTATAGCCAATACTTTATCCAACTTTTACTTTTGCGAAAAATAATGAACAAGTATGCGAACACTTATTCTCTGCCTATACTTGTAGTTATTTAAGTTGAAATTAATTTGAGTATGTGTGTATGGTATGTTGTTTGAGCTGTAGCTATACACATTTATACATGTTTGGCCTCAAATACTTAATAAGTACTTAAAAATGATACTTTTGTCATTCTCTGATACATATGTCCTCTTGTAATGTCTTTCAGAATATACAAAGAAAACAATTTAAATTTAATATACAATTTTGTACAAGTCATCCTAAAACCAATTTAGTGTTAAATAATTCAATTATGGGGCACTGCCCCAGCTAGCAATGTAGAAAAAATTCAAAGGCTCCAAAATAAGACTCTACGAATGATCACAGTTGCTCCCTGGTATATAAAAAACTCGATTATCCACAAAGATAATAGTATCAAGTAACTACCTACTTTAAGTATTAAGTAGTCAAAAAATGGATCAAATACTCGATACCCACTACTCAATTCTTTACCAGCTATATTACACAAATATACTCTTATGTACTCAATTTTGCACCTCTGCATTTTATGAAGAATTCGAAGAAAAGAAATGAAAATTTACCGTTATTTTTCGATCTTTTTGATTTTTATTAGTTTTTTTTTTAAGAAGACATAAGCTCCACATTATTAAAATCGCGGCATGTAGAGCCCTTCGTGACATGCAGTAGTAAAAAAACAAAAACCTGCATTTTCGGAAAAAAATGTTAAGGCACGGTTAAAATTTGCCAAAGAGCACAAAACTTGGACAGTGGACGACTGGAAACGTGTGATCTGGCCAGACGAATCCAAATTCTGCCGTTTCCAACCCGATGGTAAACAATATTGCTAGCGCCGCCCTAGTGAAAAATTTAATAGGCGCCATGTGAAGCACGGTAGAGGAAACGTCATGGTATGATGTTGCTTTTCGTGGTGGGACCTTGGAACAGTGCAAAAAATTGTTAATATAATGAAGAAATAAGACTATTTGAGGATTCTTTCCGATTTCGTAGATAAGAGCGCCTATCCTGCAAAAGAAATAATTTTTCAGCAGAATGGTGATCCAAAACACACGCCCAAAATCGATCGTGAATCGATTGGTGACCAAAATTTTCAATTAAATCAGTGGCCAGCAAAAAGTCCCGCCCTCAATCCTATAGAGAATTTGTGGTCATTTGTGAAGAGACGGTTGGATGAGCTTTGGCAGCGGATCCAAAATGAATGGAAGAATATTCCAAAAGAAACATCGCGTAAATGATGTTTTACAAAATAATAGGCTTTCAACGTTGCAAAATTGATTAAATTGGAGTTGTTTTCGTTTTCTTTTTCTTTTTTTTTTTTTTTTAGAAATTTATGCTTTAAGTTTTGAATCTTACACTGTTTTGTTAAGTACCTAATACTAAATAAACTACAACAAAAAATCTGAATTTGCTTTATGACTTTTATTTCTATGACATAAAAAGTGCTCAAAGTACAAACTTGTACTCATTTGTGCACCTCACTGTACATGTCTGAAAGAGCCTTGGCAAGTATATAAACTAGTAAATGCCAAATCTAAAATTTTTCCCACAACTTCGTACTGAAAATGTTTAAAAATTCTTAAATTCCGCAACAAGAGATTTATTGTAGATAGATGGCATCACTTGTTATAAATGAAAGTGATCTCACCTCTACTACTTAAACATTTGTGACTGTTTGCAATTGTTTATTTGTATTTATTTTGTATTTTATAAATGTATGTGCATTTTTATAGACCGGCACATTATCATTTAAAATTGTATAAGAAACAGTGTTGAAAGCTGTGTACAAGGCTGAAACAAAAAAACATTCGGCATGATAAATGTTTCTACGAAATACAAATAAAATTAAAATAAACAATATTGTAGATTGTTTTATTTTCATGTATTAAACAAGAATAGCAAGAAAGCAAAACAGCTGTGTATAACCCAGTTATCTTAATGTTAAATCAGCTGATTTCCTCTTTTGCTATTGTTTGTTGCTGTTGATTTGAGAAATGAGAATTTAAAAAGAAGGTTAAGAATATGCACAATGAATAAAACTAAATGCATATAGACAAATACTACAGCTGCATAAATTTTCTTTGTAATGTCGTTCAAGACAGAATAAAACGATTTAAATGTGTCAATTCTTTTCTTTTTATCATCTTGCAATATTTAGTTTAAAATGGTAAATACATTGTTTTTCCAGAATTACCCGGAAATTGTAAATAAAACAGAATGAGTAGTTTTAATTATCTAAAATATATTTTTCACCATAAATACATCATTAGAGGCAATAATAGGCTTATGTCAGCACTTCAATCAATCCTAGAAGCATTTAATTAGCAGAAATAGCGTTAGCCTTCGGTTTCGGTTCTCTTAGAGTGCTGGTAATGTATAGAGTATTTAATACTTTTTTAGTACTCAAAGCTCAAAAGAAGTTATTCGACAGCCTTATTTTATTTGGCGACATCGTCGTTACTTTTGAGTCGACATCACTTTGTATCACGTCGTCATCAATTCAAATATAATTTGGCAATCCCTAATAACGACGATGACGATGACGACGACGACGGATTATGAAAACCACTGTTCTGTAGAGAAATCATCTTAAAAAAAGGAATAAATTGCAATTTGCTTTTAGTTTTTTTCTATGACGTCGAGATTTTTTATAAGACGCGGCAACTATTAGTAGTGATCAAGCGTGTTCACATTGGTATACTTCATCACAACTCGAGAATGTTTCATCCTATTTAGACAAATGGGACACCAGACTATTAGGAACAAAATTGTCTTTAAGTTTCTTTGAATACAATTTTCTTTTGTCTTTGCAACAGTTTTGGAATTATTCGGAATTAGCTGAGGAAATTTTTTTTTTTTTTTAAACTAAAAAAAATTATTTTTTTTTTTTAAAACTAAAAAAAAATATTTTTTAAAATGAAAAAAAAAAATATTCATAAATATTCAAAAATTTCGCCTTACATTTTTTTTAACTACAAAATAAAAACAATTAAGAGTGCTATATTCGGCCGTGCCGAATCTTCTATACTCTTCACCGCGGTGATTTTTTTATACAGAATTAGGTACAAAATTGGTTTAAGTTAAGAGACGTCATTAAGAAAGAAGAACTGTGCTTTTTTGTTCCACTAATCAGCAATATTTTTTTTTGAAAATTTTAGTATAATTTTTTTTTTTTTGAAAATTTTAGTATAATTTTTTTTTCTGAAAATTTTAGTATAATTTTTTTTTTAAATTTTAGTATACATTTTTTTTTTTGAAAATTTTAGTATAAAATTTTTTTTTTAATTTTTTTTGTAAAATATTTTTGTTAAATTTGTGTAAATTTTTTTGCAAAATTTTTTCGTAAATTTTTTTTTTAACATTTTTTTTTTTTGAAAAATTTTTGCATTCGAATGGTGAGAGTATAAAGGCCTTAAGTAAAAATCAAAGCAGAAAAACTCTACCAACCTAAAAATAAACAAAAAATCAACGCTCACAGGAGGTTATTGATCCGACGAGATCTGTATGCACTCCTTATGATCTGGCTGTAGTGGTCTAAAATTTATTTAACAAAAAAAGGCAAACTAAAATTATTAAAACCGAAAATAAAAACAACGTAAAAAATATATGTAGGTGGGTTTGGTTTTTTGCCCGCAGCCTCTTTGCTGGCTATCGAATATCGAACGTCAAATTCGTATTATGAGTTGGTAGAACTATCGAAAATTTCGTTGTGTAACGAATTTTCAATCGAACGCAATTTTGCTTTCGGTGCTTATTGAAAATGTAAGTATTTGTAAATTTTTTATTGCTGTTTTTTACAAATGGCAGCAGTAAATTATTTTATTTTAAAACTCATGCAGGTCTATTGGAAAAGCTCGTTTTTCTAATGAAACAAAACCTTCAGCTGGCAAAATGAATATGCCCAAAAGTTCATGCTACAACAATGGGAAGAAACCACATTGTGTATGTGGCCACCCGTTAAAAAAATAGCAAAGTCATAATATTAATTAATAATTAATTAGTTTAATTTTTCCTTTGTAAATAAGTAATAAAATATCTAGTTATAGGGCCAGCTGATAGATATGTGCTATTGCGAATAATCAAATTGAGTCAAATTCACAATAGCGCTATTTTTTATAGAATGTGCGCAATAATAAAAAATGAAAATTCGTTCGATCAGATCTTTCGAGTACAGACGAGGATCGAAAGTTGCTCATAACCAAAGGCACCAAAGTTCTTTTTGCAAATATGAATGATATTGATGCGTTACAAAATTGTGATTTAAACAAGATGGTGTGCCAGCCATATGTCGCAAACAATTCATTTACTGAATACGACATTTTCGAGATTTTTTTTTCATACTTGGATTTAATTTTACATGGTTATTTAAAGTCAAAGGTCCATATGCCACAAGCCCAAAATGACGATGATGAATAATCATGTTAAATTGCAAGAAAAAATTCGTATTCGAGCCAGGAAATCGGGGAGCACATTTTCCAGACGCACTATTAAATTAAAAATCCCTTTCGTTTATAATATAAATTTGGGGACACCCTTTAAACAAGTTTTAAATAGATATGAAACTGTCCCATTATCTAACAATTTCTTTGAAGAAGAATATTTCCATGTTGTGATGTCTTTAAATTATAAACATATCAACAATGTTTTTTTAATTTATTTGTATATCTGGCCACCTTAATAAGGTATTTATGTATGTAGTATGTGTTTAAACAATTTAATAAAATAGAGAAAAGCGTAAAAATAAACTAAAACACGTGTTATAAATGAGGTCTTTTAATGTGATGCGATAAAGGAAGGAGGTCATTCACTTTTTGTTTTTGATGAATGATTTTGAAATTTTATTAGGCCTTTTTTATGTTTAAGATTTAATTACTTTGTTTTAGTCTGCAAGCGATTAATTTATTTTTATCTTAAAATCAATGACGGAATTTTGAAATAATTTAAAAATAGAGAAACTTTCGTTTTTAATAAAAAATGTTTTTTTTTTTTTTGTTATTTGTTCTTGTTTATCAAGCCAAGAATACTATGTACAAATGAAAAATAGCGTGGCTTAGTCAGCAAATGTCCACTTTTTATTCGTATATACATAACCCTAAATATACATCGTTTGTCAACAGCAATGAAAGAAGTCTGTAGTGTTCTTAGTTTAAACAAAAAAAAATAATATATAAAAAAAAGATTTTAAACAATAACAAAAAGTCCCAAAACAGCCCAGAGCCTACAAGTTTCCAAAAGATTTATTTTCGAATTTTACAATAATTAATTAATATTTAAACAATATTAACTAAAGACAAAACTACTACTTACGCATTTAAATAAGCTGGAGTGGCCTACTCTCAACCTCATGAAAACAGACATTTTTATGTATGTATATACAAATTACATAAGGACTAAAAGTTCAAAGTACATATATATGAACGAGCCCCTGATTTTTAAAGTGGTATATGTCAAAAATGCCATTGATAAATTGAGTTTATTTTTTTGTTGACAAACAAAATGTAGTTACTGTATATTTTAATAGTGGTATAAGTCAGTCTGTTTTCAAAGTTTGGCAAAATAATTTTTAATAATTTTGTCATGTCTTCAGATAGCGGTTCAGGTATGATCAGGTAATCCTATTAATGAATTCACTATTTATAGTTAATTGTAGACATTATGCGACGAAGAAGTATAGGTTATGCTCCCAAGAAATAGAAACGAATAAGACTAATATCGTCTTCCGAAACAATTAGGAGAATCACTGACTAATAGAAAGAGAAACACCAAAGTTTCTTTGCTAAAAATTCAATGGATAAGATTTCCAAAAAATGCTCCATATAAGATGTTTTATAAAACTTCTTTGGATTACAATTACGAATTCAAAATGTTAGATCTTTCACCTAAAAGAGGAAGGCCAAGAATATACAAAAATATTGATTTTCTTCCATTATACACAACCATTAGACCCCAATAACAGAAGAAAAACTTAAATATACAATGGATTTACTACCCTATATTCCACAAATTTTCCTTTTATTTCCCTAAATACTAAAAAAAAAAAATATTTTTTAATCCTTTAAATGCAAACTTCTTAATATCTCCAAAACAAGAAATATATAACTTATACTACTTTCTTTAAATACCAAAGGCACATACTGCATCTCAGCGACCTTGCAATATTTTGTACGATTTTGTTTTGAAAGCAATCCATATTAAAGACTTACGTTTTTAGTGCCACCTTAAACCATGCTTCATATAAGTTTATGTATTATTTGATAAAAAACTAGCTATGGACGTCCTGACAATATTTTGCTCGTTATTGATAAAATTTTTCGGAATTTAAATATTAATTATTTAATATTATGCTAATTACACATAACGTTTTATAATAAAAATGCAATTTATTTGTTGGGGGAAAAGTGCTAGTGCCTATACGTATTTCTCTGGTTGCTCAGGCCAGATCATCTGGAAACCTTTTTCCTAATTTTAGAGAAGCCAAAAATACTCTATAAGTAATAAAATTCTACAAAACACAATGAGAATTATGCATGTTAATAGAATAATATTACAGAATATTAAAGCTTCAACAAAACACCAACAAATAAACCACGTTTTTATTTTTCCTTACTGTCCTTCTACAATTGGATGGTTTTTTGCCATCACTGAATGCAGACGTAAGGTGTGATGAAAAATGAGAATACTAAGGTACCTCCTCACAAAATTTTGTTAAAATCCATCTAGTAGCTTTTACGTGATGCGAACACAAACAATGAAGGACAGACAGACGGAAATGAGTTACGATTATTGATATATGTATAGATTATGAAGTGTTGCCAGAAATAACTATAAGAATTGCATTGAGTTGCTGTTTTAAATAAAGGACGATGAACATAACAAACGACCTAGTTCATTAAATCGCGCTGTACGATGTGAACGATTCAGTGAAATGAACTATTATGCTCAAGTCTAATAAACACAAACAAATTTAACACAATTTTTTTTTTCTTTTCTATTTTATAATAACAATAAGTAGTTCTTCTTTCACTTAGTTACTACAGTACTGTAGACCCCCTCACAACACGGTACTCTTACAACGCATTTTCCTATTACGCGTTTTCAGTCCCTCTTACAACGCGGGGATTTTCACATTATATTTTTGTACTATAAAATCTAGAATGATAAGTAATTTGCACATTGTGTTAATTGTCTTGCTATAAAATTAAATTATTTTATTAAATTTTTTGTATAGTAAAAAAAAACTAGTTATACGAGAATATGTACTCGTATAACGCGCTTTCCTTTAACGCCGTGTTATAAGGGGGATGACTGTATTTTCGTCTTGCAAAAAGTACAATAGTACAGAGTTTTCCATCCCTGGTCAAGATAAAATTAAATTTCTTCCATTCATAGGCATTTTTATCTAATACTAACTAATTCTTGACAATAATCACGTAGACATATCCAAGAAAAATAGAAAATAGAGATATGCATGTTGATGTTGACATAAGTTATGCCGATGGCGGAATAATGGGATTGCTATAGACAACAATAAAAAAATCGTTTATTATTGACAGATACTTGCAATCTGGCAATTTGAAAATGTTCGACGTTTACTTTTGTAACTCTTTTCGTTAGAATTCGACATAGGTATATTCAACATAATATAATACAAAATTACAAAACTGTCACCAAATAGGTAAGTATGTGTATCTACATACTTATATAGTGATGATAATTTTTTTTTTAATATTTCAAAACATAGGTAGGTATTTAAATAATCGATAACATGCCGAAATCAAAGAAAGTACCTATTAATAAGAACTAAAAATTGGCTTATTTTTTTAAATGGTACCTTTTAATAAATTTAAAGGTATCTCAAAATGAAAATGCAGTTAAATTTAAAAACACAAACTATTAAATTCAAATCTCTGCCAATCTTCAAATCATGTTTGACTGACAGTTAGGGCTTATATATGTACCTATTATACCAAACTTTAAGACCTCTTGCTTGCTGGGTTGGTTATCTACGTGTTTGTTTGCTAAGAATTATTTCATAAGGCGCGCCATTTATGGAAATACAATGGATTAAGGCTAAACACCAAGAAACAATCGCCATACATACTTATGGTTCGTCATTTAAGAAAAAAATACGTAAATCCCAGATTTGCAATATTTTGGCAAGGGGGTAAAACAGGTTTTTTGAATGGGTGTGTAAACATCAGCTGCTTCGCGTATATTTTTTTTTTTTTTTTGTAGCTTAGACTTTTGTTCACATAAAACAGGCATACATACTTACATATTCATATGGAAATGTTTACGTTTTATATATGTACATACATACTGTATGTATATATTTTTATTTGGAAATTGGAAAAGGCAAAATAACCATATGGTATGGAAGAAAGGAAAGAAAGAGATAGTCTAGTCGTTTCAAATTAATTGCTCAATATAAACTCTCACACTTGTTACTTAATATTTCCGTTTTACTTATTTAGTTGTCTCTCTTATAAACACCAAGAAACATGTGTTTTTACACGAACTATTTCGTTTCGTTTTCTTTTGTTTCCGTTTTGCTCTTCAGCTTTTCGGCCAGAGCAAAGCAGCAGGCTGGCAGCATTTGTTGTTTTGTTATGAATAGAATGAAAAAGAAACAAATTTTTTTGTTTAAAATGCATGCGGCGAATATTGATAGTATATCTATTTGAAAGCAAAGATTGTGTTTTTGTTTTCATTTGTTGTTGGTTGTTTATACTTTGTTTGTGTTTTTTGTTTTTGTTGTATTGTGCACTAAACACAACGAACAACTGACTGCTATGAATTAAGAGAGGACGATGACGCCGCGCGTTTCGTTAATACACACACATAGAAACAACAAAAAAAGTACAGTCACCACAAAAGCGAAACTGAATAAACTGTTTACAAACCAAAAACAAAACAAACAAAAAAAGAAACTATGGAAAACCAACTGTGAAATAAGAAATAAAAACAACAAAAGCCGCTAAAACATATGACAACCGTCTGTTGTTGTTTTGTATTTGTTTACATTTTTAATTTCTGCTTTTATTTTTGTTTTGAAACTGTTTTTGCTCTGGTATGCGTTGTATTGATAGTTTTATTTATAGTTGGTGCATTAATTATTAAACGACTCCCCCTCCCCTGATGGTTGTGCTCTTTGTTTTCTTATAGTAAGTAGGTTTTTGTTTGTGGTTTGTTTATTTCTTTGCATCTGCATTAATTAATTGCCTTTCCTATTTTGTGTGTAAATGTGTGCGGTATTGTTTTTATATTTTTTAACTTAAATTACCGGCATTTTGTTGTAATATTTTTTATCGGTAAAAGGAATGGAAAACAGTGAAACAAGCCGTGCCAAAATTTTCGGTGGCGCCGGTTTTTACTTAATGAAATCGGGTTATATTTGGCTTGATTTGATAGGTATATTTTTGCTTAATAAAAGGGTTTTATGCATTAAAACAAATAATTGTTCTTTATTTTATTTAGTATTTATGTAGGTACATACTTGAGTTTATGGATTCGAACTCCTTACAGACATTAAAACAGTAAATAATACCTACGAGGAAGTACGATAATACGTAAATTTATACCTATGTACATCTATACATACACTTATGCTCATATAATTAAGTCACTCATGGTTGTACCAATGAACTTATTTTTCACGATTTCAAAAATATTTTAACACAATACCTATTAAATAAATTTTAAACAATTTCAAAACTAGAAAAAAATTTTTCTTTTAGATTAAACTTTATAAAAAATATTGCATTTTTTTCTTTTTTATTTGCATATTTTGTGCTCATATCATTAAGTCATCTGAAGAAAAGATAGTTATCAC
The DNA here is from genome assembly GCA_949628195.1 of Phasia obesa. Classification (NCBI taxonomy): domain Eukaryota; kingdom Metazoa; phylum Arthropoda; class Insecta; order Diptera; family Tachinidae; genus Phasia; species Phasia obesa. The sequence goes on from OX451216.1 coordinate 59,899,701, forward strand.
ATGAATATAGAATTTTTTAATAATTTTACCTTATATTAGGATAATACTAAGTTTAAAAGCCCCTATTCCCAATCATTTTAGCACATCGTTTTGGCATAGTTTGGACCAATTCAGCACATTGGGACTTAGTTGCTCCCATTCCAACTGCATCATTTTCATTAAAATGGGCTTATTTCTAAATTTTCGTTAAGCTACTGTCCTTTTTAAATTCCCCTATAGATTTTCTATACGATATAATTCACGACTTTCTGCTGGTTAACATAAGGTCTTCATTTTATTCCCTGCAATCTAGTTTTTGACACTACGTGTCTTGTGCGTGGCGCCATTATATTGTTGAAATTCTCAAGCTAAAGGTAAAGAATCGCCATAATCACGTTCCAAATAATATTCTAACATTCTCCTGTTCACTTTACCCGCCATTTTTTCATCAATTTTAAAATATAGACCAACTCCTGATGAAAGTATTAAAGAAATAAAAGCTTTTTCCAAAGAGCATTTGTATAAGGGCTCCAAATTTCTCGAATTCGCGTCTTAGAGCCACGGGTCGAAATTTAATGTAATCGGTAATGATGGCAAACCATATGTCAGACGTCCACCTCTTTCAAAATATAATCTAAAATACATTAAAAAATTATAAAGCAGTGATTGTAAGGGGTTGCTTAATGTCGTCAGGAGTTGGTCCATATGTTAAAATTGAAGAAGAACTGACAAGTGAAATGAACAGGAGATTCTTATAAAATTATTGCGAAGATGATAAAGCGGATTAATTACCTTTAGCTTTGACATTTCAACAAGATAATGGCCCCAAGAACTGCTTAACGAAAATTCAAAAATAAGCCCATTTTAATGAAAATGATGTGCAGGTGGAATGGGACCAACTAAGTCCAGCCCAATGTGCTGAATTTGTCCAAACTATGCCTCAACGATGTGCTAAAGTGATAGGGATAGGGGCTTTTCAACTTAATATTGTCCTAATATAAGGTAAAACTGATAAAAGATTATATATTCATGTGATAACTATCTTTTCTCCAGATGACTTAATTATATGAGCACAAAATATGCAAAGAAAAAAGAAAAAAATACAAATTTTTTATAAAGTTTAATCTAAAAGAAAAATTTTTTTCTAGTTTTGAAATTGTTTAAAATTTATTTAATATTGTGTTAAAATATTTTCGAAATCGTGAATAATAACTTCATTATAAACAATCTTTGGTACAACCATGTGAGTGACTTAATTATATGAGTATAAGTGTATGTAGGTAACACAATGCAACCTTTGGGTTTCCGAGTGGATGTGCACAATCCATTTTAACCAAACCTATTCACTTATAAATAAAAATCTTGGACTTGGGATACTTTTTGCAGTCTATACTTTAGATATCCAAAAAATAAAAACAAATACCTACATATACTTTTTACTACTTAAATTAGGTGAAAAATTGAACACGAAAGGATATTTTTCTGAGGCCAATGAAACAAACAAATGAGAAGCTTAACGTAATATGTATAAAAATTTTGAATAGTTTTTCAAATTGTTGTACCTACGATAACTTATAATCTACAACTGGAACATATTACACTCTTGACTGAATGAGAGTTACAAATGGTCCTTTTCTTCACATAAGAAACAACGGCCCTTTTTCGAATGTCTGTCTTTCATAAAGATATGTACATATCGTTGCTCTCATAGAAAGGCCATAACTCAAATAATTGCAACTGTAATATTCACAATGTAATTTGTGACAAATGCATTGGAATCACTGAAAAAAAAAACTACGAGTTAGGGCCTTTCTACTTGAGACTATTGATGGGCTCAAGTAGATGGTCTTAACAAATTTATGCCAATTTTTTTATATATTGATTGCTTTAATCGTTTTTCTGAATTAGAAGATTTCCACAAAACAAAACCATTAGCTGTTGAAATATTCACAATGGCCGAAAATATAACGAATGGCTAACGCTGTGTTCTTCTTGAAACATAATGATTGCGTATGCGTAAGCTGTTAGGATATGTCTTAAACCATTTAAATATATTCTAGACTATAAAATATCCAGAACTTGTTGTGTTATCATCTTGTATAACTTTCACTTTCTTCTAAACAACTACCATCTTCCGCTTCCTCTCTATCACTAATAGCCTTTTCATTACATTACATTTCTTTTGGACACATAATCCCTATCCACATCAAACTCATTCTGCAGAAGTTCTCGTATTGCATCCTCGTTTAATATCTTGACATCTTCTGAAATAGAATATAGGAAGGAGAAAAGTCTGTTAGCAAAAACGAAATAGAAGAAAAACGGAATTGGTGTGTGTGTGTTCTTATCTTGTCCGCTCTTGTTAAATACTAGGACCTATTAGTCCGGCATTAACCGTAGCATACAACATAATAAGATTACTAAGAGGCGTGAGCCGTAAGTAAAATAAAAATATTGTAATAATATATGTATACGAGTAGTGGTGTTCAAGTTGACCCCACCATACCATTTTAAGGTTAATAATACTGTTTTTTTTTTCTATTCCTTTGGATAAATTCACCGAGAAATTGATGAAACGTCAGGAAAACTGTAATTAAATTCTTTTATATTACAAGCGTTGTAAACAAATCTATTTTCACATTGTATGTTTTATAAAATAACTACCAACTGCTTTTGAGATTTATTTCAGAATGTCCATTCGTTATTTTTTATTGTCAGCTCTAGCAAACAATTGGGTTAAAATATTAAGTTCCAAGGTTATTTTTTTCATATCATCATCTTATTACAACAAAAAAATGCGTTGCGCATACAGATACAGAAGTGAATTTTAATTGAAAGAATTTCGTTAAAGATCAAATAGGTACTTGGCAAAATAAAGAAACATTTCGCGTAAAGATATGGATACATATGTTTATACATACATATTTACATATCCATGTATGTATGTACGTATGCCTGAATGGTACATACATGTGTATGTGATGAGTACATGAGTACACATTAAGTTATTTTAAACAATGCCAAATGTCAGTGACCGTCATTGGAATGTAATTATGTATGTATGCATAGCTATCCAACTTAAAATGTACAATCTACATCAGGGTTGGAAAATTCGGTACGATCTTAAAATTATCACTAAGATTTATTTTAATACGAAATATCAACACCAAAACTTTTTGTAACTTAAAAAAGTCCGATTTATAGCAGTTCCTCCATCGTTTGAAAATGCGTGCCTGTCAACAGCACACGGCTGACTTCCAAAACGTATGAAAACAAATTTTGTATACAGTTTTGCTACCGTATTTATGTATATTAAGCACACATGTAAAGTTCCGAAACAATGCATCAACTTTTTAAAACTGATGCCGTGATTGCCGATTGTCAAATTCTGTTGCCGACACAAAAAATTGCCGTGTAGACTGCATGTGTTAGTAGGGGCTCCAGATCTAATTTTTTCGACGGCGTGACAAGTTGGAAAAAAAAAACAATCAAACCTAAAGTTTGTTAGTCGTTTATTTATTATAGTAAGTGCTTGACACCGACAAGCTTTCTAAAAATAATTTTTTAATTTTATTTCTTTTGAAGTTATTAATTTTATTAAATCAAAAAATAAGTCATTCATTGACTTTTCAGGTCTCTATTTTTAAATAATTAAATAAACATAAACATAAAGAACGTTTTAAATTAAAAAATAACAAAAAAAAACAAGTCATTCATTGACTTGATTTTTCAATCATGTAAACATAAATATAAAAAGCGTATTAAAAGTAAAAAAATAAGTCATTCATTGACTTTTATCACGATTTTCGAATCACAAATAACTACAAATAATAAAGGAAAATTTTTAATTAAACTAAAGATATTTATCACTTAATGTCACTTTTTTCAAAAGTAAAATCCCTTCTTCGGTGTTTAAATAATTTTTTAAATTCAGTGCAGCTTATTCTGAAATTTTGTTTTATTGTGAGCTCTGCTTCCACTGTTTCTAAATGCTTTCGGTTTCTCTCTTTTCTCCAAGAATTCCCCATCAAAATGAAAATTCTTTCGGAAAATGCATTCCTATGTGAAATTGAATAGATAAAACTTAATACTCTTAAAATATTTTTTGACTTCGGAAATTGTTGAAAGAATTTAAGCCATATTTCTTCGCTCAAAATCTTTTTAATTTCATACATTCTTTGAACATCGCATCAATATCTACATCAGGTATTTTATATTCAATTTTAATGATCTAAAATCTTTGAAGCAGTTTTCATCGAAATTAAACCATTTTTCTAAATAAGAAATTGATGTTCGCAAACAATTCAACGCTTCTATCTTAAATCGTGTAACTGCATCTCCGTTGCTACATTTGAGGAAGGTGGATCGTGCAATTGCACCGAAGAATTTATTTTCAACTCTTTCTTAGAGGGCTTGACGAACATTTTCCTAAAATAAAAACATGCAAAGCAATAAAAACTTTTATTAAATAACAACAAATTATTTACCATTATATTAAAAGTTTCTAATATAACTCAACTATCTTTTTCCAGAAATTTTATGGCTGGTTGAAATTTGGTACAAATGTTCATTACAAATCATAAATAAGCCATAGAAAGTTCATCTTCGTGTAATGGAATGCGCCACATTACTTTTAGAAAGGAAATATGCTTTCAATGGCTCAAAGTTTTTTATGAGTCTTTCAATCGCAGGGTAGAGGCTAAGCCATCTTGTTATTACATGGCGTAGCGCTTCCGACCATTCCACTTCAAGCCAATCAAAAAATTCTCTAAGTTCTGTTGTGCATTTAGTTGAAGAACTGAATTCGTTAAATATTTTTATAATTATCACATCCACGTCCACTTTTAATGCACATATTCCCTTCTTCAAAGTGTTGGAGAGAATATGATAGTTACACCCAACAGGAACTATGTTAACATTTTGTTTTTTTAACTCTGTATGAACACTCTGATTTTTTCCAAATTTAACATTAGCGTTATCAGCGCAAAATGATGAAATGCATTTAGTTGATAAGCCATGGAATTCAATTTTGGAAACGAGTGATTCGGCTATTGTTATAGATGTATCATCTTCCAGCAGAAACTAAAAAGAGCTGATTTTGTACCAAGAGTATTATCAAAGAACCGCACGGTCAAAGTAAACGTTTGGAAGCGTGGGAGCTCACAGAAAAGTACTTTGCCTCTTGAATTTCTCTTAAAAATCAGTCTCTACAATTCAGGCGCTAGTACCTTCCTTACTATTCTAGCTGATTTGCCACAACTATACATTTTAGCGGTCTTCGAGTCGCCAAATAGAGTGGAAAATAATTTTCCGGCACAATCCGATGAATTGTAGGATTGCGAGTGCTTAACTACATGGAAAATAAAAGCAGTTTCGGCAGCGACCTTCAGTTCATCGGATGATTTTTCAACAGGCAAAAATGATAAAATAGAAGCTGCGGAATCGTTAACATTTTTTAGATGTTGCTGAGTCTTAGAATGTTTTTTAACGTCATATTCTTCACTATGGCCAATTTTGAATGTTGTGTTGCAAATTTTACATTTTGCAGCATTTTCTTCTTGACAACTATTCAACCAATGGAACTTTTTCTCCCATTCTACATTGTATTTAACTAAACGTTTTAAATTTGAAGGTTTTGCCAAATTTTTGTCAGATGATGATGATTGTATTTTTTGTTTTTTGGAAGTAGACGGTATTTCAATCTAAATTTTATTGACATTTAAAAAAATATAAGTAAATTATTGGTAAAAAAAAACTATAAGTAAATTATTGGTAAAAAAAATACCTGATGGTCGTCCTCATCACTAACTTCCACAGCCATTTCACGGTTCTCTAAATCATCAGGAGGATCTTGCATTATTTCTGTAGTAGTAGTTGGCAAATTTTTTCTGTTTGTGCATGTTGCGCTTGTGGTTGCGAATTCGGATTTATATTTTTAAAATACCTTTAAGAAAAAGTTTAAAATTGCATTTTTTTTTACCAATTAAATAATTAAATATAAGTTAAAAACTCAGTTTTTGATGTCTATTTCAATAAATAAAAGCACAACATTTAAAGATCTTAATAAAAAAAACTAAAAACCAATCAACACGGCACGGCCTGCATTCTAATTTCACAACAAATGACAAAAAATACGAGGGGAACTGACAACTGAGCAATGAACCGAGCAAAAAGAATAGAGAACCAGTGTGCCCATTTTAGCATTTTTGCAGTTAAATTTAGCATTTTTTATTTTGATTTAGCCGCAAATTTTCCATTTTCAGGTTGGACAGAAACAACTCGACGTGATTAAACGCTAGCATAAGGCCCAACTATAATATGCATAAGCTAGCTTAAGCCAACTTAAGCAACTGTGCAATTACATATAAATCATATGTGGCAAACTATAATGTACTTAACAACACTTTTCGTTAAGTTTCGTCAAATGTCATTTGCTTAAGCAAAGTCCGAAACCGATCGCACATTCCGTACGGAAACAGCTGTTTGTGGTTTGTTTTTTCCTTATGTATGTAAATTCATAAAAAATTGTAATGGATAACGAAAGCAAACAAATTATATCCAAATTTAATATAAAATGTTTAAAAAAAGAATTTTCTATTAGAAAAAAAGGAGGCGTTGTATAATAATCGTAATTAAAAAGAAAGAGAATTTTATTGTTTGAGATGAGTAATGCACACATCTGTATTTTTTAGTACTTTTGGCCAAAAATATACAAACAGCAAAAAATGTTAGATTTTTCTTTCGAAATTTTCTTAAAACTATTAAAAATGATTATTAATTTTTATATTAATGGTATTAGCTATATAAAATATCTTTATTTAACATCATTTTGTTAACAAATTTCATTTATTCAGAAAAAAATTATTTTTTGCAAAAGTACGAATAAAACAAATGTGCAACTGTGTCATAATAGTTTTTAGATTCATGTAAGTACATTGTAGCCACCTAAAAGTCTTCAATAAGTTGCTTAAGCATTTGACAGACTTTTCGTTCATTTTTTGACATTAGCTTAAGGCAGCTTATGCATATTATAGTTGGGCCTATACTCAACGCGACAGCTTAATCATTGTATATAAATTAACTAACAACATTTTAGAAATTGTTTCGGTTTGAACGGTGATTAAAAAATATAATTATAAAATTTTGATCTATCTCGTCTAGCTCTAGCATTGTATCTGGCGTAATTTTTGAAAATGAAGCGTGACACGCCAGGAAGATTTCAAAAGTGTGGCCATCACGCCAAAAGCGTGACGTCTGGAAATCCTATGTGTTAGTGTTCGAACACATGTTAGGAGATCAATGTTCAAAGACAAGTCTGAGCAATGGTGTTAAGACATAAGCTGTCAAATTTGATTATTATTTCTTTTACATTTGAACGAAATTTATTAGTTTACATTTGTTTTACGAAAAAAATTATTAGTTTACATTTGTTTTACGAAATAATAAAAAAATGAATGTTTGTGGATGATAATTAAAATAACCTTATTTGAAAAAAAGGATAATTTTTAAGCGAAAAATGTAATAAAACCAGCGTATATTGAAAAATACAAATGTTGCACAATAACATCACAACATGATTTTTCAAAAATATTTTTTAAATCAAAACACAAATGACATAAAAATATAAAATACGCATTAACAACGCGAACGTTGTATACAGCAACCTCCATTACGAATTCCTAAATTTTGTGACCAGACAGAATTACGTGTTAGCCACCTAATAAAAAGAGGTTTAACATTACACTTTTTGTAACGTCATTCTACCGACGTTATTTCTTGTGTTAAGAAATCAAAATTGCTCGTCTGGATGAAGTGTTACAGTGAAGAGTTATAGTGAAGTGTTACTCTGTTACTTTTCGCCGGCGTTTTGAAAGGGTATACATTGTAAAAGTTTTGTACTGCGGCGTTATGAAACACTATACTTTGTTCGAAGACAAATCAATTGACGTTTTGAAAGTCAGCGTGAGGTTTAATAATTTGGTCTCCGTTTTTTTTTTTTTTTTTTTTTTAATTTGGAGTATCATTGCACATTCCCCTTCATCAGTTTAAGAGGAAACTGATTAAGATATGATTAGACTGTAATACTTTTGGTTTGATTTTGTAGAGGCAAAAGTATATGAAATGCGCTCAGTACCTAAAAAAAATGGCAACAGAAAATGGATGTAAATCCATTTTACTTTTACACTATTAGTGCAAAGTACCTAGAAAAACATGAAACAGTGCTACCATAAACAAAAACATAACAGATGTTTTAACATGCTAGATTATTTTTTTTTTGTTTTTACAAAAAATTCTTCTAAAATAAAAATAATTTTATTTATTTATATTAAATACTATATTAAATGGGCTTGTTCGGAAATGCATCACTGCGCTGCAGCTGATAATCAGTACAGTCGGAAATGCATCAGTTGGCATCACTGCAGATATCCTGTGTTCTAAAATGCATCAGTGAAATAGATGATGCTCAGACAAATGTCAAACACGCATCACAAAAATGATGAATGTGTTTTTTTTAATACATTTTTTATAAATTTTATTTTGTTAAATTACATTTGTTTACATATGTATGTATATATTTTTGGAATTGAATTTGATGTAACATATGTTCGATTATATAGGGAAGAATATTTTTTAATATTAATAAAATAAAAGAGTGTTCCGACAGTGTCATGATTTAAACGTACATACATATGTATATGGTAGACTCTTGATATATTGATATAGTTATAGAAAAGGAATTGCTAAGACCGCTATAAAAAATAATGAAATTAAAAGGGTGTTCCGACAGTTTCACGATTAGGACGTATATGGCTTTTTTTTGTAATAGTGGATGGTAAGTCCTAATTTTTGACTTTGTATTTAAATGACATTTATCTTTAAGTTGCATTTAAATACAAAATTCTGTTTTTCATCACAAACTTAAATGAAACTTCATGAGCATTTAAAGTCCATTTAAGTTTTTCACATCACCATATGTTTTTTCAAGGGTGTTTTTTTATGATTAAAAAAAATTGTGGCCACTGTTGGCATTTCTTATGTTTTACATACATAAATGAAGTAAAATACATTGATACTTGGCAATAAAGAAAATTAAAAGTGATATTTTATTAACAATTTTGTTGTTTTTTAATACTTTTCATCTTATTTTTTTTTTCTGTCAGGAACACAAATCAAGAATTTTTCAGCTGAACAGCTGTTTTCTGCAAAATTATCTGCAATTGTTTTGATATTTTGTAATGCTACCATAATTTCATCACAAATAAATAAAAACAATTATATAGGCTGAAAAACTGAAACTATATTGAAATACAACTTAAATTTAAATGAAAATTAACTCGAGTATTTGGTCCTTTATTTACTCAATACACAAAAGTAGTTAATTGATACTTGTAGGTTAGGATTTTTAGAAATAAATTGAATAGAATATTTGGCGACTACGGTGCCAAGTTTCCGTTTCTATTATGTAAACATAATTATTGAATACTATTGAGTGCCCACTTGATTTTTATTGAGTAGTATCGAGTAATTAAAAGTAGTACAAATTGTCAGCACTATCACCTTGTACTGGAACTGCAATTGTGAAGCAACTTAAAACTTCACCGACAATGAAAATTTAATGTTTTCTAATAAAAGTATTGCTGATGAATTCAAAAAGAAATATGTATATTAGGTGTATTTGCTTATTTGGCAGTTTTCATTATCGTCGCAAAAGACGTATATTGCTGGACCGCCATACAAAACTCAACATTTTATATATTCTTCGGTAACGTTGAACCTGGCAATATAACCCTTTTAGGCTTGTCCACGTTTTGAAATCTTTATGATATTTTATATAAAAAACAAAATTGTCAATCTGTTTTTAAAGGGACCATAAATAAGTCTTCGAGAAAATCTGTTGTATAAAAATCATTAGAAGAAATCCTTTGAATCAAATATTTATTTACATATTCATTCTATTTATATATTATATCTTTCTCTTTTCTGTTTTAGGCTGCCATATTACAGCAAACATCGCAGTATATTTGTGAGTTGGAAAATGAAAAAACACAATTATTAGCACAAAATAGCCAACTGAAACGGCAATTGGGACAACATGAAGCTAGCAGCGGTAGTGGAGGAGGTAGCGGTCATGCGGATGGTAGCAACAATGGTGAAAATGGTAGTGGAGTGGCTATAAAAAAGCGCAAATTAACCGATAACGTAGCCAATGTCCAAACAATAAGCGATTCGTCCGATGAAGGTCTAGGTTCAATGTCGCCAGAACCAATGACATTATTAACCGCCGCCGGTGGTAGTGTGGCGGTAAATACTAAGGCTCAAATCCTCTTGCAACAGAACACAAAAGAAATGGTCGAACTAAAGGAGCAACTATACAAGGAGAGACGTTTGCGCACGATGCTAGAGGAAGAGTTACAAATGATAAAACGCCAATTGTATTCAGTAGCTACAGCACCCCAACCCTCCGCCGTCGAAGCCGACGAAACAGATGGCAATGGCACAACAGCTTACATTCCCCGTGAAGTAATCGAACATACCGGCAATTTGCTGCGTGATGATTGCGAAGAGTTTTCCTATGTAGAAATTGATGAATTGACGGGACAACAGCAAGTGGTGGTTTGCTCTGCCATTGAGGAATTGGATAGCGAGGCTGCCGCAGCAGCTGCTGAGATCATCACAGAGGATAATGTTCACGAAGAAGTGGTGCTGTCGTCGTCCTCTACAGAATCGGAACAAGAGGTAGCTGTAAATGCTATAGCAAAAGCCTATGCTGAGGGCAACTCTCCTACTCCCGCCATGTTACAACCCATCTTGCAAGCAGCTATTAAGGCTACACCCAAAGTTGAGGTGGAACGTATAACGGATGCCACCTTGAAGAAAGTTAAAACGGAAAAAATTGAACAAACCAGTGGGTTGACACGTTCAAGGCAAAATCTTGAAACGATAGTTGAAGCCATACGTCATCTAGAGGGCGACCATCTTTTTACCGACAGCAATGGTGAACAGCACAAGGTTTTGGTACAGACCCAGGCTGTAAGAACCGTAGGTCAAGATGCCCCATTAGCCTTAACTACCAAACAGCATGTTGTGGCTCAACGCAAAACTCTGGCTGAGTTACGGCCGTTTCTACAGCTGAAAGGAGGCAGCAAACAGGTTACTATTGTGGGTGGAAGTGGTTCTGCCATGACTTTAACAAAAGCCGGTTCAGCTATAATTCAAAAAGATAATTCAAGGACAGCGTCAGGAACTTCAAGTGGTGGAGGAACACCAGGTACTTCGGTTGTTGCACAAAATGTTACACCCACCGCCATTTTTAAAGTTCAAACAAATGCCGCTGGCGGCAGTACAACGATAACGAAAGTTTGCAATAATCTAAGCACTGTCGGCTCAACATCTGCAGGATCCGGAGGTAGTGGCAATGTAACCATCAGTACCACGTCGGTTAAGCAATGTCGGCCTGGTGTTATTGTAGCCAAACAACTGTCTTGATTTCGCGGCCTCCAAACCACAAAACAACAATTACAACAACAGCAAACACAAAACTCACAATTGCAACACAATAATAAAGTTGCGTTAAAAATTAATAAAACAACCCTGAATCATCAAAATCATCGATATCATCATAATCATAAACAATATTCAAACAACGGTTACGATAGCGACAGCGACAACAACGAAGTCGCCGGCAAAAATGATAATGGTGATGGTGATGGCGATGACGATGACGGTGTTGATGAAGAGGGTATAGTTGAAGCATTAAAGGAATTTGAAGAAAATTTACAGGAATTAGTAGAAAATGAACAAGAACTCCAAGTAGCAGAAGAAGTTTACCAAGACGTTGAGGAGGAGGGTTATATAGTTGAAAATAAAATTTATAAAATAAATGAAATTTTTAAAGAAATTGTTAACGAAACAACTGATTTCGAGGAGGAAACTACCACCATTACCAACACTCGTTTACATGCACCACAACAATATTCTTCGGCGGCAACTTTGAATTTGGAAACTGCGAATTCAAAGAAAACTTTTATATCGAATGTTCAAAGTATTGAAACCAATAATAATAATAATAATGATAACAATAAAATTAGTAATTCTTATTATAAAATTAAACAAGCGAATGAGAAGCGAAAAAATACTACTACTTATACCACTGCTACTACTACTACTACTGCTACTCCTCGTACTATTGAAAGCAGTAGTTATAATAACAATAGTAATAATTTAATACAATTTATACCACAAATTCAAAAAAATGCTAAAAATGAACACGATGAAGTTGATGTTGAAGTGGAAGTGGATGAATTTAATAAAATAAAACAAAATTTTAATTTAAATTCAAAACCACAAATACAAGAATATAAGAATTTTCTGAAAAACAATTTTAGTTTTAGTAATAATAATAATAATAATATAATTAATAGTAATAAGAAGTTGTTTAATTATAATAATGATAATAAAAATATTATTAATAATAATAATGATAACTATTTAAATGATAGATTTAAGACTAGTAGTAATAAAAATGTAAATTTCATAAATCTTACTACACCAAATTGTAGTAAAAACAAAAAACAACCAACAATATCTGTTATTAATACAAAAACAACAAATAATAATAATAATGATAACAACAATATTGCTAATACTATATATAATACATCTACTACAACAACTAATACTAATATAAGTAACAATAATAATACAATTACAACAACAACAATTACTCCTTTAATTAATCGTAATCCTATTCATAATTATATTCAAAATCATATAAAACAAAATAAAAATATTCATAAAAATAATAATTTTAATAATAATAATTCAAATACAACAATATCGAAAAAATTAAATAATCTTGCTTCTCTTATTATTCCTAATATTAAAAATTCAACAACAAAAACAAAGCCAAGAAAATTTACATGCAATTTATCATCATCATCATCACCACGATCCTTACCATCTTCCACATCCTCTTCCTCCTCTACATTATTAACAAAAAATCGGCATCAACAAAATTTATCAAGTTCAACAATGAAAAAGAAAACACATAAAAATCGGCTCGTTTCGAGTACTTCAAAGAATAATAAAAACAAAAACGCTTTTCAATAATTGGAATATTTTTAAAATTGTCTATAGAGAATATAAAAGAGAATGATGCCTGAAAAAAAAATCAAAATTCACAGTAAACTTTTAAAATTTCAAAAGAGTAAAGAGTTCTAAAATAAAGAAGACTCTTAAAATAGAGATTTAATTTTGGTTATTCGACAAACACTGAATGAACCTGAATAGTGGTGACTTTTAATGCCCATATACATGGAAATTCGATTAAAAATGTTTGGAAGAAATAAATAGAGCACGGCAGAGTAAAAAAACAACTATGTGCACTAAAAAAAAACTAAAAATAATGCTGAAACCATTATTTAAAACTTCTGAAGAATTGTGTTCAAAGAAGTAAATTTGTATTAGTGCTGCCATAGCGCAATTATTCGTAGTTTTCTAAGTTTTTGAGGGTTCGAAGTCTCTAAAAACAAATTTTCTTTCATTTCCACCATCTACATTAGCCATCAATCAATTTGTCTTAACAAAAGTCAAACTTCACAAAAAAAAACAGACAAATTAATGGATAATATAGACGAAGCGTAATGCCTGGTACTCTGTTCATACTACATACATAAAAAATTTGTATGAAAAAGTCATGAAAAAATTTTGCAGAAGTAGTACTCTGTTTTTACTGTGGAAAAACATGAAATGTTTCTGTCAACATTTTATCAAAACTGTGAAATAAAGCAAATGAGCATTATTTCATGTGAAATTTTTTTTGGAAAATTTTTTAAAACAATGTGATGTATTTAAAAGCAATGACATCGTAAAATTCTTCCAAATCGCGAGATAGACACCACATTATAAATGTCAAATTTTCGTTGTGAAATAATAGATGTTGCTCAACATATTCCACAAATTCGATCAGAATACTAGGCTAAAGGCATAAAATTAAAAACATTAACACTAACATCATGTTAGTTTTAATTGTAGACTGTCTATGTTAATGTTTTTTCCATGTCCATGTGTTAAAGTATTTGTTATAAAATCTCTTTTGGAACATGACGTTGTTTTATTTTAGTTTGACCGTTTTCTTTTTAAACAGCGCCATCTGTTGCTCAACCTTGCTATCTGCTTTGCTATAAGCATACAAACATTGATGAGAAAATTATAAGCCCAATTCACAATCTTGTGCATTTAAGATTGCAAATTTAAGCAATTTTTAAAATGTTCCATGAATTGTAAACGGTTGTTTATTTTAGTTTGCAACAATTCCTTCAAAACAAAAAATTTCCTGTTAGAATTCGTTGAAGAAGTTGTTTTCAATGAGGGTAGATCATCATAAATAAAACTGAAGTGGCCTACACTCAACTTTATCATACCAAATGGAAACAGATATTTTTATGGATATGTTACAAAAAAAAATAAAAGTTCAAAGTATGTATATTCTAATCGAAAAATTTATTATTTTCGGTTTAGGGTGTTAGGTAAACTACCCTTTGTCCCTTCCCGATTATGGCCAAAATTGATACAACTCTTCATCTCCATAAACCAAAGGCACATAGTTAATTTCAATTTGATACGTCATACGGTATGACCTGTAGAGCGTTTACAAAATTTGGGAGTAAGTAAACTACCCCCTGCCGGCTATGTCCAAAAACTATACAGCTGTTCATCTCCACATACCAAAGGCACATACTAAATTTCATTTTGATATGTCAAACGGTATGACCTGTACAAACTACAAAAATAGTGGCATACAAATCCATAGTCAAAATGGATTCAGAAGACCTCAAAACGTATAAATCCGTTTGATTGATGATTACTATACTTTACCTTATACTACGTACGGTACAGAAAAACAAAACAAACATAAACAATTTGTATGAAAAAGTCATGAAAAAATGTTGCAGAAGTAGTGCTCTGTTTTTGCTGTGTCGAGAGGTAGACACCACATTTTACTAGGCTTTACGCAAGAATCGGAAAAAGGTTTCCAATAAATAACTGAATCGAAAGAAGAAGAGTTGTTTACACCAACTGTTCTTTTATGAAACGAATGTATTGTAGAAACAGTAATTATGAAATAAACAAATAATTAAACTAAAGCCCAGTACTCTATTCGAATTTGTGAAAAATGTTGATCAACATTTATTATTTCACAAGGAACATTTTGACATTTAAAATGTGTTGTGTAACTCGCAATTTGAAAGTATTACGATTTTCTTGCTTTTAAATACACCACATTGTTTTACAAAATTTTCCACAAAAAATTCCACATGAAATAATGCACATTTGCTTTATTTCACACCTTTGGTAAAATGTTGCCAGAAACATTTCAATGTTTTTCGTCAGTAAAAACAGAAAAACTGAACAGAGTACCAGGTTTAAGGAAGGAAAAAAAGCCACAACATAATTAAAAGGAATTTGTGCTCGAAGCATTCCAGTGAGAAGAGGCCTGCAGCGCGGGGGGTAATATTGATTCGTTCATTGTAGCACAAAAATAAAGTTTCTTTGTTTTTTGGATCCACACGCAATATTATCCTTAGTTTTCGAAAAACTTTCCGTTAACAAATTATCAACTTTAAAAACGTAGCTACGATCGTAATGCAGAATACATACAATCGTAAAAATTTAACGAAACGGAACACAGAATACCAAAGTTACCAAACGTAAAAATTTTCGACTCGAAACGCAGAATAGGTGTGAATAAAATATTCGTTCAATTACAAGCCAAGCCAAGTATACACATGTAAAGTCCAAAATTCGTCAGTAGTGTTGCATCGGAAGTTGCGAACACAAAAAGTCACGGAATTATTAAATTGCCTTCGTAAAAGACGCATCATGACCAATTATCGACAGTCATCTAGTACTAAATAACAATTAACGGGAGCTGTCATGCATGCTTCAGTTATGGTTTAAGCATTTACTTTATATAAAGGGTTTCATCCCTACTAAAACATGTCGGTTTCAAAAAAAAAAAAGGCGCCTTTAAGTATGCATATCGGTAAAATTTCTCCACTTTCTCTTAGAAATAAGAAATTTTTTCGGAAAAAAGTATACACTTAGAATCAGGATACTAAGGCATGTCATTACAAAAGTAGTAGTAGTGATGCGAACACAGACAGCAAATAAACTACTGTTTTATTATATAGACTTTAATTACAATAATTTACATTAATTTAATTACATTTCATTCTGTCCACATATCGGAATATTTGTTTGCCTATATAGTCCTAATGCTAACTAGCAAATGCTCATTGTTCTCACACAATGTGCGCTACCGTCACATCCTCTTCCAATTACAGTCTGAAGTCTGTAGTGTTCAATTTTTCTCTTGGGCAAACGATACTTTCAAGTTTCCGTCACCTGTAACTAACTCCGTTATGCAGCTTAGAAAACCTCATAAATCGAAGAAACATTCTGGATCTCCTGCTGCGGAGTTATTGCCTCGGAAGTGCCTTTAGAAATTAACCTTTGCGAGGTTTTCTTGCCTTATCTCTTTCGGCGTATATAAACCTAAGATCCTTTAAAGAGTAACCGCTTTCGAGTTTGAGTTTATCAAAATTAGAATTCATAAAATTCCCATTAGTGGAGAAAAAAAATGTCTATTCACCCACTTAGATCTACATATACGCAGATAAGTTCATATAAAAGTTCGACAGGTATCCACGGTTCAATCGATTTAATTTAGCCAGTCTTCTAACAGAGATAAGACCTAATAAGATTGTTAACGAAAGAACACTTAGTTACGGCAATCCATATCCTTTGCCTGCCAACTCACAGCCAATATGTAAGATTATAATCCTCATCGCATGAGGATTTTTTTGGTACTCCATCATGTAATGATGAGCTTGTTCGAAAATGCATCACTGCACTGCCTCTGGTACGCATGTGTGATTAGTTTGCAATGCAAAACAGCTGATGAGCAAAAAAAAATAAATTATCACTTGTTTAAAATTTCGAACGCTTAAGCCTAGTACTCTATTCAATGTTTCATGCGGAGTGCTGTCAAACTACATACATAAAAAATTTGTATGAAAAAGTCACGAAAAATGTTTCAGTACTTGTACTCTGTTTTTAATGTGGAAAAACATTGAAATGTTTCTGGCAACATTTTATCAAAGCTGTGAAATAAAGAAAATGGGCATTAATTCATATGGATTTTGTTGTGGAAAGTTTTGTAAGGTATATTTAAAAACAATAAAACCGTAAAATTCTTTCAAATCGCGAGATAGACACCACATTTTAAATGTCAAATTTTCCTTGTGAAATAATAAATGTTGCTCAACATTTTTCACAAATTCGAACAGCGTACTAGGCTTCAAAAAGAAATTTCTACATCTGAGTTTTCTGTGCCACTGTACATAAAAAAATTATATGAAAAAATGTTGCAGAAATGTTATTTTTACTGGCAACATTTTATCAAAGCTGTGAAATAAAGCAAATTGGCATTATTTCATGTGGAAAATTTTGGAAAAAATATATATTTAAAAGCAATAAAATCGTAAAATTCTTTAAAATCAATAGACACCACGTTTTAAATATTCCTTGTGAAATAATAAATGTTGCTCAACATTTTCACAAATTCGAACAGTGCTAAGATTTAAGCCTAGTACTCTAATCGATTCCAATACCAATTCGATTTGATATCGACATACATAAGTATCGATGAGATTTTTATATTTGTTTTGCATAGATTATTAAAACTTGTTTTGTTTAATTTCTTTATCGGTGTTTTTTAAAACATATAGATCAGTTTCTATCTGATTCAGGCTTATGTATGCATATATATATTTTTTAAAAAAGTTTTATCGAAACAAAACAATATTGCTTGGGTCATTAACTCAAGTCTTAAACAAAACAGTGGAATTTCGGTCAATTTTTGTATATTCATGAAAATTTAAACAACAACTGAAAATATCTGAAATTTTAGTGGAGTTCATGAGTTTAAATTTGCAAAAAAAATTTGTGAATAAATGCTTTTGACATTTGAAAGAAGATGATTTCACATACAAACTGTTTGCCTAAAAAACGTATTATATAATCTGTAATGCACAATGCGTGCGATTTACTGGCCAATCGACCAAAAGTGGATAAGCTCTTAATGAAAAGCGTGTTGTAGGAAAAATCATGCGGATATCGTGAATGAGTTCCCTAATCTTATTAGAGCACATTCCATTGTAGAACAATAAAACAGCGAAACACGCCTCACATTGCGTTAATATTCAAGTGAATCAATAGTGTTGGATACCCTACTGTTACCTAATAACTTTTTTGCTCTCCTACATGCGGTTGAGACGTGGGAGTTGTATTCCATTTTTTGCCCATTTTGTTTCTCCTTTGGGATAAAGACATAATTTTATTGCAGAATTTTCCAATGTATTTCGTGGCTGCCTTCTAACTTTTTTCGGAAAATGCCATTAAAAAATGATAAGAATTTCATAAAATCTTAATGAAAAGTTTAGAAATTTGATTGGAACTGATGTAGAACTCTCTGGCTCATGATTCACTACTAAAAGTATGATAGTGTGGATTAGAAATGTTTTGGCAGGCCTGTACGATTTGATAATCTTTAAAAAATTAATAAAATTCCAGGCGATTCTTCCGAAATCTTTTTTTGAAACGATTTTTTGAGTAGGACGGAATTTCGTCAGATTTTTTTTGTGATTGAATCGTGGGATCGTGTAGGATAGTGAATCCTGGCCTTAATTGATTATGGAGTGTAGATTCGTAAACTCTCGAGCTGAACATTTTTTGAAAACCTATGCTCTAATTGTTGAGACATATCTACAGCAGCCTTATTGTGGTAATAGCTCTCTAGATTAAGGATAACACGCAAAAATTTCCTTTAGTCTTGAATAAAAGAGTCGAATTCAAACAACAACTACGACAATCGCAATAAGGCTAATAATCTCTAATTGTTATGGAAGTAATTTTCATGCTTACACCACGGAAGCCTCACTACGGAGAGGAAATATTAAGGCGAAAATTTCCATTTTTTTTTATATGGATTTTGACAGTTAAACTTCCAATATTTCCCCTTAAATGGAAATTGAACTATCAAACCAAGGCGAATCTATTTTACTAGGTGGCAGCACGGCGAAGTTAATTATTTTCGCTTTACTTTTTTTGTGCATGGCAGCTGTCAAAAAATTTTTTTTTTATTTTAAATTTGAAAAAAAGAAATAAAGTTGTATTTATTTAAAAAAAATGTTTTAATATAAAAAAAATACAAAATACTACCAGAAAAGGTAAGGAAGAAGTGTTTTTAGTTGTTGGATGTGATATTTTGCTTAGTGCTTTTGGCGTCTGTCGTACATGTAACCAACAACAAAATGCATGTGGGTGTTTTTTGGTGTTGTATTTGTTGTCGCGGCGATGCCACCTTATATAATTAAATTTTCTCCGTAATATTTTCCCTTTGTAGTTAGGTTACCTGAATGATATATACTCATTTATATACCAGGATCTTTAGTGTATCTTTGTCCACTTTTTGTTTGATATTTTTTTATATTTCCTTTAGCAGCAAAAAAAACATTAAAAAATTATAACATATTGTGAATTGAATATTCAAAAAAAGTTCTAAATCAGTTTCACTAATTCCTAATCAGCCTTATTACAAAAGTCGTTGTGTCGGTAACTCGTAGTTTTCTCAAAATTGTTTAGCCTTATGAAGCGAATTATATTTGTCGGAAAAGACTTAAATACGACTATGTTCCTTATCTAATTTCTACAGTCAATTTTGTTCAATTCAAACGACTACGACAACGGCGCTTTTAATACGGCAGATGATAAAATTGTAGATAATACAATTTTTTATACAAAATTTAGACTCAAACTTCTTTTAAAGTAAACAGCATCATCTCATACAAAAAAAAAATATTCGAAGGATCTAAGTAATTATTTAAGACCCTTAAATTATATACTTTACTAATTCTTTACTCTCAAACAGCAAAAAATTATTAAAAAAAAATAAAAATACCCCAATTGGCTAATTACAATTTTTTAAACTCTAGCAAAATTTTAACAAGCAATATGATGTAAACCTCTAAACAAAAACATGTAAAAGAAAAAATCTTATTTTTTTTATATGAAATAAAAAAACGACTTTTAGCAATATACCAACCAACAACAACAAAAAGTACAAACTCAAAGAAAATAGAAAAAAATACATAAAAACAATTTAAATAAATAAATGAAAAAAAAATACATGAAAAATCTTGTTCATAATAAACAGAAAAACAATAAAACATTTTTATAAATACATAAATATATTTTTTAGTTTACAATAATTCTTTTTGTAATATTAAGTTTAAGTAAATTAATAATTATTGTTTAGTTGTTAAGTACTCAAAACCATCGCATTTTATTATTAGTTTTTTTATTGTTGTTGAAACAATATGAAAAGCTCCTCTGATCCTTTTTTAAAATTTGTTTTTTCTTTATTATAAAAAATTTTACTTTTATGAATAAAAAATTTAAATTCCTTTTGATTTAAAACCCAAAAATACAAAATAAAATTAAAAATTTTAAAACTTCTAAAGTTCGGGTGCTCAAATTCGAATTAGTCCCAAAATCTGGTTTCGGTACATATTCGATTTTTTTCTATTAAAATGTTTTCACTTAAATCAAGTTGGCAACCGATACCGTTATTAATACCAGTACATACATATGTATGTACATATCTATGTATGTATATTTTGCCACAGTAAAATCATTCGAATTTCTATGACATTGTGTGTTCGAAAATGATTTTTTTGAATCTAAATACGCAGCGGCCCGCTTGGTACTTGAATATTGATTAATGAAGCAAAACATAAAACTTATACCCGCATATCGTTTCGGCATATAAAAATCAAGGTTGAAAATTTATATCGTTTAATACCAGTATTTAGTGAATATCGTTTCAAAATGGATATCTTGAAAAAAGACAACACAACCTGGGAAACTCCTTGCTTGTCTGCAGAAAACACCTAGAGTCTTTGGTTGGAATCTAAGCCGCAACCCTTAGCGTCACTCAAAAATCATTACGGTATCGATACCGTAATATATTTTTTTTTGCAAAATTGCGGCACTCACAAATTGTTCGCTTTAATGAATATATCTAAGTACCTCGGCTTCGGGAGATATCCATATCTTGCATTTATAGAAGCCCATACATAGTCTAGCTATAAATATGACCAAATAGGATCAAAATATTGTTTTCTCTCATTGCCATCGAAATAACGGAGAAAACAAAAGACGGAAAAAAATTACTAGAACAGCATCAAAATTTAAAAAAAAAAAAACATTAAAGAGGCAGCAT
Source organism: Phasia obesa (assembly GCA_949628195.1). NCBI lineage: Eukaryota > Metazoa > Arthropoda > Insecta > Diptera > Tachinidae > Phasia > Phasia obesa. The sequence goes on from OX451216.1 coordinate 59,921,026, forward strand.
TGTTGCAATATAGTAACATAGGGCTTGCTCGGAGCTGAATCTGATGCTCAGTACATTGAGAAATCCATCAGTTGACATCACTGCAAATATCCTGTGTTGTAACCCTTCTCTTGGAAATAAGATATTATTGTGGAAAAAAGTATTCTGTATTTCTTGGAGGATCACAAAATTTTGTTAAAATCCATCCAGTAGTTTTTACGTCATGCGAACACAGAAAGACAGCCAGGAAATAAGTTTGGTTGTTGTTTTTTAGTACCTTCAGCCATTGTTTAATCGCTATCAGCAGTTTTGCGGCTTTTCCGCAAAATTCGATTATCCACGGCATCCGCACCAGTCAATTCCGCGGATAATCGCGAGTTTACTATACTTGCATTATAGTGTAAAACGGCTTTTAAGTTTTCTGTTCAATCTTTGATCAATAAAGTCATTTATCAAAAACATCCGTTGTCATATTTTTGTGAACACGTTCATTGACGCCGGTAAACTCTTAATATATATTCTAGTTAGCAGATGTTCCAGATTTTCAATTTGATTTCAAGGCTAACTTATTAGAGGCTGTTTTACACTAAATAACAACTCGTCATGTCAGGGTTTTATTTTTCCCAAAAGTATTAATACTTGTATTATACAGGGCTGTCACAGAATCCAATGTTGTCGGAATTAAGATTTAAACCGACAAAAAACTACTTTGGGGTCATGAAATCCAATTATTATTATCGGTTTTAAGTTCGAACTTGAATTATCGTTTTTATTGTAAATAAACCAATCAGCTGATAGCTGTCGTTTTTAATTTTCTCGCTTTCGTTTTTTAAAGAAAATTTTGCAAAAATGTAATTAAATGTATTATATTTTATAAAAGTAAATACGTTGCGCAAATTCATCGACTGTAACACAATTAGTACGAACAAAACTTAAAGAAGTTGCAAAACTTTGTCAGATCTCTGGTCATTTTTATATTCTTTGGTACCAGATTATATCAACATTCATTGTTCTTCACTTTATTTACTAAAGAACCTAAACATTTGAAAAGAAAAACGGGCATTTTGCACTAATTTCATCGTTCGTCGGCATATGATACAGAAATAAACATATCGCAGAGTTCGCTATGTATGACGAATTTCGCCGACGCACTGATTGTGTGAATTTTCATAAACAGAAATGTATTCTAATTTTTTTCGACGAATATTCAGAACTAAAAATTCGTCGTTCGTCCCAGTTGTGTTTATAGCATTAAAAATGTAAATAAATGAGTAAGTGACAAACCGACTTGGTTTCATGAGACCAAATTAAAGCAATATTGGGTTGCAAAACCGACTTGGATTCTGTGACAGCCCTGTTAGTGTGAAAGGGCCTTTAAATTATTCTATAAAAGAAGATATTTTCGGATATCTTCATTTAGAAAATTTACCATTTGAAAACTAATAGCAGTAGCTTTGAATCGCTATGAAAAGTTAAATGACTTTACGCCAAACTTGGCAATTATTACTAAATTTAAAAAATGTATAAAAATTTAAATTTCTCGCCACAAAATTCAAAGTTTCAAGCTTCCTGCTGAAATTTTAATTGGTTTGCAAATGAAACTAAATTTCGACCTTTCGAACTAAATTTCGGTATTTCGAATTTAATATTTTTAAATATTTTCAAATTTTACACTTTATTTAAATTAATTTTCTTATTTCTAAAGCTTTCTTTATAATAAAATACCTAAAAGAAAAAAAAAAACAAAAAAAACTTAGCAAATTATTTCTTTGTTGTAAAAAACAAAAAAAAAGAAACCCCAGAATGCATCTAAATAAAGTTAAACGTTTTATAATTTCTATTTATAAAAAAAATTAAAATTACCAAAAAAACAATAAAATAATAAAGAATATCGCAAAAAACTGCATTTTTTGCTAATAATTTTATATATACATTAATAAGCATTAACTGAAAATTAAAATAATTATAAAATATTTAATATGTTTAAAAAAAATTTAAAAGTATATAATAAAACAAGATTAATATAAAATTAGCCTACTTATAATTTAATTAGTATATCGTATCAAACATGTATACATACATAAAAAAAAAATAAATTATACAAAACCATACATATAAATTATACATAATTAATATTAAATATTATCAATAAAACATAATTATATGTTCTAAACCCTCTAAATGACATTTTTATTCATTACTCTTTGTAAATTTTTTAATAGAGCGTTAAATAGTACTTATGTAAAGTGTGTTTTTTTATAAAGGTATAGAGCTTTAAGTTGGCATTACTTTCTGTCAAGCGATTTATTCTCAGTTTGGATTGGCAATTCATCATGAATAGACTTACGCCCAAGGCGAATTCATACCAGGTGGTGTTGATAGCCCAGCTGATTGTTTTTTGCTTTAGTTTTTTTGCTAATGTCTTGTCAAAAATACATTGTTTCATATCTGCTAATCTAATGTCAAAGTTGTTGTTTTGTTGTAGTTGTTGCTCTACTGCTCACGCCTGGTATGAATTCGCCTTGCTTACGCCTGAACAACGCTTGCAAATAGTGCAATTTTGGGCCCAAAACGAGATTACCGTTGTTCCCGATTTTCATAAGCGAATTTTGTTTAGCGATGAAGCGCACTTCTGGTTGAATGGCTACGTCAACAAACAAAACTGCCGAAACTCCGTTACATCCAGAAAAACTGACTGTTTGGTGCGCTTTATGGGCTGGTGGAATCATTGGTCCGTGTTTTTTCAAAAACGATGGTGGCCAGAACGTTACAGTCAATGGTGATCGGTATAGAGCCATGATTACTAACTTTTTCATTCCTGAATTGAATAACCACGATGTCCAGGAGATGTGGTTTCAACAAGTCGGCGCAACATGTCACACAGCTCGTGCCACAATAGATTTATTGAAAGACACGTTTGGTGACCGCCTAATTTCACGTTTTGGACCTGTGAATTGGCCTCCAAGATCTTGTGATTTAACACCGCTAGACTACTTTCTGTGGGGATATGTAAAGTCATTGGTCTATGCGGATAAGCCACAAACGCTTGACCATTTGGAAGACAACATTCGCCGTGTTATTGCCGATATACGGCCACAAATGTTGGAAAAAGTCATCGAAAATTGGACGTCCAGATTGGACTACATCCGCGCCAGCCGGATGCCAGAAATCATATTTAAAATGTAATGCCACAAGATTATCTTTCGGATAAATAAAATTCATGTCAATCAAATAATCCATCGTTGTTTTATTGCAACTTAAAGTTCTATACCTCTATAAAAAACACCCTTTATATATTTAGAAATAATGAATCGTAAAAAAATATGACTACGTTATACCCGTTGGGTGCGGAACCCAAATAAATTTTAGCATTTTTTTACCATTTTGAAATCTTTTTTTGCATTACTTTAAATCACACTTAGCTGGTAATACATTTTCTACATCGCTTCTCCCTACCTGCTTCTATCTACATTGGTAGTGTCAGTTATAAACCTGTTTTATTTAAACAATTTTATACACAAATATAATAAGAGTGTAATTATTTATTAATATTTTAAACATTTTCTGGAAAGAACCTACTTTAAATCTGAAATTGAAAAATTCGCAAATATTTGGAAAACACTTTTATAAAATTTGTAGATACATATTCGTTTGACATTTAAAATTTTATTTCAACGAAACGGACTTTCAAGGTTGTAGATGTGTTCATGGTTGCAGAGAAAGTAGCATTTTGCACAAAAACAGCGTTGTCTATCGTAATTTCAAGTTAATTTCGTCGAAATTAAATAAAATGAGTTAATTTGGGCAATGGTAAAATGTATGCGAAATTACGTAATTTCAACTTGATTTCGGCTGAAATCACGAAATTACTTAATTTCGTGGCGGCCTGAATGGGCTATGATATAAAGTGACATTTGATACTGAGGAATGGGTATCCATTTAAATTTCATCAGGAGGATTGGTAAGTAATTTTATTTGCAAAAAAATTAGATGTGTAATAATTTTATAAATACATACATACATAAGTGCATATATATAATAATAAAAATTACAAGCTATCAGCGGCCAAGAATTTACAAAAAAAAAATTCTTGATTGAATTGATCCATTCCGGATGACCAATTAAAAAAAAATATCGGTTTAAAAAAGAAACCGTATGGAGAATTATTAACGTTATAAAATAAGACAACTGAAATGTAGGTTTTAGTAGCTTTACGATGTTGGGGACGGCGAGTAAGAAATTTAAAGTATGTAAGTTAAGAACTTTGTACCAGGAAAATTAAAATTTTTTGTAATATTTTCAGGTTCAAGACGATGCTGGTGACCTTCATGGGTTGGCACAAACTACTGTTAGTCGGATTTGCTCAAAAGTAGCTCGAGCTTTGGCTAAACATGCTAAATATAAAATTAAAATGCCAACATATTTGAAGCTGAGGTGAAATTGGCGAACAAATTTAAAGCGATACGAAACTTTCCTGGTGTAATTGATGGAACACTCATAAAGATAATATCAAAAACAAATTTACAAATTTTTCTTAAACCTTGCAATTTTACTTTTTTGTGTTTTTTTTTATTAAATAGATTAATAAAATATAATATACGGACATACAAATATGCAAATTTTACTGAAAAATAAAAACATTTTTTACACATTTTAGTACCCGGGTAAAATAATATGCAACTGAAAATAATGGTCTTGCCAGAATCAAACTACAAAATTTGTTAAAGTATTTAGGTGTGATCCCGTACTCAAGTTTGGGATCCCGCGGGATCCCAATTATACCGAAAACTGTTCCCGTACTCAAAGATTGGGTAAAAGAGAGTAATTTTGAGAGAGAGTATTCTTCTTCTTCATGCACGAAACAGCCCAAACTTTTTCTTCGGGTTAATGTGTAAATGCAAAACAATCAGCTGTTTGAAAGTAAACAATAGAAAATTAAAAAATTTGTATGTTCATATGCTCACAAATGTGTACAAAATCTGTTATTTAAGAGTTTTATCATAAAAGATTAATAAATTAAACTTCTAAAATATGTTGGGAATTCCGAGTACATTTAAAATATTTGTGTTTTTAGGTTTTACTATTTACGAATGCATACAAAACACTTTGACGTAATGTTTTGGGATATAAAGTTGGTTTTTTGTGTTCACGTACTTTCGGTCTTTTTTGTCTCTAAGAGAGTTTATTTTTGTTTTTTTTCTCATTTTACCGAATTTTTCCCAAAAAGTACGGGATCGCACCTTTAATTAGTTAAACCCCCGTCTTCATTTGCTATCAACATGTAACACAAGTCAAACTTCATATAAAAAAACCAGTATTAAAAATAATGTTTTTTTTTCATATGAAGTTTGACTTTTGTTAACTCATGTTAATGTCTAATGGAGACGGGAGTTAGAGTACTGTTTTTGCATACATTTTTTAAGAAAGGTCTGTAAGGATTAAGGTGTTGCCACTATTTTTGTGGAGTTTCTACAGGACATACCGTTTAAAATATCAAAATGAAATTTGGTATGTGCCTTTGGTATATGAAGATGAAGAGCTGTATAGTTTTTTGGCATAATCGGGAAGGGGCAAGGGGTTCTTTATGTAAATTATCCATAAAAATATCTGTTTTCATTGGATATGGTATTGGGTTGAGTTTTTTTTTTAAGAAAATGGAAAAAATATTATTTTAGATTCTAGCAGAATATAATGCATTTCCTGGATCGCTACATACTCCATCAGCATTTCGTTTATATCAAGTGTTGGTTATTCTCTTTAGAATTAATCACGAGATTTGTAAAAAATATTTTCCCAATCCTAATGAGTAGTTAGAGAGAATAAACGTACTTAAGTCTGACTTAAGAATTCAATTGTATGTTAGTAGGAACTTAGATCGACTAATAAAATTTAAATAACAAAATTAAAATTGTTTATCATTCTCTCGAATTTTTAAATATTACAAATTTAGTTAAAAATATGTCCTTCTAATGCGTAAAAAAAATCAGATTTTTAAAAGTTCAACCTTTGTCGAATGTGTCGAAGTGTACACTAAAAACCCGTTAAAATTCAAAAGCTTAAGCTTTTTAAAGTACGGCAGCACTGTGTTACCAACATGTCATTTAATGAGCTATTATTTTCCTGTGTATGTTTTATTTTGACAAGAAGTAGCAGCAAATATTTACTCTCGGTGAAATTTTTGGTTTAATTAATTGGACATGGAAAACTAAATATCTTTACTGATCTTTACAAAGCAAAAAATCAGTTACAATAACTTATCAATAGTTTTTAAATAAAAAAGCTTTTTTAAAAATCATTGAAAAACATATGAAAGGTGCACAAAATGTTGAAATATTTCAAGAGGCAAAAAAGTAAGTGAATTTTAATTTTTTTGTCGCATAAATTACAACATAAAACTGGCAATTGAATAAATCGACTGCAAATTTTGCTGACAGAGTAAATATTTATGGTCAGAATTTTTTAAAAAATTACGGTTTCTTGTTGCACACACACATATAGATAAGTGTGGATATATTCGGGTTATAATGCTTCTTTTTTGTTATCATTTAGGTCGTGGTTGTCCTATAAATACTGATGAAACTGACCACAACTGCAGCAATAAAAATGATGTTGCACATAACTTGGCTGATGAAAGTGATAGCGGTCTCTCAGATGGCGTACTAATCACAGCCACCGGTTCTAATGCTCTAAAACGACATTCATTACGTTCGACTTCTAGTTTTTGTGATGAAGTTTTTCTTGAAGAATTAGCTAATTTGGGTCTGATGACAACTATAGTAGGAAGCAGAGAAGAAGATGCAGTCAGTTACAGTGCCTTAAGTTTAGGTGGCCTCAGCAATTGTGGGAGTAATAACGCTGGCGTTACTTCAAGCTCTGCAATGGCTTTAAATTCAGTTGTTGATTTTGATGAAGGTAAATTTATAAACACGTACATTCTTGTATTGTTAAAGATGCTATATAGCACGTTTTTATGTGCATGCATACTTGCTTTTTTTTGTATACCTCATGGCTTTATTAGAAATATCATATGTATATGCTAATTATATATGGAATACTATTTCATTCATGTAAGTGCACCTGACTTCGCAGTAACATCTTGTCAGTCTAATTTTGCAAGACTTTGTTGATGATTTAAGATCCTTCTAACGAATGGCTTTGATGGTGTTAACCTTAAGAAAGTGGGTCGTTAAGGCTCTTCACAATATAAATTCTAAAGGGGCTGATAACACAATTATCGAACTAGTTTGCAAAGAATCAATTGATCGATTGTTTGATGAGATGAAACCAAAGGCCTCGTAACCCCTGAGATGAAATTGCACGTCGTCATAAAGGTTGGTTTTTTGGTAAAATTATATGTACAACTGCAGCTTCTGGAAGGCTCAAAATACAAAAGCCGTAACAAAGTGGTCGTTCGATGAGTAAACTGGACGTTGTAAGCAAGCAATACAAGATTTATGTATAAAATTCTTATGATACAGGTGCGTGAAATGCCGAGTTGTTGATATTGATGACGATTCAATGTTCTTCAATTAAGTTACACACTTTTGGCACAGCAGCCACATTCTCGTCGGTACGCAGCGTATGCAATTAAAACAGATTAATTTGTTTATAACCTTTTTAAACTACTTTTCCGTATTATTTTAACAGAGTCTTTAATTTATTGTGATAAAACGATACGAAGCATTTTAGTACTGTACAACAATTTTTTACATCTATTCATTGCAGATCTTTTCAAATACCATTCCCGTCTTTCGATGTGCGTTAGATCTATAGTTAATGAACCAAGCTGTCTCAGCTATTTCGTGCAGTATTTAGAAAAACTTAATGCTTTGCCTTTAATAAAGTTCTACTTAGATACTGAAAATTTTAAAAACGCTGCTTTAGCACAATTACGTAAAGAACAAAAACACAATATTATCGCACAACAAATACCCGAAGAATCAGGAGATGGCTTACAAGAAATATCTCAAACCAAAAGCAATAATGATACAGATGATCATATAATAAAAAACAAACAACAGTTACAACTAAGTAGTGATTTAAGTGAAGCAAATGGCGCTGCGATATGTGATGGAGATGAAGCAGACTCAGATATCGAGAGCAGCATTGTACCTGAATTGAAAACATTATGCGATTTAACAATGCGCAAACCCTTAACCGATGATGAAAAATATCAATTTTATGCAGAAACTAGTAAACAAATAACGAGATGTAATGATAGAAATACTCCTAAAACTTCTTCTGAACTATCACTGGCTAGTTTAACTAGTAATATTACGGAAATATCCGAATGTGTTCCAATATCAATGGCTAGCGTACAGGATGCATTAACAATATATCAAAAATATTTAAGTGCAAATTCACCACAACATATAGAAATACCAGTGGATATCCTCGCACAGATATCGTTGCTATTGTGCAAAAAGGATCAGGGTGAGGAAAAATGTGCCATTACTTCGGATTGCTTTACAGAGGCGCAACAATTTATTCTTAACAAATTAGAAAAGGAATTCCTAAATAATTTTCTACAAAGTACCTATTATGCAAAATATTGTGTAGAATTAATACAGGGCCATAATTTAAATATCAACGATATATTACACAGTGAAGTGACGCTGTTTTATTTAATGGAATATTTGGAACAGCATCAGGAAAGGGATTGTTTAGAATTTTGGTCCTCGGCCATAAATTATAGAAAAAGTTATTTGTCACAAGAAGCTCAAATACGCAAGGAAAAAGAGGCACAATCTGATGCCATGATAATTTATGATAAATTTTTCTCGCTGCAAACGGAAGTAAAATTATGGTCTTCAAATAAGCTAAGATCTCATGTAGAATCCTGTATTTGCACGGAGGGTTTAGTTTTTTATTGTTTCGATTTGCCTCTTAAAGTGGCAGCAAAATATTTGGAATGTAAATACATGAAATTGTTTTTAAAATCTTCATTATTCGCCAACTATTTAAATGAGCTGAAAACACGGATGACAGATGATAGCGAACACAAGGAAATATTTACTAAATTGCAATTGCACAATTCACATAAACCTTTACGCCGCTGCGTCAGTGAAAAAATATCAAATAGACACCGCAAAACTTTGTCAGATTGTACAATTGATAGAAAATTACCCATTTCTCAACAGAATACCTTATTAGCCGCGATGGACAGTAGTCATTCCCAACATCTAAAGCAATTTCAATTGAATATTGATTCGTCACAATTTACAAATCCCGATTTATTATGGCACCGTTCCAATAGTAACAATTTGAAATTTGGTCGTGTTAATTCCTTAGGTCGTTATGAACGAGATTTTATTTCACCGTCAGATGCCCTGCATCACGGTTCATCTAAATCTAATAATAATTGGTCTTTAACGTTGGGTGGTAATAAAATTAAAAATGCTATGCGCAAATTAGTTCATTTACCTGATGATAATGTGCAAGAAGAAATAGCCTGGCAGGTGGCTGAAATGATTGTTAAAGACGTCACTAGTGTTACTATGCGTCAAGAAGAAGCTAAAGTTGGCCCTGACCATAATAGACATGAATCTTAGTAAGTTATTTTTTTATTATTTTATAAAATTTTATTTGGTTGTATTGTATGTAAGTTTTTGAATTGTATAACAAGCAATAAGGAAAACAAATTTACCGTGAAAAGAATTTACAAAAAACAAGAGTCATATTTGTTTAGTTAAAAACTTAAGAATTAATTTTTATTTTATATGGATACTTTATGAATCTCAGTTTATTTTTCATAATTCATATTTATAAACAAAAAAGAAATTTAAAGTGAAGAAAACTTTCTTTAATTCTATGTAGCTTCTAAAAATAATTCGTTGCTCTCTAAAAGTTTCTAGAAACTAAAAGATATTCTTACAATCATATACTCGCTTTATAAACAATAACCTTTTATATAATAAGTGTCTTACATAATTAATTTTATTTTGAATTTTTTTCTAAGTATTACTCAAAATATGTATATCCCTCATTTAATGCGATATATCGCTAAAAAAAATTAAACTTGTCGTCAAAATGATGTTGAAGTTTTCAAAATGTATGGTTTTATGATCTGATTGAATAACTAATATTTCGAAAACTTTAAAAATTAAGAAGAAAAAAGAAAAAACAATTTTTTTTGAGATACCTAAACTACATACATGCATACATATGTTGCATTAAAGGAGCAACAAATTTATGTATATTTTTATGGCAGTTAGGTTAGGTTAGGTTAGCAGGCAGCTCCAATACAGCTCACTTGGAAAAGAGAAGAGGAAAAAGGGAGTGATATAAAAGAGAGAGAGAGAGAGACAGAGAGAAAAGAGAAAAAGCGTTGAAAGAAGACATAGGATAAAGTCACAGACAGTCAGACAGTTTCAAGGTAGAAAGAGAAGAACCAAAAATGTGGGGAGGTAGCCAACGGCAGGCAGGTTGGTCAAGCCAGGTTGTTGACGAGATTGTCTATGCCTCGTCAAGTGGAGGTTGGTTAGAAAACCATCTGCTGCTCCTCCTCGGTTCCAATATAGAGACACAGGAGAGGCTTGCAAAGCACCTTTGTCCAAGGTACTGGAGGCATTGGTATTCTAACGCAGGGCAGTGGCAAAGGAGGTGTTCGATAGTTTCCTCCTCTTCCTTATCCTGACAACTTCTGCAGAAATCGTTGTAGTGGAGACCCATTCTTCTTGCATGAGTTCCGAATAGGCAATGCCCAGTGATCGTTGATATTAAATCACGTAGCTGCATTTTTGGCAGCCGAAATAGCAAAGCCGTTTTTTTCTGATCCAGTATAGGCCAGATCGTCCTCGCCGTTTGACAAGTCGACTCATTGGACCATCTTACCTGGACCAGATCGTATAAGGCTCGATTTATACGATGCCCGCAAGCAGAGATGGGAATGCCACAATAGACGTCAATGGCGCTATCGTTGAGCAAAGTTCCCTTCTTTGCCAGTTTATGACAGTTGTTTGTCAAATAAATTTAAAAATCTTGCAAAGAAATATTTATTTCTTAGCGAAATTTGTTTATGCATGTACCTTTTGACATGTGTTTATAACTATATTATACTGAAAAAATTAATTTATATGTCGATTATGGATGTGAACCGAACTTAAAAAAATCATATTATGCATGGCACTTTCTTCAGTTGCCAAGAAGTTATCGAAATCGTTATTTTGACAGATTGGCAACTGAAAATGAATGTAAACAAGCATACAATAAATAGCATGGTGGTATACAATCAGTTTTAAAATACAAAAGAGAGTTAAAATAGTTAAAAAAAAATAAATACAAATAAAAAAGTAAGAAAAGAGAAATAAGTGAAAAAAAATAGCTTTCAAAGTGAAAAAACAATTTTCTTTGGCCTTAAAATGGATCCACACCCACTGCCATTCTTCTGCTGAACGTGTTAGTGGTCCACAACTATTGAGCTTTTGGGAAATTTCTTTCTCTAAGCTTCTACAGAGCATTCTTTTGTGTCACAATATCCTCAGACAACCACCAGCAATATGTGGGTTATTTTCCATTTCTTGTATTAATAGCTCAAATTGTTGTCTGGTGGTAATTTTTACCACCAAATATATTTTTATTTTCATTAAAAAATAAATTAATAAAAAAAATTCTTCAATTGAAAAATCTTCAAAGCAAAGAAAAAAAACACGTTTGCCAATATCATTACTATGTGGCAACTGATGTTGCCAGCTGTTGCGGCAGCAACTTAAATCATATGTTACGACAGTAACACGACCGTAGAATAGTAATAAAACAAATTATTGAATCGAAAGCATCAATTTGTGATGCTAATGTCACGTGTTTTATTATTCTATTCTATTCACGTTTTTGGATTTATATAAAATGGTGATCGCGGCAACTAGTGCAGCCAAACGATTACCGCTAAACATATTCATACCGAATACTTACAGGGTAAACATTAACGAACAAAACAAACATACAGAATTCAACTCTGAACATAAAAATACGATTAAATAACGATTTAAAGATTTAAAAATAATGCAAAATAAATTCATAACATCCTGGCCCCCGTGTGTCGACTAGGGAGACTCACCACCAACGTCAAGTACTGCCAACTTCGATGCTGGTCGTCTTAGTTTACCAGTTGTTGTTCTTACCACCGCCGAACGAACCTGCCCATCTGCCGCCGGGAACACCTCCTCAACCACACCTCGTTTCCATTGCCCACGCGTTTCATTGTCATCACAGATTATGACTGTATCACCAATTTGAATAGGCTTAACTGGTTGGTGCCACTTTGTTCGGCAAGTTAACTCAGGGAGATACTCTAGTATCCATCTTTTCCAAAATGTTTGCTTTAACTGCTGTAATATTTGCCATTGCCTTTTTACACAAACCTTTTCGGGTACACCAGGTGTTTGTAGTATATTTGGACATCCAATCAAAAAATGGTTGGGTGTTAAAGGTTCAGATTCGGAGTTCTCAATTGGAAGATTGTTTAATGGTCGGGAATTTATTAAATTCTCTGCTTCTATTAGAAGACTGTTAAATGTTTCAACTTGAGGAGCCTTTTCCTTTAATGTAAAAACCAACACATTTTTAACCGAACGCACCATCCTCTCCCATGCGCCGCCTGCCGATGGATTAGCCGGGGTGTTAAACAACCACTCTATACCACGCTGTGCGCACTCGTCGATCAATTTAGCCTCATCAAAAATAAATTTTTCTTTGCTTGCCCCTACGAAGTTTGTGCCTCTGTCGCTCCTTATTCGTACAGGTAGCCCTCTTCGGTTAACGAAGTTACGTATGCATAATATCACCGCATCTGTAGACAAATCCTTTGAAATCTCAAGGTGGATTGCCCGTATTGTTAGACAGGTAAATATAGATACCCATCTTTTTTCACGTCGTCGGCCTACAGAAACAAAAAAAGGGCCTATGTAGTCAATACCAGTATAAGAAAACGCTCTCACATAGGGGGTTAGTCTATCCTCTGGATGTTGCCCCATTAAAGGTGGTTTTGGAACCGCAAACATATTTTTATAAACTTGACAATTCCTTTTCGCAGACCTTACTAATTGACGTAAACAAGGTATCCAAAACTTTACCCTGATTGCAGCGCAGATCGATTCCTGGTTTTGGTGTCTAAAATTTTCATGGTATTGTTTTACGATAAGCGTTGTTAGTATGTGTTTCTTTGGCAATATAATAGGTTCCTTTGTACTACGAACGACACAAGTGGCATTATTGATGCGGCCGGACAGGCGTATCAAGCCATCTTTACCCAAAAACGGTGTAAGTTTGAAAATTGGACTAGATTTTGATACAGGTTTGTTTATCTTTAATTGGTTATACTCCTCACAGAAAACATTTTGTTGTACAGTTTTGCACAGATATTCTGTCGTTTCATCCATTTCACAAACACTTAATTGTGGTCCGAACGCCACTACTTTTTCCTTTCGTACTATGCCACAAGACTTAAAAATTTTTACCGCACGTCGGACCCAACACATTATTCTGACCAATTTATTAAAACTCGAATACCTTTCGAGTGGTATAATTGAATCTTCATTTATCATAAAAACAAATTTTGAACTTTTTTCTAGTTGGCACTCATGGTCGTCAATATCATCTGGGAGTTTTGGCCAACCTTTCTTCTCATCGTGTAAAAATGCCGGGCCATTTATCCAATGGGATGTTGAATACGCACTTGAATAATTTTGTCGCCTTGTTGCTTCGTCTGCAGGATTAAGTGCACCAGGAACCCATCGCCATTGTTGAACGTCAGATGATTCCAGTATCTCTGCGATACGGTGAGACACAAACTGTTTATAGGTTCTACAGTCAGATTGAATCCATTTTACCACCGTTTTGGAGTCTGACCAAAACGTTATGTCGCTTGGCTTGATGTCGTGACAGGATATTATTGACTTCTTCAGCCTTACTCCAAGAACTGCAGCTTGCAGTTCAAGGCGTGGAATGGAAAGAGGCTTTAATGGCGCGCATCTTGATTTTCCCGCAATAAAAATGATGTCAACATTACTATTGTAGTATATCCTCCAATAGGCAACAGCTGCGAAAGCCACCTCGCTTGCGTCCACGAATATATGTAGTTCAACTACTGCTTCATTACAAAAAAGATTTCGTCCATAACATCTAGGAACTTTTACCTCATGTATATCATAAAGACTCTTGTACCATAAATACCATTTTTCATAAATCCCATCTGGAATGGGATAATCCCAGCCAATTTTGTTCCTCCATAGCTCCTGCAGCAAAATTTTGGATTTTATAACTACGTTTGCCAAAAAGCCGAAGGGATCGAATATTGACATTGTAAGGCTCAACATCTCATTTTTCTTTGGTTTCCGATCTCCATTTAAAACGTCCTTCGCAACTTTTGTAAACTTTAAAACAAAGCAAAAACTATCATCGGACTGCCTCCAACGCATTCCCAAAACCTTCTCAGTACTAGCTTCGTTTTCGCATAAATTTGCCAAAACTACGTCATCATTTACGAATTCGCCCTCATTTATGGAAACCAAAAATTTTCTTGAATTTGACACAAACCCTCTTAGTTCGAAACCGGCTTGGCGATGAATATTTACTACGTCTGTTGCTACGAGAATGGCATCGTTTACATCATCAAAACTGTCGACATAGTCATCGACGTAGTGACTATCAACAATTGCTCGGTAGGCTCTAGGATTGGTATCCTTGTAAATATCGGCATTAAGATTTTTAACATATTGGGCAGAGCATGGAGAACTGACAGACCCAAAAATCATAACTTGCATAACGTATTCATCGGGAGGTCTATTAGACTGACCATCTCGCCACAAAAAGCGCTGAGCCACCTGATCTTCTTGGCGAATTCGGACGCGGTGGAACATTTCCCTGATGTGTGCACACACTCCTATTTTTCTTTGGCGAAATCGAAACAATATTGATAATAGTGACTTGGGTTGATACTTACTAGGACCTTTCATTAATCTTGAATTAAAAGATTCACCGTCTACACATGCGGCTGCATCGAAAACGAGACGTCTTTTGTTCTCTTTGATCATATTCGTAACCACAAAATGCGGTAAATACCATGTACGGATGTCTCTAATTTCAGCTTCTTCCGGTGATAACTTCCTGGCATAGGATTTAGCAATATAGTCTTTTATTTTAGTTGTATACCATTCAGATAAAATTTCGTCCTTGCTCATTTTGGCTTCCATATTATGTAGATGTTTTAATGCCATCGGATAACTATCCCTAAAATCGAAACTATCACTTTTCCATAGAAGACCAGTTTCGTATTGGAGTCCTTTTTTTATCGTAGTACTTAAAAGTATTTCCTCAGCTCGCCTGTCATCGTGCGATACTACGGGTTCTAATATTTTAATTCCCAAATTTTCCAAAGTAAAAAATTCTAAAGCTTGTTTATGAATATTATCTAAAATATCCACATCAATTCTATACACTGTGGGTTCAGTCGAGTTTTCATTCGATCAAAATACTATATTACCCAAACTCGTTTGATGTAAGGCGAAACATCCGTCTAAATTTAAAACTTTAGACGGGCGACCGAGATTGGTGTGGGGTAACCCTATCAATATCCTTGGGCGAGAATCCAAATAATCTTCAATAGCAATTTCGTTTAAAATGGGAAATCTTTCTTTAAGTTTTTCGAGCTGCAAGTTTTGTGGGAGCAAGTGTAAATTCTTTGTAGTCCAAACATTTTTCATTTGGAAACTAGAATTATTTTTACTAATACCATTGATTTCCAAGCTCACCTTTTTTGAAGTTTCGTTGCTTGTTTTACCCTTTATCCAACCGAGGCATAAGTTTGTTGGCGTCCCTTGAAGTCCAATTATATTTGCAACTTCATCTTCTAAAAGGGTAATTTTTGAGCCCTCATCTATAAAGGCCACAACCTTTATCGTACCTTTCGGACCTGTTAATTCTACTGGCAAATATTTGAATAACATTTCTTTATCTAAAGAATTCTCAACAATCGCATTTACTGAACCGTTGTTATTTTCTCCGTTTATTTTTCTCTCAGTGTTGTTATCTTTACGTACCACGTTGTTATTTTAACATTCAACGCTATTGTTACTTTGACAATCTGCTGTGTTATTTTCACGTTCTACTGTTTTTGTTTTGTTTGTATTCAATTTCCCATCTTCGTGTAATAATCTATTGTGATATTTGCCACATTTAAACAATCCACATTGACGTCTATTTTTACATTTCATTGAACTCTGGCCGGCGCAAAAACAACCAAAACAAAGATGATTATTTTTTACAAATTGCCATCTTTCATTTGTTGGGATTCCTCTAAATTTGCTGCATTGATACAGTTGATGATCTTGGTGGCACATGGGGCATTTGGTAAGTCGATTATCTTCAGCTACGATTGTAAACGATGGATTCAGTTTTTCCCTTTTATTGTTTACTTCATTTTTAGTTGTGTCCGCTTCAAGTGCCAGGGAAATAAATGTCGCAGCTTCCTGCAACCATAAACTAAAATCGTGTACACTGGGATATGGTCCAAGATGTATTGTTGAATGTCTTGTCCATTCCTCTCATTTTTGAAGTGGCAACTTACATACCAACTCGTCCATGAGTGTAGGATTATTCATGTGAGCTATCGCATTCGCATTTACTAAAAATGCAGACAAATTTGACACCATGGTACTGAAGTTCACTATTTCAAACATTCTCCTTTCAGATATTGAGGGAAAGGCACGTACTTTAGCAATCTGGCTGCGTATTAAAACTTGAGGTCGACCGTAGTGAAATTCAAGTGTACTGATCACCTGATCCACGCTGTTGGGGTGTATCAAAAATGCATCTACCTTTTTTCTGGCTTCCCCCTGTAAAGATTTTTGTAAACGAATTAAATTTTCTAAATTTGAATACCTATAATTTGTAGTGGTTTCTTTATAAGTGACAATGAACATTGGCCATTGTTCAGGCTGGCCAGAAAACTGAGGTAAGTCGTGAAGTTTACGAAGTTGTCGACAATCGCTAGCGGATTCTAAATCGGGGGCATTTAAGGAGACACCTGTTGCATATTCACGCAAGTATGTTGATGTCACTGGTGCCGTTCGCGACTGGGCTGGCGTATACATTTGCGTCGAACGTTGTTGTAAATAATCGACTGAAGTCGACGGGAATGGCGTATTTGATGTTGATTCGAAGGACTGTGCGGCATTATATGGCAAATTGGCTGTTGTAGACGTAAGCGATTGTGCGGCAGAGTATGGCAAGGAGGCTGTTGGCAAAAATGATTGCGCGGGCAAATATGTAGTTGTAGGTGCAAACGAACTTGCGGCAGTAAAGGGCTTTGGCAGATTATATTGAAATGGCATTGAATACTCACATACATTTAATTTCTGATGTTGCATCGGCGTTGTTAATGCTGGCATGGTGGTTGTGGCGGCGGCAGGTGGAATAGTGGATGTACTTGACAAAACATTCGCTAGAGTTGTTATAACGGGCAGTTGAGTATTTGTTGTTGTTACGGCTGACGAGGTTGACTGTGTGGAAACGTCCAATAATTGTTTTAAAGAGTTTTTGAGTGCTAAAATCTCTTCCTTCAGTTCGGCAACAGATGGTTCGTTGGACTCGATGATTGTCTTCTCATTATCACTTTCGGCTAGTGAATCCACCGGGGTATCTTCCTCGTTTTCAGATATATTTTCTTTTTGTTTTAAACGTTTGCTACGACGTAGCATTTATTTAAATCCGAGAATAATAGAATAATAAAAAATGTTGCGGCAGCAACTTAAATCATATGTTACGACAGTAACACGACCGTAGAATAGTAATAAAACAAATTATTGAATCGAAAGCATCAATTTGTGATGCTAATGTCACGTGTTTTATTATTCTATTCTATTCACGTTTTTGGATTTATATAAAATGGTGATCGCGGCAACTAGTGCAGCCAAACGATTACCGCTAAACATATTCATACCGAATACTTACAGGGTAAACATTAACGAACAAAACAAACATACAGAATTCAACTCTGAACATAAAAATACGATTAAATAACGGTTTAAAGATTTAAAAATAATGCAAAATAAATTCATAACACCAGCTGTCAGTTGCCATGCGTAATATAGTTTTAGCAACTGGCATCGCAACTGAAGTTCGTTTGCCATCCGTAATCAACTTATTAACTATAATAAAAAAATTGTCATCGCAGCTATAAAAAAACTGTTCAGATTGTGCACCGTCAAATAAATGTTTGCAAAAATTTATCGCTTTCAAATATTTGCTCGCTTAATTACCTAAAATATGTATATTATTTTGCTGCTCATACTTTATGTGTCCTGGTTTAAGCATTAATTACTGCTTATTAATATGTATCTAGAAATAATTCGCTCTAGCTTGGATATATGATATGGTGTATTTTATCCTACTCCTGCTGAATAAATTTTAATTTTTGTACTTTGTTTTTTTGAGTTTTTTTTTCAACCTTATGTTTTGGTTGATTGTAATGATAAAGTTTGTATTCCAACTTTTACGATTTTCCTCGTCAACGGAATTTAATTTTCATGCAATGGCACTTGATTTATTCTCCGAAATATCAACATAAACTCCCTTGGTCATTAAATCATTTTAAATCCTGCTCTTTCCAACTCTTTTGTTTGGTATAACATCCGATATCATAACACACATACATATTTCTAAACGTCGCTGTGGATATTGTATTTTTGTTTTCTAGTGCTGTTAGAAGCTTATACCAACATTTTTTTCTTTTTCCAGTCTATTTTATTGTTTTACGTACAGTGAGTGTCACTTAAAATCGTACATTTACATACAAGAAATTATGTTGTAAATATATAGAAAACTATAACTTATTAAAGAGAAAAATAATAGTATTTTATTTATTATTATGAAACGCATTAGTTAAAAGCAAAAATTACGGAAATTCAGTTTATTTCTAAAAATACGACTGCAAATATAAACTTATCACAAAAAACATACGTCATTTAAAATCGTACACTTGTATTAATATATGTCAAACAACTATTTATATTTATATAATTTTTTTTATATTAAACTGGATATCCTTGGCTGTTTTTAAGGTCCTAAGGCCCTTTTGGCATCGAGTTCACTACCCCATTCCTCCTAAAGAGCAATTGGCAGGTCATGGACATCAGCTATGAGGTGTTCCTGATTTGTTTATCTAAAATTTCGTATAGGTGCTCAATGAAGTTTATGTAAGGTGATTGGACGGGCGTTTAAATAACTTTTGGGCAGATATAAAGCGTTCAGAGACGAGGAACGCAGAATGGATTATTTGGGTCGTTGTCGGCATACAGCTTAAAAGTCTTTAAAATACCCATTTTTTATGGCGGCTTGCTTTAAATTGTCTTTTAATATTCTCAAATAACAGAATTTATTCCTATTATCTTCTATAAATACTAAGCTGACACCACCAATAGCTGACATATATCCCCAAACTATTTACGAGCCGCCACCATGCTTCACTGTAGGTCTTAAATTTCTAACGTCAATTTCCTTGTTCGGTTTTCTCCATACCGTTAACTTTTCATCCGAAGAAAATATATTAACTGTTTGTTTTTGAGATTTTTGTCATCTCTTTCTGCTGTTGTGGTCAGTTATTTGTTTCCAAATATAAATAAATAATCAAATCATTATATTTTTTCTCCCAACGTTTCGTTTGTTTTTTTCAAACTTCTTCAGGGGTACATTTATTTAGATATCTAGCAATAAATAATTATATACATGTTTTATACTTAGTATTCGCTTATAAAGTAGGATATAATCACAGATTTACTTACGATTATTATGTCATCATTACAAAAATCCCTTATCTAATTTACTTATTATTTAAAAAACTGGACTTCACGACACAGAATTAAGTAATAAATAAATAAAATAATTAAAAATCTTGTACAACACAAACACAGAATCTCAAGTCAATCTTAGTTTGGTTTTATCTTTGTCCTCTTTGGTGTTCATAGTGGTGGTTATTTTTTGTTGTATTCTCAGACTTTCGAGTGTGTATCGTTTATTTTCTTTTTGTTCTCTGTCTAATATCTTAATGTTGTCAAAGTTTACAATGTGATTGTGCTCTTTTGCATGTTGTGATAAAGCTGTTGATTCTTTCCCTTTTTGATGTCTGCTTTATGCGCTTTTATACGTGTTTCCAACATTCTCTTAGTTGTACCAAAATAAACTAAATTGCATCTCAAAAACAAACAGTTAAAATACATTATTGGTCACAAAAAACAAAAACTAGAAAATATATTAAATTTTGACTTAAAAGTTTTAACTATTCATTGAAATGTAAGTCTTTTAAGTCTATTGCGTTCATTTATGTAAGGTTTATTTCATGTAACTCGAACATAATAATTGTGATTATGTGGTGTTCTATGAACCTTTTTGCAAATTAATTTTTATTTAGCTAGGTATTTTTGGGGCAGAAATTCTTAGATTGTTTTTAATTCTTCTAATTATCCAGCGCTCATCGGCAGGATTAAGATTTTATTAATTTGTAATTCTTTTTTGATTTTTATATCTTTTAATGATATACTGGATGGTATTTCGACTTCCATTTACAACCTAAGATATTGTGGATAACGAGTTTCTGTTTTTATAATGCAAAACTACCAACTCTCTTTCTCTTTCACTTATTTGTCTCATTTTAATAGCTTTTTTACTGAAATTACATTAAATATTCAACTTAAAAAAGGCACTATTACAACAGTTTTTATAAAAAGTCGTGCTTAACAATCAATTTTGATTTTAAATTTAAAAAAACACTTGGAAGCTATAACTTAGGTGCTAAGAGTATAATTTATAAGAGAAATCTATAATTTTGTCATATTTTTAGGAAAACACTAACAAAATTAATGCAAAAACAGAACTTTAAGAAAACTTCAAAAAAGTTACCAAATTTTTTAAAATAATTTCTAAAAGATATTTGCTGTACGATTTTAAGTGACACTCACTGTATAGTGAGTACATATGTACTTTAAAGGAACATTTTTTACAGTTACAAATATTTTCAAAGATACATATTTTAATTGTTCTTTAAACCGAATCCGAACTTTTTCGATTATGACACGAGTTCAGTTTTCTTAGTGCTCTGTAAATCGAAATCTATTATCACTTCATTTCGATTTACCTTTAAGTGTCAAAAGTAAATCGAGCAGAATTTTCATTTGTTTCATTAATATTTACTTATTTAAGGCCAGTACGCAGCTCGCCTGAATTTCAGTTTCCTACAAGAAGTATGTGTAAAAAAAACGGCTTGAAATTCAGGTTTGAAAATTTCCAGCCAACTTTCCGTTTGGCAGTACACAGCTAAAAAGAAAACTAAACGGAATTTTTGACTATTACAGGGATGTTCTCACAAAAAGTGTAGACTTATTCTTCAGCTGCAACAAAAATTAATGTTCAGGCAATTGTTTTTTTGTTCATTTCTGTGTTGTTGTGTATGTTATTGTGTACAATAAACTATAAAATTTAAAATACACGACGACATTATTTTTATTTCTACAAACGACCACTTGATGAATTTTTTTTGTAGAAATAAAGGCAAAAAAATCAAAACTGAAATTCCGTAGAGCTGCGTACTGGGCTTTAATATTTTTTTTATGTTATAGACTTTTGAATTACATATATACACTGCTTTACAGAAAAAAGTTTAAACTTTTTATGCAATACATTTTTCTAGATTAATTAGGGGATGCTGATCACGATTTTTTTTAATTCATTGATGTTTCACAATGTAATATTTCTTGAAATAAAAAATAAAATGCTCTAATAAAAAAGAAGACATTAGCATTTAAATTTACCAACACTCACTTACAAAAAACAAAACAAAACAAAATAAAATATGTACATACATAGGTTATGTACATAAAGGATTTTATATGTAGCAAAAATAAATGTTAGTGTTTTCGTTTTTATTAGAGCATTTTTATTCGATATAGGCCGATTGTGTCTTACATTTTTTTTTAACCAAATATAAAAAAATTATATAACTATAGATATTGCTATTATTTGTGATAAAAACAGCTTCTAAAATATCACACATTTTTGTAAATCCATTTCCACAAAGAGTCAAATTATTATTTTCTTCTTCTGGACATACATATATTTCTTTTTATATATGTATGTATGTATGTATGTATGTATGTATGTATGTATGTATGTATGTATGTATGTATGTATGTATATATGTATGTATGTATGTATGTATGTATGTATGTATGTATGTATGTATGTATGTATGTATGTATGTATGTATGTATGTATGTATGTATGTATGTATGTATGTATGTATATATGTATGTATGTATGTATGTATGTATGTATGTATGCATGTATGTATGTATGTATTATTGATGTTAGTATGTTTCATTTGAATTTGTTTTTCCAAATACGCGTGGTGGTTAATCATGACTTGAACAGCATATTTGTAAGCAATATTTTATATGAACATACTCGTATATGAGATTGACAGCAAATTTGAAAGAATAAAGAGTAAATATCGAAAATTGATTGAAAAAAGCATAAAGTGCCAAGCGCATTGTTCACTAGAGTGAAAAGAGCTATGTGAGAGCTCTTCTAACTATTCTAGCTATCTATTGCAGTTCGCCAGGAACACGATAATAATTTTTCACTTTGTATGGGCGGTACCACGCCAACTATTCCGGCTATAATCCATGAACCAATACACATACAGAAACCGTTTATACATAAAAACCTTGGCATTGACGTCACCTTTAAACTTTGCAGAAATAAAATCGGTTCACGCATTCCAGAGAACATCAATTACTAACACAATTCAACTTAGTTTTATATATAGATATAGATTAATTTCAACAGTAACGGTATTTTTTCCATTTCGTGCAAACAAAAACAATTTTGATAAAATTTGAATTGTCACGGGTTAAGGCCAGGATTTATTATCATCCTACACAATCGTACTATTCAATCACAAAAAAAGCTGACTGAATTCTGATCTACTCAAAAAAGTGGTTTAAAATGGCGATGTAGATGCTACACTATCATACAAAGTAAGATTTTTTTTTTTTATTTTGATTTATTTACTATCATAAAATCAATATAAAATTTTCTAAACTTAACGTATACAACTTATGAGATTCTACATGAAGTATTGCAACAATTAAAACATTTTTGTATATAATAGATTACAAACTGTATAGAAGACACATATATCTATTTAAGGTAAAAATATAGGAAAAACCTTTCAGTTGGAAAAGAAATTTTAAATTGACCCCTTTAGCAACTTCTTTACAGAAGTTGTAAAGTGGATTAATTCAGCAAATTTCTTATAGTAGCAAAATTTGAAGACCTGCATTTGTCTTCAAATCTGATCGTCAAATCGCTGCAGATATCGCTAAGCATTTTTTGCTTGTATTTTCTATATCCGTAAGGGGTGAAATCCAATGGAAAATAAACGTAATAATTGTTACGCATTTGGTGATTGTATAAACTTAAACCTGCAGAGTTATTGTCAAAACAGTTCCAGCTAGTATGATGAGTATTAAAGTCTCCAAAAACGAAAAATTCTATTGAACAGTTTGTTATTTTGTCTACATCCTCAGAAAAACTTGGTGTATTTTTTGGGCTATATGCTGACGTGAACCTGATAGACCGGCCGTTTATTTCTAAAATAATAGAAATTTTTTCTATTTTCGTTTTCTATTTTCGTTTCGTTGGCGGATTTCAAGATATTCCCTTCTAGATGGACAGCGTGCAACATCAGCTCTATGGTTGGTGTTTTTCAGGTTATTTTTAACACAGTTGAAACATTTATAAACAACTGGTCCTTGAGTTGGGGCCTTGTTAAGTGGGCACTCGGAGTAATCATGCTGGCTACCACAACCGATGCAGTTATTGCTTCTGTGACAATTTGAGGAACCATCGCGAACATGGCGCATTTTGAACATTGAGTTGGACCTCTAGATCTGCGTAAAGGATTTCTCCAATAAACCGCTATGTTGTGAAAATACTTTATTCTAAAAATGTCTTTCTTTGAAATCAGTTTCTTATCGAACTCGATCATGTAAATTGTGTTATCTCCGGAAGTTCTTTTGGTAATAATTTCTTTTATGTTGATTGAATTAATATTGAAAAATTGCTTAAATTCTTCAAAAATATCTTTAGTCTCTACCTGTGTTAATGCAAATAGGATTAGATTGAATTTGTTTTGATCCTTTATTGGGTGTTTGTAAAACTTTATCTTTCTTTCCTTTAATGCCTTTATGGTTTCCTCATACTGAGGTAACGTGATAGGTAATATTTTGGTGCCAACGGACATCCTTTTATATTTGCAGGTTTCCCCGAATAACCCTAATACATTGGAAAAACTATAATCCAAGTCCACCACAATTGGCGGAATTTTTATTGGAGTCTCCTTATACTTTCCATCTTCTGAGTCAGTTTCATCCATATCGGATAATGCTTCAAATCTATTTGTAGACTTCTCATCTACTTTTTGGTATTATTTCCCCAAAATTTATTACGTTTTGTGGACATAGCCATAAATTAGAAATTAAATTTAAAATGCTTTTATTTTTCACGTGGAAATCAGCTGTTTTATATTTGTGCACGTCTAAATGATGTGAGTATCAATCATCAACGACGCAAAGTAAGATTTTGCAACTCTGATCGCATGGAAAAATACTATTTTATGAATTTTTTTCAAAGATTTTAAAATCGTTCAGATCTGTCAAAAAGTCTGTCACACACATACACAATCCATACTATCACACTTTATGAACACACATGCAATATTTGACAAATCCTACGACTGACTATGATAGTGAATCATGGCCTTTATAACTTAGTTTGTGATATGTACGCATATTTCTCTTTAAATTTATTAAATATCTTTCTTTATAATCGAACTACGTATATTATACAGGGTGGCCCAAAAAAGACAAGACTGAAGGATTAAAAATAACTGTATATTTTTTTGTTTTTATTTTTTATTAATTTGTTTTTATGTTTTTAAATATTTAATTCATGGAAATTTTTTACATCTAAGTTTTCTTGCAAACAAAAATTGGCTCTTTAAACCGCATTTTCCATTACTGCCCGTAGAGTTTCTGGTTCCAAGTTCCTTATTTCTGCTTGAATGTTCTGCTTAAGCTCTTGAATTGTTTGGGGATTATTGATATACACAACTCCTTTCAAATAGCCCCACAAAAAAAAAAAAAAAATCTGGAGCAGTCAAATCTGCTCTGTTGTCACTGGGTTCGGACATTAAAATGACGACGATTGACCTACCAGAAGAATAAAAAAATTCAATGATTTTGACGCGTTTCTGCACATCATATGTAGCCATGATTTATCTCCAAAAACCAGTAAATAACCTGCAAAAGACAAAAAAAAAATTATTAAACACAAAAAAGATATAACTATTTTTAATCCTTCAGTCTTTTTTGGGCCACCCTGTATATGTACGTATATTCTATAATTTATCACAACAACATGCCAAGAGGAAACCTTAAAACAAATTGTTATTAAATCTTTTTTTATACTTAAAAGCTTTTATGCTTCGGGTTCTCACTTGAACCTAAAAATCTGGTTAGAACTATATATATAAAAACCTTTTTTTTTTTAAAGATCAATCTTATTAATAAAGTTTTCCATTATACTTCAGTTTGATTTCAGACAACCAAAAGAATCTTAATGAAGAGTGAAAACAAAAATAAAGGTTGTTTTAAATGCCATAAAAATAAAAACAAAAATCTGTAATCTGTAATCTTCTCGAATATATTTGATAAAGCAAAGCTTATACAAACAAAACGCAATAGTTTATATTATTTAACAAGCTCATTATGTTTAAAATCAAGTACCTATTTATTTAAATAAAGTTTATTTTTATTTAACAAAAAAAATTTATATATCATACAATGAATTTATGCACAAATTTTTTAATATATTTTTTATAACTTACAATATAATCATTATTATTATTATTATTATTATTATTATTATTATTATTATTATTATTATTATTATTATTATTATTATACTTTATAACATTCCATAACTATTTTAAATATTTTATTATATTATGTTATTTTTTTTTATTACTAATACTATTAATTACATATATAAAATAAAATTCAATAAATGCAGAATAATTGTTATTTGCTTAAAATATATATTTTCTATGTATGTATTATCAAAAAAAAAAAAACTGAAATAAATAATTATCAATAAATTTGTATTAAATCTTAAATATCCCAAATATGTATTATTATTAACGTGAAATTTGTCTGCATACATATATTGATGATGTAGCCAAAATTCACTCAAAATTTCAAACAAATTGACCCTGACAGTTAAGGGTTAGAAAAAACGGACCATTACACCATAGACGAAGGCGTTTTCATTGTTGAAAATATATATGAAAAACAAGAAAATTTTGGCAATTACTTTTTCCTTCGAAGCAATGAAACTAATGTTTAATGGCTTTGCAAAATCATCAAAATAGATGATTTGAGGTTCGGGACCCCATATACGGCCGCAAAAGTAAATGCATTCACAGAGTTTTATTGCTTAATGATGATATTGGGCTGGAGCAAACATTGCAACATACTTCTTCGCAAATGAGGCTTATCAGCAATGAGGCTCACGCAAACCCCTAAGGGTCTGTGAGCACATACACAATCTCAACCAGAATCTCACAAAGAGAACAAAACATGTAAAAATTTAAAATCAACGGCAGGCATACAAGCTTTCAACAAGGTAGGTTTGTGTCACTTTGCTAAATATTTAGCAAACCAATGCAATTTGATTTTAACCACTTTTTTTGCTGGGGGCCTTTGCTTATCAGGCAGTGACTGCTACTTGATATAAAAACATAATAATGCCTAAACTGGACGCAGTGTGAACAAGCGGTTATAGCAATACAGACTCTGTAAAATTTAAAGTGACCACCCAATACGGTTCATGTTTTAATCTTAAGTGAGTTCAGACTATCGACTGGTAACTGTCGGCCATCTTATTCATCATGTGGCCTTTAATAATTGCTGGCATTTGTCCAAAGCTTATTTCCCCCTTAGCATCCACATTTACCAAGTTTCTTCCCGTGGTTGTAAGTCTTATGCTAGCCAGTGCTGCTTATGTTCTCTGTACACTCACTGTGTATAACGCCTTCGATTATTTTTCTTCTACTCATGCGTTCCATTGGCATTTGAGCTTCTCTACTATGTTCAAAATACTCTTATGCCCGATGTTCGGCCCAAAGCTATGCCAAATTGCATCGCTCTTCACACGCTGACATTGTATTCATTGACTTAATGAATAAGTCAAACGGCAGCAATCCCAACACTGCCTCTATTGCCTATGTTGAAGAAGTGCGCATTACACCACATATACTCATATACGCATTGCTTTAAACCCCATCCAACTTAAGGCCGGGCCACATAGAATCCGTCATACTTTGTCTTTTCCAACTGACAAGTAAGTTAAAATACATGTTTTCTTATGAGGGTTGTCACTAACAGTACGTCTCCGTCAACGCAAAGTATGAAAGTTGGTAAACTTTTGACGTACGTTGAGCAGTTTGATAGCTATCAAGTGGTTTTTTCTATGTTTTGATTCAGTTTTTGTGTTGAGCGGCAGCAAAAATAATACAATGAAAATGAAAAAAGCCATTTCAGTGTTTCCGTTCCTGATTTAATATCCGTCAACAAAGAACTCATTGTGTCAATCTAGTCCTTCGGTACTTTAATCACAGTTGAATACAACAAAGTATAACGTGTGACGGATTCTATATGACCTGGCCTTTACGCTTAATTGTAATGTGAGAGGCTTTTGACCACCAAACCACGGATGCATAGGTTAATATGGGTCGTACCATCATTGTGTATATTCGGTATGCAGCCTTTACATATTAATCTTCGAACTTCCCTGTATAACAGCCTTTTGTAGCTTTATTCCAAAAAATTGTAAAAAAACACCCCGAAAAATGGAAGGGCGGGTATAAAATGTTCTACTAAAATGTTGGCCATAACATTTTATTCCTGTCCTTCTCTATATCGGCGTGTTTTTTACGATTTGTTAGAATAAAGTTACAAAATGCCGTTATGCGGGGGAGTTAAATGGTTATTTTGCTCTACAAAAATATTTGCCATAACATTTTCTCCAAAGTTGCTAAACGTACCCTAAAGTTCAGATGTAAAGAAAACGTAGTTTTATAAACCCATACATATGCTGCAAGAACAGGCCAGAGCCGATGTGATCTTTAAAAACGTCGACAAACGTATATTTTTTTTGTGTGCTCTACCAGAATCAATCGTCGGAACACCGAAATTTTTTTTCTGTTGAACTGTGTTATGATAAGCTCATTTTCTTTTTTCATATCCTTTATTTTCCCACATTTCAAAGCAAAATATTGTCAGGACGCACACAACGTGTTTTATGCAGTCTTTTATGAGTAAAATTCCACATGGAAATTTTCGAATGTGTAAACAATTGGTATCATAAATAAAATAACTTGTGAAAATTTCCGAATGTTTACATTTTTAAACTATGAAAAAAAAAAAAAATACTTGTGAATTCTTTTGCTTTTCCAAACGATTGTGAATGGCTCAAATGTGAAAATTTTTGACAATTTCTTACGAAAAACATTCACAAAATTTTTTGTCTGTGAGAAAGGCGGGAAAATGTAAGTTTTTAGATAAAATGAAAAAAAAAAAAAATCTGGAATGGCCTACACTAAACTTTACCATACCCAATACAAACAGATATTTTTATAGATATACTAGCTGTGCCCGCCACTTCGTCAGCGTCCTGAAATATTTTGTTCGATTT
This sequence comes from Phasia obesa, assembly GCA_949628195.1. NCBI lineage: Eukaryota > Metazoa > Arthropoda > Insecta > Diptera > Tachinidae > Phasia > Phasia obesa. Next base: position 59,949,808 of record OX451216.1, read on the forward strand.
TGCTTTGAAAGCAATCCACACCAAAGACCCTTACATTTTTAGTTTTTTTTTTTTTTGAAGAGAAGTAACACTCAGGCAATTAATGCCTGACTGTGTTACTTCCTTTAGAAAAGGATAGTAGAAGATAAGACAGCTGGTTAGTGTGATAGTAAAGCTTCGCAAGCGCTTCTGGTGTTCTTTAGGCGAATTAGTTTGAAGCTAGCATAGCCAATTTATAATTATTTTACTTCTCCGGAGATTTAGTGGTATGTGGTAATACCGACGTTTTTAGTTCCGCCTTAAGATATGCTACATATCAGTTTATGTATTTTTTTACTTAGGTATCTCCTCAAAAAATTTTGTTAAAATCCATCTAGTAGTTTTTACGTGATGTGAACGTAAACAAAATCAGACAGACAGACGGATATGAGCTACTGTTTTATTATATGTATAGATTACATAAAGAATATAAGTTCAAAGTATATTCGAATCGAAAAATTAATTATTTTCTGTTTGGGGTTTTAAGTAAACTACCCCTTGCCCCATCCCGATTATGCCCAAAATTTACAGAACTCTTCATCTCCATATACAAAAGGCACACACTAAACTTTAATATGTTTAATATGTCATACGATATGACCTGTAGAACGTTGTTCCTGAATAACTCCTCTCTTCTAATGCTAATAATGTCGCAAAGCTATACATTGTTCAAATTACCTTAAAAATTAGTTTCAACAATTTCTGTTAAAAAAAACACGGTTTTTCTTAAATTTATTAATTATTATTTTTTGTTTGTTTTAAATTAAATGGCCGACACTAATAGGTTATATTGCCAAGGTCTGTAAAAATGTAGGAGTTTTTTCCGGAAAATCTAGCCGACTTGTACCTTTGTACAGGAAGTAGGCTCGCCAGTGTCCAATTCTAGAGTATTATTGCTCTCCACCAGTATCAATCTTAGTTATTTTGTTGGTGCTACATCACGTCAAAAATTGAGGTTACAATCCTCAGTTGTGAGTTTTAATTTGGTCCTCTACCAGGTTCTATCATCCAATTGTGTATTTACTTCTTTATATCAAGTAATTTTGAGTTCTAGTTTTGGTCTCCACCAGGTTCTTTCATCCACTTTTTTTACAAACGTTTTTCCTCTCGTAAAATATTACATATCATTGTGTATTTTTCTTCCTTTCTTTTAAGTTTTTTTTCTTCCAATTGTTGAAATTTATACATACATACATACATACATACCTACATACATACATACATACATACATACATACATACATACATACATACCTACATACTGTTATTTCAACAGTTTCACATCTTAAAACAGAAAGTACAATTACATAAATGAACAGATGATGTGTTCAAGATTAACGTGGGCTCCTGCCACGGTGGCTTTATCCCACGGTGCTCCAAACACCGAGTGAAATAAAGACGTAGACTAGCGCCCCCATTGTGTAGTATAACAACACTTTAGGATTGCCACCAATCGCAATTTGTGTGCACTTTTGGCACTGGTCGGGCCTCGAAGAGGACCCGTGTTAACAACAGACCTTTTATTACAGATTTAGGCTCTAGGAACCCTATTTTCTGGTGCCCCTATTTTCTCCGAGTGAACCGCGTCAAAGCATTTGCCATTACTGCAGTGACAATTGGTACCCCCGGGGGTAAATGAACAGATGACAAATATTGCCGAATGCATGTGGTAAAAGGAAAATAAAAACACTAAAAACCGTAGTTCGATACAGTTATCAGAGGCTAACCATTAGCCAATGCGAGAGTAAGGCGTAAAACTCTAGAGGTGAATTAAACAGAATCAGGTCTGATCGCTCTTAACAAATAATGACGATGACGCGAGAGTTGTTTATTAAACCGGAGCTGCTTTATGGCTGTTAATTATTTACCGTTTTTCTTTAGTTGGGTACTCCGAATAAAATGACTTACGTATGTTTTTTTTAAAACCAGTAGTGCAATTCACTAACTTTTAACGATCTAACACTTGTTAAATATATCAACATGTTTATTTGCTTGCACTAACGCATTTGCGATTCACTAACCTATGGTTAACAAATGAAAAATACAAAAAAAAATAAATGGCAATGCTGCTAAACAAAATGGCAAAAATAGCGAAAAGAACAAAGAGGGATGAAAAATAATAAACAAAATATACAAAACTTTCCACACAAGTGCTTCATTTTTTGTTTATTTTTAATTTTATTTCTAAAAAATTGTTTAAATTCATTTTTATAAGGTAGCTAAAATACATATGTATGTGTTTTAATTATAAATATTAATTATTTAGAATATTTTACATTTTACATCTAATGGCCGACTTTATCTTTTGATATTTTGATAAAGCAAACGACACAAAAATAGTTGTAGTTAAATTAACAATACTCGACTTGCTAAGAAAAACAGCTGATTTATAACAACATCAAATGTTATTAAAAAGCATTTCTGAATAGTAAAGTCCTTCGTTTTGTTGTTAAATTTTTTTAACGAGTCAAGAATCGTTAAAATTGAATAGTGAATCGCACTACAGGTATGTTATCTTCATTCACAAGAAATTCATGATACGAAATCGGAACTCATGTGAACAAAAAAATTTCATTTCAACACTGATTGTTTTTAAAAAAATATGATTTTATTATAAATTTTACATATTAATTTTTATAATTGTAATTAATATTTATAAATTATTTGATTATTACAAATTTGACACTTAGTATACGGCTTAGTATTAAAATATAAACTATGACTAATTTTGAACAGTATCGGAAAACCATTGTAACATTTTCAGCATAGTTTTAGCTGAATACCAACAAAATGGATATTCCTCGTAACAACGTTCAGTTCGACCACGATAAGCCAAACCGCGACTAAATGCACGCCCAATTTTAGCTGGTGCTACGCTAATATTTTCTGCCAGAAAATCAGTTAACAGCACAGCTTCATGCGAACTCTTTTCGGCTCCCGATAGAAGTTGACACACCAACGACTGCAGGCACTCAAAAGGATCACGCGAGAGTATACGTTTCCAATCGATGGTTACTTGTGAACTATTATTAGTTCTTTTGCTTTCATTACCTTGTATATGAATAGGGCGACTTAAATGAGATCTTGGGTTCAGATCACGTTTGCCGCGAGTTATAAAACTATCCAGATTTGCACTGGCACCAGTTAGAAATCTTGTAACAGCCTGCGGTATGGGACGTCTAATTTTGTTCCAATCTTGAGCCAATAAATGTAGCATATACATAGCACCCAAGCCCATGGCCATAAGGATCATAAGTCTAAGAAAATGTCCCGCCATATTAGTTAAGGATGAAAAATGAAACAACACCTTTTTAAAGTAGTTTAAGGATTTTGTTTTGTTTTTAAAATTTGTTAAATACTCACTCACCTAAATGCCATTGAATGGTGTTTCTCCTAATTTTGTAACTAAAATGATTAAATAATCCGTGTTTATGTACTGGACCATAAAACGATTGCAACACAAGTGAAGTTAAGCTTTTCATTTAATAGAAATCAACTTCATTGAAATTGTGACAAAGAAATCCTCATTTGAAATTGTGTTTTCTTCTTTTTTGTTTTCTTTTTTGGTTTCTACAGCTTTAAACCATTTCAATGAAGGCAGACTTTTAAAAGATTTAAATTGCGATAAATAATTTCGTTTTAGCGCAAATAGATTATGTGTTGTTGCCTTAATAAATTCTTCGATGATAATTTTAACTTAAATCATCAATTAAGTCTGAAGCAGATATTGAAGAGTGCAAATCAGGCAAACATAAACAGATTTCCGACAGCGAAGTGTGCGAAGCTAAATGCTGCTTTCCACAGTGCAAGTTTAAATTTATATGAGAGAAAAAAAGTAAAAATCTCTGTAGAAAACTTTCACTGTGAAAAACATGTCTTAGAAACACTAAGATAAAAATGATCAAATACAAAAGCTAAAACTAAAAAAATTGGTTCAATATCAACGACGAAAACCTTATTGTTTTGCTTCCCGAGCGTTACTTATTGTTTGAGAAAGGCTAGGTGCCTACCCTTGATCTAAGCGCTTCTTTGATTTTTGTAGATAAAATACCAGTTTTTTGAATAACAAAACTACACACTAAACAGTTGCATGAGCAGACTCATATAATGGATGTGCTAACAAGCTCATGAGCAAGTCGTCATACTCGAACATAAACTAGCTTACCGAACACAAGCCTACTCATACCATATAGCCCATTCAGGCTGCCACGAAATTAAGTAATTTCGAGCTGAAATTACGAACGAAATCTAAAGTGTTCATACTGGGCTTTTTGACATTTGAGTTAATTTCGCACAACACTTTCGTATTGATTTAAAATATACATGAATATTAAAAACAACACTACAACAAAATTAATGTAGAATTATGTATATATTTGCATTATTTCATTTGGCTTTTAAATTTTTTTTAACAAAACGGACTTTCAAGGTTGTAAGTCTGGTCAGGGTTGCAAAAAAAGTAGCTTTTTCTACAAAACCAGCGTTGTCTATCGTAATTTCAAGTTAATTTCGACGAAATTAAGTAGAATGAGTTGATTTGGGCAATGGTAAAATGTATGCGAAATTACGTAATTTCAACTTGATTTCGGTCGAAATCACGAAATGACTTAATTTCGTGGCAGCCTGAACGGGCTAATACTCTTCGTGAGCAAACCTCTGTTCGTATCATAAACACAATGAGACGACTTACTTTCTATACTAGTGAGCGCCGTGTTTACTCGTTTCAGTAGTTCACTTCAAGTAGATTTTATTTATTATGCATAATAGCCCGTTCAGGCTGCCACAAAATTAAGTCATTTTGTGATTTCGGCTGAAATCAAGTTGAAATTACGTAATTTCGTATACATTTTACCATTGCCCAAATTAACTCATTCTACTTAATTTCGTCGAAATTAACTTAAAATTACGATAGACAACGCTGCTACTTTTTTTGCAACCATTACCATATTTACAACCTAGAAAGTCCGTTTTGTTTGAAAAAAATTTAAAAGCCAAATAAAATAATGGAAATGTACATAATTGTACATTAATTTTGTTGTAGTGTTGTTTTTAATATTCGTGTATATTTTAAATCAATGCGAAAGTGTTGTGCGAAAGCTGTTTGCAAAAGAATTAAATTATACAAATGCAACTAAGCGTGATCAGCTGTTTGCGAAATTAACTCAAATGTCAGAAGGCCCAGTATGAACACTTTAGATTTCGTTCGTAATTTCAGCTCGAAATTACTTAATTTCGTGGCAGCCTGAATGGGCTATAAGAGCATAAGTGTTTTATATATAAAGTTGACAGATAAACTATACAAAATTGTGATAACAATTTTAAAAATTGGTTTAACATTTTTATTTCACGCTAGCTATCCCCGGTGCGCTTCACTACATGAATCCACATAAAAATACAATAAACACTTGGAAGAAAAGTATGGCCAAAGCCTACTTTTCTCACCAAATTTGTTTTTTGCTAAACCATTTGTTATTAACCCGATAATAATTTTTCACTTTGTATGGAAGGTACCACGCCCACTATCCTAATCCAGTCTGTATTTTGCTAGACTATGCACATTAGTCCGAGGCTTACTTGTGTAGTTCTCTAGATACACGATAATAATTTTTCAATTTGCATGTGAGGTACCACGCCCACTGTGCCAATCTAGTCTGTGTATTGGTAGGCTATGCACATCAGTCTGAGGGTACCTTGTACAAAGTTTCAAGACTCTACCTATTGTAGTTCTCCAGGTACACCATAATAATTTTTCATTTTGTATGGGAGGTACCACGCCCACCGTCCCGATCCAATCTGTGTTTTGTTAGACTATAAACATTAGTATAAGGGTTACTCATGTAAAGTTTCAAGGCTTTTTATATAGCAGTTTTCTAGGTACACGATAAAATTTTTTCACTTTGTATAGGAGGTACCACGCCACTATTCCAATCCAGCCTGTGTTTCGCTAAACTATGTACGTATATTAATAAGGGGATTACTGGTGCAAAATTTTAATTATAGTCCTCTAGCTACTAAAAAAGTAGGCGTGGTTAATTTTTCTTTCCATAAAAACCTAAATTGGGTTACGAAAAAGATTTAAAAAACATTGGCAAAATCGGTGCAGTCGGTTTTAAGTGATACGAACAAACGACCTTTGATTTTATTTATATAGATTATTATTAAAATATTATTTATTTCTTATAACGCATAATTCCTTTTTTAAATTTATTATTATATAGTAATCCAAACAGATTACTATTGGAAAGCATATCCATATAGCATATAGCTATTTCACTGGTGCTTAAAACAAAAATTCCAAATATAATTTTTAAAAGATTATTATTAAAACTTAACTTATAAATTTTTTTATTGTAAGCTACTTCTCGTTATTTTTATTTAATCCAGTTCAATTTTTTGTGATTTAATTCTTTCATAACTCTGAAAGTCCTCCAACACACATGCGTAACATCCACTTTATCCACAAAAATTTCTTTGGCTTTTTTCTCTTTATATTTTGGTTTTCACATATAAACCGGAACTTGTTTTGTCTCTTTTCTATGTTCGTTATCACAAATCAACCACAATTTTCTTCACTTGTTTTCATTGCTGGCATTTTCCGGTATTTTGACCAACAATTTTTACAAATCTATGTATTTTTTGGGAACAAGTGTTTGTTGTGAATTTTATAGGTGACATAATCGATTTTCCACACAACATTAAGTGGTTTTACTTCTCTTTTCTTTATTATTTTTTTTTTTAATACAAATTTATTTTTTCAGGATTGTATTAATTTGTTTTATTTTTCAATGTTGAGGTCTAATAAATTAAGTTGCTGCTTGTTATTATCTAAATATGTATGTATGTATTTATGCATAGGTACATACATACATATATGTATATGTATCTAAAACATCTTATGTTTCGTCTGTGTATTAGCGACTTTTGACATATTACAGTTTAAAATAAAACCACGGATTTTAAAGTTGTATTTTTCAAGTAATAATATATTTTAATTAGTAAGTAGCATATTAAAAAATTAGCAAAGGGAACTTTAATGTTTTATACGAATAACCTACAAGAATATATAAAATTATTTAGCGCCCAAAAATAAAAACCATTGCCGAATCACCGAATTTTCGTTAGATTTCAACACTGATTTTAATGGAAGTCACATGTAGCGGGTGGTTCAAATACAATTATATAAATACACAAAAGAAAGAAAACGTAAGTGTTTTCTTTTACGAAATATTGTCTATCAGCCAATATCATATTTTCACGGACCAAAATGAGTATCTTTACACAGCAAAAGCTAGCTAGGCCTTTTAAAAGCTCCAACTGAACATCACATTTGGCCGAAAATAACTTTTCTGTGGAGGCGCCTTTTCATCTCGGCGGCTAAGTCAATAAAGAGAGTCAGGAGTTTGTAGTCTCCGAACTTCTGCACAATGGTTAGAACATGGGTCCATGCTTTTACCCATGTTCTACACAATAAGGTTGCTAGTCTATGCTTAAATTTTACATAGTGGTAAGAACACCGTCATTATGCTAGGTACTGTCGGAAATCTTGACCGCATTTGTCGCACCATGTCACACAGCTCATTAAACAATCGATCTCTTGTGCACTAAGTTATGTAATCGTATTATCAGCCGTCTTAACGATGTCAATTGGTCACCTTGGAGCTATTTGGCTTTGAACCAGAAACAACAAACAAAACTGTCAGGTTAAGCTAGTGCGAAGCCAGCCTCGGCAGTGGCATGAATACAATCGTGTTCCACAACTAATGGGAATATTTGAAATTTCTAATAACACCGTAATACCAAAATAAATTTATAGCCCGTTCAGGCTGCCACGAAATTAAGTAATTTCGAGCTGAAATTACGAACGAATTACGTAATTTCGCATACATTTTACCATTGCCCAAATTAACTCATTCTACTTAATTTCGTCGAAATTAACAGGAAATTACGATAGACAACGCTGGTTTTGTAGAAAAATCTACTTTTTGCAACCATGACCATATTTACAACCTAGAAAGTCCGTTTTGTTTGAAAAAAATTTAAAAGCCAAATGAAATAATGGAAATGTACATAATTGTAGATTAATTTTGTTGTAGTGTTGTTTTTAAAATTCGTGTATATTTTAAATCAATGCGAAAGTGTTGTGCGAAAGCTGTTTGCGAAATTAACTCAAATGTAAAAAAGCCCAGTATGAACACTTTAGATTTCGTTCGTAATTTCCGCTCGAAATTACTTAATTTCGTGGCAGCCTGAATGGGCTATTACTTTATATAAAGGGACCTATCCCTGCATAAAATTCTAAAATTTATATTAAAATTCTAAAATTATTGTAAAGCTCTGTAAAAGAAAGACAGAAAATGAGAGAGAACATTAATCACGGGGCTGTCAAATCCTTTTTGGAGTATGTAGCTTTGTAATCCGAGGAATTTAAAAAAAATTTTGAATTTTGGTTTAAAATTTAACACTAAAACTAAACTTTTTATGACATTTCAAAAAAATTATATACCCGAGGTACCCAACTTTGGGGGATAATCCAGAAGCCCCCTTTTACCCTAGGGAGCCCACCTTTCGTAGCTCCACTCAAGAACACCTCTGGTTTACCTCTAAAATCATTAATATATCTTCAGTGGTTCATGAGATACCGAATTATGTCCAAAATAAATCGTTTTCCAACCACTGTGCGTTGTAGGCAATTACTAGAAAATTAGACAGAATGTGTATTACTATGTCCGTTATAATAAGTATAAATATTTAAATTAAATTTGATGATCCTCTGTCTGTTTTGAACCCAGTTTTTTCCAAGAATTATATTTAAAATTTTATTCTATTTTAGTGATTGTAAACAACAGTTTGTGAATTTCTGCTTAATAAAATAAAATAAGAAAGAAAGAAAAATACTCTCACTGAAAAAAACAAAATAAAAATTATGTCTGCACACTAACTGGTTCACTTGACCAAGTATAAATAGTGATGCAACGAAGGAAAACTCTTCAGTTGATTGATAAACTTGAAACCAGTCACAACTTCGTTCAGCAACAATAAAAACAAAAACTACGAAAAAACCTAACAGAAACAAGAAAAACAATATTGAAAGCAAGCAAATATGAATCATTAAAGAAAATGGAGAAAAAGTTGCAGTCAATCCAGAGGTCCAGTGAAAATTTATAAATAAAGAAAAATTATGTAATAATGTTGTTATAAAATTTTATGGTTGAATGTTTTTACATGATTGTTAAGCGGAAATTGAAATTTAAAGTGAGACTGTGACAGTTAAAACGTAATCTTACATTCAAACTAAAAAAAAAAAACTTCTTTGCCCCAGTTCGAGTCGCAGCGAAATGTTTTATACGGTAATATTTGGAACGATTTTAATATTATTATTTCTTTTTTGGGATATTCGTAAGCCTGCCAAGTTTCCACCGGGACCAAAATGGTATCCCATTGTAGGCTGTGCTCTGCAAATTTATCAGCTGCGCGCTAAATGCGGAATGTTTTGTAAAGTTATCGATGAATTATCTCGCCGTTATATAAATCCGTATGGACTATATGGTGTGAAAATTGGCAAAGATAAACTGGTTATAGCCTACTACGCGGATACCATACAAGAGATGATGACTAATGAGGATTTGGATGGTAAACCTGATGGCATTTTTTACCGCATCCGCACCTTTAATTCTAAAAAAGGGATTTTGGTTGCTGATGAAGAGATGTGGGTTGAGCAGAGGCGTTTTATTTTGCGTCATTTAAAGGATTTTGGATTCACCCGCAGTGGCATGGTTAACGGTATACAGCAAGAAGCCTTACATATAGTTGAAGATATAAAAGAATTAATAGCTGAACAAGGTGGCAAGAGAGCAAAAGTTTCAATGGTAAATCTCTTTACGGTTTATGTCTTGAATAACCTGTGGATTATGATGTCCAGCAAACGTTACGATCGCAAGAGTAAGGATATCAATGATTTGCTAGAAATGTTTTTTGAATTATTACAACATGTTGACATGGTGGGAGCCATGTTCAGTCATTTTCCGTTTATGCGTTATATAGCTCCCAACTATTCGGGCTACAATAGCTTTGTGGAAAATCATGAACGGTTTTATGCGTTTCTGCGTAAAGAGGTTGATAATCATAGAGAAACTTTTAAACAATATGATATTCCTCGAGATTTAATGGATAGCTATCTTAGGGAATTGGAAAACCCAGAACGTAAAGCCTCCTTTACCGAAGAACAACTTTTAGCTGTTTGTCTGGATATGTTTTTAGCTGGTTCTGAGACGACTAACAAAAGCTTGGGCTTTGCCTTTCTGCATATGGTACGCAATCCTGAAATTCAGCAACGTGCTTTTGAAGAAATCAAAGAGGTGGTGGGTCTGGAACGTTTGCCCGAATGGAAGGATCGTACTAATCTTCCGTATTGTGAAGGCATTGTCTTAGAAGCTGTGCGTATGCTTATGAGTAACACATTCGGTATACCGCATCGTGCCCTTTGCAATACTCGTTTAAGTGGTTATGAAATACCAAAAGATACTATGGTAATTGCTTGCTTTCGTGGCATGCTTACGAATCCTATCGACTTTCCCAATCCACACAAATTTAAACCAGAACGTTATTTAGTAGACGGCTGTCTTAAAGTACCCGAAGCTTATAATCCATTTGGTTTTGGGCGCCACCGTTGCATGGGTGACATTTTAGGACGACAGACATTGTTTATGTTTATTACCACTGTCTTGCAGAATTTCCGTGTGGAAGCTTTACCCGGTCAATTGCCAGATGAGGAACCATTGGATGGCGCTACCGCTTCGGTGAGACCATATGAGGCATTTTTGGTACCACGACAGGGGTTTGTTTGATTAATTGAAAAATGTACTTAAAAAATGAAATAAACTTACTTTAACGCATGTGTGAATGTATTTGTGTTATTTATTGGTAATAATTTTTTGAAACAAGGAAAATTTGATTATTTTTAATAATTGTTTTTTTTTAACTCTAAAATTGGTTGGCGGAATAATCGTATTCACAAATTGGGAGAGTAAACTCCATTAGCCTCCTTCAGGATCTGTTACGCGACCTATACCTTCGTATAGGAAGTCCCAAATTAAGCTTCGATTAAAATTTGTTAGGTTATACACGATAATCAAAACGATTGCACATGGTGATTAAAGCAAACACCAATAACAGTACCGTAGTACAGCTATTTGAGGAAGCCAATCAGCTAGTGCGAGAGTGAGCCGCAAAAAGGCCTAGCAACAGGAACGGCCTGATTGACTTTAAACGATAACGACAGTGACGCGCGAACGATGTTACCTAACCCAGAGCTACCTTACGACTGTCATTAATAATTGTTAGAAACTTATTAAATCAGTCAAGTGCGGGCCAGATTCACACACATTAGGTTCCATACTACCTTCAATAATATTCTTTTTCAAGTCTTATGCATAGCTGCCAGATTTGACGTTTTATCGTAATTTTGACGATTTTAGGTCCTAAAAATGACATGGTGACGATGGGACGATTTATATCCTAATTTTGACGATTTTAAATAATTCAAAATTTGCAAAATTTATACTGTTAAAGCAACCTTGAACTCAGCACCGCTAAGGTGATTTTGAGTTGTATACCTATTTCAAAAATATATTTTAGGAATTATTAACAACATAAAGAAAATGTCTTAAAGGGAGGGTACAGAAATTCAAAATTTATATAATGAAATGCAAAAATTTTTGAAAATTGTAATGAGCAACTTTTTAAAAACTAGTTTGCTTAAAACTGAAAACTTTTATTTAATTGATTATAAAAACAAACACAATTTTTTAGATTTTGAAGACATGTACTTAGGAATACTTATATGCTAGAAACGTATTGACAGATATGACACAAATAGATGAAAAAGAAAAATATGATATAAACTAATATGATAAAACTGTAACAGGTACATTTCTGTATATGACATATTTTTGAAAATTTTGTTGCTGGTACACTTAGTAAGCGAAATGGAATACAAAACAGCAATTTTAAGAATTTCAGTCTATCTGTGTTTATTGTGTTAATTTATGTATAGAGCTATGGATCAGATATTATCAAGACTTTATTTTGAAAACAAACTCAAAGCTCTAGGCCAAATTAATATATAAATAAAGTTGGTTTACTAAAATTATAAACAAAATTTCCTATTTTGTTGAATACAGTAAAAGACAACAGCTAGAAACTGAATCCAAATTTAAATTATACGACCTAAAAAAATTTATCCTGATAAAAACATAAACTTATTCCATTATTGGAAAAATTTGAGAGTTGCAAACGAGGGAATCTAGTCGTTAGTTTCTCATTTATTGCGAAAATCCTTGTTTTACCACATTGTTCAGCAAATGTAGAATGAGTATTTAGGTGAATATCAGAATTCTGTTTTATTACTAAGATATTTGATTTAAGAATTTTTTGATATATTTTGCCTTAAATAAAAAAGAAGGCACAGAAGACAACATAAACGCAAACTACAGTGTTGCAATACGAAAAATTTAAACTGTGATATTAAAATTAAGTTGTATTTGATTTTTATGTTTTATAATTGTAAAAAACATTTATTGGTAATGTGATCTATGTCATATTGTAAGTAAATTATTTTGGTGTATAATTTATGTAATAATAAAGATTTTAATTTTTAATAGACGAACCCTGGAAAAAGTCAACAAATATTGACGAAACGTTTGGTAAAAATGCAATAAATCAGTTTTTTATTGGCATTAACTATGTTAGGCCTGACTAGCTTAAATTATCCAATCAAAAACTTTAAAAAATGTTTTATTGGTCAAAAAAATCGTTTGACGTTTTTATGACGGTTTCAATAAGCTATTTTGTCGATAATGACGATTTTTCCAGAATATATAAAAAATATAAAAATCTGGCAGCTATGGTCTTATGGGCACTCTTCAATTTTTTTAATTTTTTTATACTAAATACCTTGAGAATGTCAAATTTGCGACATCTAGAGAAACCCCTTTCATTTGTATTAATTTTATTTTCGTTACTTGTTGTAGTAGATATTGTAGTAGTCGTGCTGCCATCAGCGTTTCCGCAAAGAAAAATATTTTCCTGCCAAAGTTATCCCTAAAATCTACCAAAACCTCGCAAAACTTAAAAAATTCTACCAAATTTTTTTTATCATAAAATAGAAATTAAGCTTTAAACACATAGACTACAGCGGCTACACCGCTACACGACTACAAATGCCGTTGGCATTCGTTGGCAATCGTCGCCGCGTAGTCAGCTATTGAATTATGTTGACGAAGACAGCTACATACTTCAAAATTGAGAAAATATTAAAGAAATACATATTTAACTTATAAAAAAAAAATACTTTTTCAAAAAATACTTTTATCATATCAAAACAAATTTATACATCCATATCTATATGAGTTACTACATATAATAAAGTAGTAACTCATATTCGTCTGTCTGTCTGCTTTTGTTTACGTTCACATCACGTAAAAACTACTAGATGGATTTTAACAAAATTTTGTGAGGATATACCTAAGTATCCTGGCCCCAATATATGATACTTTTTTCCGCAAAAATATCTTAGAAAGTGGAGAAAAAGCAGTGAAAGTATGCAGTTGGACTAACCGGATATGAATACTTTCCTTGTTATAAAGTAAAAAATACATAAACTGATATGTAGCATATCTTATGACGGAACTAAAAACGCCGGTATTACCACATAGCACTAAATCGCCGGCGAAGTAAAATAATAATTGGCTATTCTAGCTTCAAACGAATTCGCCTTAAGAACACCAGAAGCGCTTGCAAAGCTTTACTATCGAACTAACCATCTGTCTCATCTACTACTATCCATACCTAAAGGAAGTAACACAGTTAAAATGGGCATTAATTGCTTGAGTGTTACTTCTCTTAAAAAAAAAAATTAAAACGTATGGGTCTTTGGTGTGGATTGCTTTCAAAGCAAAATCGAAAAAAATATTGAAGGACGCTGACGAAGTGGCGGGCACCTTTAGATTGTAAATGAATTTGTATATGTTGAATAAAATTATCACAAACAAAAATAGAAATAATGCTTTAAACACATAGACAACAGCGGCTACACCGCTACACGACTACAAATGCCGTTGGCAACAATTGTCGCCGTTTAGTCAGCTACTGAATTATGTTGAAGCCGACAGCTACATACTTCAAAACTATGAAAATATTGTAAAAAATACATATTTAACTTGTAAAAAAATTACTTTTTCTAAAAATACTTTTATCATATCAAAACAAATAAATATATTTGCTCAAAACCTTTTGATTGTAAATGAATTTGTATTTTTATATTTGTGACATTTTATTCTGTTTAATAAAATAAAATTGTCACATACAAAAATAGAAATTAGCCTAAGTTAGCTACAGCCACAACGGTGGTCGTGTAGCCATGTAGCTATGATGTCTTCAAAATAATCGTCTTCATATAAACGTGTGTATATTAATTTGTTGTAGTCGGTATCCTGCTGTCGTCTATGTGTTTAATGCTTTAGCCTTAAGCCTAGTACTCTGTTCAGTTTTTCATGTGGAAAAGGAGTAAAAATTGGACTGATCGAATAGACCATGTAACTCGTAGCCCTCGCCGATGAAATTATCTAAGGAAAAATTTATTTCAGTCAAGCTCAGTATTTTCTTCAGTTTTTCATGCGGAATGCTGTCAAACTACATACATAAAAAATTTGTATGAAAAAGTCATGAAAAAATGTTGCAGAAGTAGTACTCTATTTTTACTTTGGATAAACATGAAATGTTTCTGGCAGCATTTTATCAAAACTGTGAAATAAAGCAAATGAGCATTATTTCATGTGGATTTTTTATTGTAAAATTTTTTGTGGAAACTTTTTTAAAACAATGTGATATATTTAAAAGCAAAAAAATCGTAAAATTCTTCCAAATCGCGAGATCGAGACCACATTTTAAATGTCAAATTTTCGTTGTGAAGTAATAGATGTTGCTCAACATATTCCACAAAATCGAACAGAGTACTAGGCTTTAGTTGACTACAGCCACAACGGTGGTCGTGAAGCCATGTAGCTTTGCTGGATTCAAAATAATCGTTTACGTATAAACGAGTGTATTTTATTTTTGACAATTTGTAGTTGGTATCCTGCTGTTGGCTATGTGTTTAATGCATCTAGGTTTTAAAACAGAGATCTCATCTATTTAGGAATCAAACGCATTTAAAAAAATATGTTACTCTATATTACAATAAATTACATTCTTTATTTAAGTGATTTGCACAGTTAATAAATGCTTTTTTATTTTTCACATAAAACTAATAATTTTTTTTTTCAATCAAAAGCTTAATTCGTCCGGAGTTTAGGTAAACGAATTTTTATTTTTATGAATAAATTAATTTTACTATTTTTTTTTATTTGTCTCTAATCATAACACTTAAAGCATCAGTTAGTTATACTTAAATATTACATATATATAAAATAATTAAAAAAATTTATAATTACATACATACATATGTTGTGTGTGTGTGTAAATATATAAATACTTCTAGCTTTATACTACCGACATTTCAAATAGGTAACGAAAAAAAATATTTATTTATGCTACGAGTAAATGTTAATTTGAGTATAATAAAAATAGTTCTATTGATATGTTATATAAAGATTGAGAGGAACAAAAACAATAATACAAATTTATGCTTTAATATTTAAAACATAATTGTAGATATATTTTTAAATAGGTTTGCTTATTTCAGATTCATGTCTGTTTTTATAGTATTAAACCTCAACATCTCTATTAATAAAACTTTTAAACTTAATTTTAAATTGAAAATATATAATATAAAATAATAAAAAAGAACAAAATTTTTTTAACATTTAAATTTTATACAAATTAGGTGATCAGATAATAGAATACGAGAAATGAACTCTTTTGATTAGTTGAGAGAATAAACGAAATTTTATTATTAAAGGGCTTTTCACACTACAATACAAGTATTAATACTTTTGAGGAAAATGCAACCCTGACATGATGAGTTGTTATTGTTTTTTTGAAAAAATTTTTAAACGGCGATAAGAGCAGAGTTGCATTTTATTCTAAAGTATTAATACTTGTATTATAGTGTGAAATGCCTTAAGTAATAGCTCCTAAGTACCGAGAATGATAGAAGACAAGATTACGCGATTTTTCCGTTAGTAGACGTATTTCCGTCATTATAAGGTTGCCAAGTCTGTAATTAACAAATTGTTTCAAATAAGTACGTATAAATAAATGTAAGTAAAGGCCGCCGGGGCACATAGAATCCGTCATACGTTATACTTTAACGTACTCAACTGAAATCAAAGTAACAACGGAAGAGGTTGACACAATTAGTACTTTGTTGAAGGATATTAAATACGTACAAATAAATGTCAGTAATAGGCAAGAATTGCGAACAAGCTCTCATAATTTATATTAAAAACTCTTCTAATTTATATTCTCAATCAGAATTGTTAGCCAATAGGAAGACAGTTTCGTGACGCCTACAGGCCTACATTTGCAGAAAAGTTTAATTTTACTTTCCAGATGTAATTTTGTCTTCTATCATTCTTGCTAAGTACCCCAACACAAGGGACCTTTTTTACAGGCCTTACGAACAAGTTCTAGGCTACGGATAAAGTCAATCTTATGCAGTGAGAGATCATTCACTTCCTCTGGAGACAAAAGGCACACAAAGTACATGTTCCAAAGATAATAAAAAATTGTAAAATTTCAACTGACGTAGAGATGAGTTGTAAGCCGTAATAGGGGCCTTAATTTTTCAGAGGTAGGATTGATTCTTCTAAGGATAACTTTTTTGTCCTTGGTCCGATTTCTTATTTTCTAGCTTCATAAGTCTAAAACCATAAGAGATTTTTCTGCCAAGTTTCATTAATCTAGGGGCACTCTATAAATTTTCAGAGCCAATATAAACTAAGAAAATGTAATGTCCGGCTAGATTGCCAAAATACCCCTATGTTCGACGTTTTAAACAATGAACTGCAGTAGTAGTACAAGCTTTAAGTGCACTACTAGGCATTTTAAAAGAATGAACTCTAAAACACTTTATAACTAACAAAATATTTTTATTTATATTTTTAAAAAATAACTGTTGTTTTTGTTGTAATTTTTGGTGAATTTAAAAAACTAAATTTTTTGATAGGGTAGAGAAAAAATTGAATGTAGGAAAAATAAGGATTTTTTTTGAGAAACGTAGGGATTTTTAAAATTATGGTCTGACATCACTACCCCCATGGCATCCACAATTAACAATTTTCAACCAGTGGTCCTAAGTCTTATGCTAGCCAGCATCCTCTACCAGGCACAGTCTGCTTGTATCGTCTTCTTCGATTTTCATCTTGGCTAGATGATACTTAAAGTTTCCATGACTTCGTTAGTAACTGGTCAGCCTACACATTGCAGGACCTTCACTTGCATTAGGTAATTTTCTACCGTAAATCTGGGTTCTGGCACACAGAAATTCACAGCAGTTCCCTCTTTTGCTACTTGGTCTGCTGCTTCCTTCCCAGCTGTGCCTGTGTCCTTTAACCCACATCAATGTTACCTCATTACACATCTGTTAAGTTTTAAAGCACATTCCAGCATACCTCATGCGCTTCTTCCATGCACCCGCATGTGATCCGATTTTCAGCAGATGATCCAACTCATGCAGTAGCCCAAGCAATTTTGCCTGATAAACTGAGACGTACTCCTGCTCCTGCTCGTGAACGCTATATTTGTGGATGTACTTTTTTTTTTGGCAGGAAAAACATCCGCAGGGAGTTTATTCCACATAGGAATTTTCCTATAATGAATAGTGCGATTCAATGGCAAATAGACCACAAATGCAAGGGCTCTTATGAAAAGCGTGTTGTACGCAAAAATATTTCATTAGATCACATCCCATTGTAGTAACGGTAATACATCCCACACTGCGTCGATGCTTCAGTGAGTCAATAGATTTGGATGCCCTACGTTCACCAAAGAGCTTCTTCCCCCTCTCCTGAACGCGGTGGAGTAGCTTCAAAATAAACTTTGGGGCGCCAGCCCATACATAAGATGTGTATTCCATTTTAGGCCGGATATATGTATGTGATATAAATATGTAGTACAAAGATCTTTTACACCATTTTAAAAGGCCGAGGCACTTGAAAGCTTCTTTTGAGACTTGACCCCATTCAGGAATTGTGCTCGACCCCATTCGGGATTTGTGCTCGACCCCATTCAGGAATTGTGACAAGCTTATCATTCAAGTTCCTAAGCTCTTTTGTGTGATCTACTAAATTGTTTTCAAATTTCGAAAATTTAGGGATTGCAATTCAGCAATACGAGAAAGAATTTTGTTGCTTTAGTCCCACCATTCTAACGCAATATAAGGTCTTAATTTTTACAACAAATTTTAAACAAATTTTTTTTTTGTGTGGTACTTTTTGTTAGTTTTGCGGTGCTTAGGGTGCGTACAGAGTGGCCGCTTGTTGTCGAGCCGAGCCGACTGACGCTTATTGCGAGAAACAATGCGAGAAAACTGGTGCTATACAAATTAGTCAGAGCGCAATGCTGATTAAATGCGAGAAAACAGTTCCAAAGCGTATTTCAGCGCCGAAAACATTGTATATGTTATGTTGTTATGATTTCAACTTGTTTGGAAAACATTAAAAAAATAAAAACACAAATTTAGGTATAAGTAAATAAAACATGCAATCAAAAAATTAAAAAAATAATAAAAATTAAAAAAAAAAATAAAAATTAAACAAAAAAATAAAAATTCAAATAAATAATAAAAAGTATAACAATTATAAAAAAATTTAAAAAAGCTTATCAAGAAAATTAAAAAAAAAATATAATAAAAATATATCAAGAATAATTCAATTTCACAAACACAAATGAACAACAAACCCAAATGCATACAAACATACATAAAACCAGAGTAGGTATTTCTCTCTTCCTTCATTTTCCATATTCATGAAGAAACTTGTGATTTGCTTTTTGTTTACTTCACTGTCTACGAAAGAACTTTTTTATTGCGTTTGTTTTTTCTCTGCACACAAATAAGTTTCACACACACATTTTTCATCTTCTTGGATGTGTGAATAAACAAACGCAATACAAAATTTCATTCATTGAAAATGACAAGAGAATGATCAAAAATGTACTATTCATGGTGAAAAAATACTTACCCTGCATAAAACACAAATAATAGATAAAATATCAGCGCTGATTCTCGCATCCACTATGCACACTCAAACTTGTTTCTAGCATAAACAAGTTCTCGCAATAAGCAATGCTTATTAAGCATCAGTCGGATCGGTTCGGCATCAAGCGGCCACTCTGCACACACCCTTAGATATGCTCTCTTGGCGGTTTCTTAATATGCGATAATTTTGCTTTTTAACCGACTTCAAAAAAAGAAGGAGGTTATCAATTCGCCTGAATGTTGCTTTTTTTAAGTTTGTGCCCGCAGATCTGTCATTTCTGAACCGATTTTAAAAATTTTTCTTTATTAGATTAGATGCTTACAGATTGGTCCCATTTTTAAAGAAGTACAGAATTTTGAAAATTAAAGGGGGTTCCCAATACAACATACGTTTTTTTTACGTGTATTATGAACCGTAAAGGGCATTTTTTTAAACTTAAAAATTAAAGGGTGTCCCCATATGTGACGTCAATTTAAATATATGAAAAATTTGAACCATTGTAGACAATCACTTGAAAATTGGACAGAATGTCCAATATTTATAATTAGAAATTAAATATTTATAATTAGAAGTTAAAGGGTGTCCCAATAGTTGATGTAATTTGATGTATATTTTATATACTTTTGAACCGTAACAGAGAGACGGTTGAAATTTACAAAGAACCTGTATATCTAAGTCCTTTATAACATCAAGTATATAATTTAAATTTGGAAACTAAAGGGTGTCCCCATAATTTACATAATTTTACCTATCTAGCCATATCTTTGGAACCGTTATAGACAAACACTTTAAAATTAGACAGAATCTGCACTACTATGTCCCGTAAAATAACATTTATAAATATTTAACATTTTAAAAGGTGTCTCAATAGTTGATGTAAATTTATGCATATGGCCAATGTTTTGAACCGTTTTAGACAGACATTTGAAATTTACAAAGAATCTGTCCTTTAAAATAAGTGTTTAATTTAAAATTGTACATTAAAGGGTGTCCCCTAGGTGATATTGTTTAACCTATATGGCCATATCTTTGAAACCCTTACTTTTTATTGCTGTGTCAGTAATAATAAATGTAAAAAAATAAATGGTGTCCTCATATCTGACGTAATTTGTCATATATGGCTTTAACTGCTGAACCGTTATGGATAGACATTTGAATGTACAGAACGTATATTACTATGCCCGTTAGAGCAACAAGTATAAAAGTATTTGATTTGCGTACTATTTCTTACAGATTACTTCCTTTTAAATTTTTAGTTTAGAATTGATGCCATACATATATTTGTTTTGTAGTCGTTTTTTTTTTGCAAGAATTCTTACAAGAAGAAAGTGAATATTTTTGTTGTTTAATTCTAAATCTTTTATTACTTTCAACAGTTAAAGCACACTTATTTTAATATTTACACATACAGATGTTTATTACTGTCGATTTTTGACAAAACATCTTAAGTCGAGATAAAACATTTTCATAATTTATAATATCTAGTAAGGAACAAATAAAAAAAAACAAATTAAAGTAACAAATTAAAAAAAATATTAAATATTAAAATAAGATAGTAATTTTACATCCACAGATCTATTCTTCTATATTTTCTTAATTTTACAACAAACTTTCTATATTTTTATTATTTTAATGTAAAAAATGTAGTAGTCCTTGATTATTTGAGTATAATATTTTTGTTTTCTTATTTTATTTTTATAATCGATAAGATGTTAATAATTTTTCTAGTTTTGGTCCTTATAAAAATGATGGCATTTATTCAATTTGTTTAAATAATTTTTTTTTTGTTTTGGTTAACATTTTTATTTGAAATTCTACTTTATGTATATAAATTTAATTGATTTTTAATATTCTTCATTTCATAAGTTCTTGGTTGGTTTTATATTTTGTATTGATGGAATCGAAATAATTGTGTCGCTGATACAGTCTGTCAAGCTATTCTTTTTACGTAATAAAAAATGCGTTGTTTGTGGCTTTTAGGTATAGAGTCTTTTTAATGTTTAAATTAATTTTTTTTTATTAATTCCATTTTATCTATATATTAACTAACAAACAACAACAACAACAACAAAATAGAAAAAAGCCGCAATTATAATTAAGAAGAAAAGGAAGAAAAGCAAAAGAAACGCCAAAATTAAGTTGTCAAAAAATTGTTTTTACAATTTTTGTACTTGTTGTTATTTTTATATTACTGTTAATTTTTATTGGTCAACCATAAAATTTCTCGAAAGTCGAGTAATCCATTTAGATTTCCTAAAAAAACGTGTTAAAAACGGAAAATTAACGAGAATTAAAAATATCTGGTAAAATAACATCGACTGATCTCACTTAGCTGGTTTATTATAGTCTCGCGATTGGCAAAATTGTGCAAGAATTGTCTAAAATGTGTTCAGTAACAAGGCTAACTATTTACATTATTTTAAGTCGCAATAAAAATCAAAATAGAATCACATTAGAGCTTTCAACGTGCCACCCTTGCAAGATTTTGGAGAGAACAGAACGTGTTTTAAGGAAGAAGAAGCTAGACGAAAACCCTTTGGAATCCACAAGAACACTCAAGTTAACTAAGAGAAGAATGTAGGATGACAAAAAAAAAAAGCGATTGTTCCTTGCTTTACCGCATATTATCAAACCTATCGACTACTGGGATGTCTTTATATTTTAGGAAGAGATCGAAATGTTGCATTTATATAACGGTGGACCAAATAGAGTATGGGGAAAACTCCTAAAAGCGTTAAAAAGTCGGAACATAATGCCACTAGTAGATTTTTGACAATTTTCTGTAATAATTGGTAGGTCCATATCTAGTAAGGGAGTTGGAGTAATTTGTTTTATTGTGCACAATAGTTGCGAATAATATTAACTGGTCATCTAATTTCCAGAGTTAATAAGTATACTGATTTATACTGATAAAAAAGCGAATTATAAATTTTATCAGGATAATGATCCTAATCATAAGGCTCTTCTATTAAGGACGTGATTTTCTAAATCTCTGGCAAAGTACTGCATACTCCTGCTTAGAGTCCTGACTTATTTATCCAGTTAAAAATTTGTGAGCTTATCTTAAAGAAACATTGCTAAGAGGCGTTCCAAAAGCCAAGATGAGTTAAAGGCTGTAGTTTTGGAAGAATACAACAAAATTCTAACGGAATGGGTGCAGAAATTAGTTTATTCCATCGAAGGGTGTCTGCAAGCCGTGATGGATGCCAATGGTTGCCATACGTATTACTGATTGTCTTACAATTCCATATCCATCGCTATTTCTTCTTATTATCTTAGTATATAAAAACACTTTCTTGACAAAAAAAAAAACTCCCAAAGTGTTTCCGTTTTTAATCTTGTGTTTTATCCTTATTTTTTCTGGGTTTTCTTTTTTGATGTTATTCGTAAGTTAACATATAGATAAAATAAATTTAGTAAAAAAATTAATAAAAACAAAAATGGAAACAACATTTTCTATTGTATAAGTCAAACCAAAACTTTTTTCACTATGCAAAAACAATTCCTTGACAGACTGTATACAATAATTGTTCGTTAGAAAAATTTAAAAAACTCCCCTACAAGAAATGGATGATTGAAACTAACACATGAACAATGAAAACTCACACATACACAAAAATAAAAAAAATGAATGTGAGTAGCAGAGTTGAATTTTTTGTAACATGGCGACTCCATGTTAACACATTCTATATTTTTAATAACTTTTTTATGCACCAAACTACTTTTTACATTTATTTTCTTTTAATATTTCATATTTGATTTAATATTTAAAAACACGCGGATATATTTTCAATTTACGACTAAAATTACAGTGGCAGAGTTGTATTTTACAAAAAATTCAACTCTGCCACTGTAATTTTAGTCGTAAATTGAAAATATATCCGCGTGTTTTTAAATATTAAATCAAATATGAAATATTAAAAGAAAATAAATGTAAAAAGTAGTTTGGTGCATAAAAAAGTTATTAAAAATATAGAATGTGTTAACATGGAGTCGCCAGTATTCTTTCCTTGAAGACCCTTGTTGCTGCGGAAGAGGTGAGGCTGAAATTAAGGACAACAAATTTCACTCAAGCAATAGTAACTAATTCAAATTTTTACTTTATTATTTTATTCTTCACAAACTACATACATATTTGCATAAGCTAAAATCAACGTCGGGGAATACTGCTGACATCCCCGCAATCTGCTCAGAAGACCTGCTGGAGAAGTACAATGAGGAAGGTAGATGAGAAAAATATGCTTCCGGGAAGCTTATGTGACTTGATAATCATCCTCGAAGTATATACATACTTCATATTGGTCCACTTAAAATATTTTATAACTTATATATTTCTTTATATTTCAGATGCTTTACAGTAGCAGGGAGCGATTGAATTTCAAAAAAGCCTACGAATGGCACTAGAACGCAGTCATTATTGAGCGCATAAAAATATTTAAATATGTAAAATTATATATTAAATAAATATTTATAAACTAATTTCAAACTGTATTTTAATAAATATAAAAATATTGAATCTGTTTCAGCACAATTTTGCTTAGTCAGCTGTGAGGGGTTTATTTATGTAGTTTGAGTAGTCATCGTTGATTAATTTTTACAGCATAGTTGATTAGTAAAAAGCAGTAGAGTGAGCAGTACAGAGATATGCTCTTAGTCCAAAGAGTTAATAAGTTCGAGAGAGATGCAAAATCACACGTACACAAATGTTTGCCTCATTTTTGTACCATGCCCTTAATAACGTGATGGTAGCTCTGTTCTACGCAATGAGAAAAAATTTCTCATCAGTGACACTTAAATGATTGCTCAATTGATGGTCACTGTTCTTGTAGGGTCGTTCGTTTCAAATTTTAATACATACCGTCTGTCCAGTCTGTCAATAATGTGTTTGCACACTGAAACGCAAACGAATATATCACCGTGACACCTCTTGGGTTCTCTTTGACTGAAATCAAATACGGATTAGTAAAATTTATTAGTATTTTAACGACGTTGTTCTAAAAAAAGTTATGTACATACGTATATCATAAATACATATGTATGTATATCATAAATTTATAGCTGTTTAAAGAGATCGTGTCGAAAAAATTTAATCTTTTTCAAAAATAAAAAAGAAATACAACAAAAACAAATTTACATTGTAATTCATTTTCCATTGCACAAAAATATTTTGTTCCCCTTGTTGTTAACAAACTCTTTGTACAACTTGTAGTTTTTAGGGTTCCGTACCCAAAGGGTAAAGTAAAAACATAACCCTATTGTTTTCGCTAAAATTTCTGTCCGTCCCTCTGTCAGCGCCTTTTATCTCTGGAACCTGGAATAGGAAGACCCTTGAAATTTTCACAGAAGATGTATAGCTGTTGCCGCTATAGCAACAAATACTAAAACTTATAGGGTGTTCCGATAGAGTCGTGTTATTTACGTATATGTGTTTATTCCTTGAACTGTAGAAGGAATACTCTTAAAATTTACAAACAGTAATTAAAACTTAGTTCGCTATATAAACAAGTATAACAAAATCAACCTAAAAAATAAAAAGGGTATTCCGATAGTGACGTGATTTGCATGTATATGGCCTAAGTTTTGAGCCATAATATTTAGACTTTTGAAATTTTCAGAGAAGGTGTATGAATACCTGTGGCCGCTATAGCAACAAATACTAAAATTTATAAAGTGTTCCGAAATTGACGTGTTATTTACGATTATGTCTTTATTTCTTCAACTGTAGGAGGCAATCACCTAAAATTAACAGACAATAATTAAAACTATGTTTGCTTTATAAAAAGTATACAAAATCGAACCTAAATATTAAATGGTGTTCCGATAGTGACGTGATTTACATGTACATATGTATATGGCCTAAGTTTTGAACGATAATAGGTAGAATCTGGAAATTTTCACAGGAGGTGTATTACTATAGCCACTATAACAATAGCAAAAATTAAAGGGTGTTCCGACAGTGACATGATTTGCATGAATATGGCCTAATTTTTTAAACATAATAGGTAGACTCTTGAAATTTTCACAGATGGCCCCTATAAAAAACATAAAAATTAAAGGGTTTTCCGGCAGTGACGTGAATTGCATGTATAACGCCTTATTTCTTGAACCGTAATAGGTAGACTAATGAAATTTTGTACAGAAGATGTGATGCCACGGCCGATATAACAGTGACATGATTTTTACGTAATATCCATATTTTATAAACCGTAATAGGTAGGCTCTTGAAATGTTTACAGTAGATGTGTTACTTCGGCCGCTATAACAATTACTAAAAATTCAACGGTTTACATTAGTGAGATGTTTTTCACGAATAATACCTTATTTTTTTTAACCGCAATTTTAGGCTCCTGATATTGGTATAGAAAGTGTATTACCATGGCCGCTTTAACAACAATTACTAAAATTTAAAGCGTGTTCCAATAATGATGCAATTTTCACGAATATGACTTTAATTTTAAAATTAAAGGGTGCCCCATAAGACAAAAAAAATTAACAACTTGAATTTTTAAAGTCGTACTAAACATAGTACGGAACTCTATGTGTGTGAGTCTAAATCGCACTTCACTGATTTTTTTTTATCTCTTTTCAACCAAACGGTAATTTACCGTTATTTGCGAACATTGTTTATAACGATGATTTTTAAGTTAATTTGTGATGAATTTTTGTAGTAAATTTAGTAAATTTAAGAAAGATTATCGTATAATACTATTCAAGTAATTTATTACAATCGCCAACTAGGAAGAACTGCGGACGAGTTTCCGAAAATGTTTTTAGTTTTACGTTGAACAATTTACAATGTTAGAAATCGAGCTGATAAAGAGAATAGACTGGAATTAAAGCGAGGACGTAGGCGAAAAAATAAAATAAGCCGACGTGCTGAGCATTTTATTATAAGAAAAGTAGCTCAAAACCCAAAAATGTCTACAAGAGAACTAGTAACAGTGGTAGAGGAAGAGCTTGGTGTTGCTGTTTGCCACGAGACAGTGCGTCAAACCCTAATAAAAAATAAATACTTATCAAGAGCACAAAGAAAAAAAACACTCCTGTCATCAGCAAATATACAAGAGGTTTTCCTTCGATATTCTAAACGTTTCACCGCCGAATGACTATTGGGACAATGTAATATTTTGCGATGAAACGAAGATCATATCGTACTACGATGGACTGTCTAGGTTTCGACGCAGACCTATAACAGCTCAAAACATGTAAATTTGGAAAAATGTCTATAATGATCTGGGGCTGTAGTGGGTGACCTTGCTTTTTAGATTCCACAATGGACACACATCAATATTTAAAAATTTTGCGGACCCATTTAAGTAGTAGTGCGCAGAAATTTTAAATTTCATCAAGACCCAAAACATAAGTCTCACATGGTGTGGATGTGGCTGTTATACAACTACGGCCACGTCATCGATACTCCTGCTCAAAGTCCGGATCTCAACCCTATTGAGAATCTATGGGTGTTTAAAAAAAACAAGTCGCTAAACGCCAGCAAAAAATATGACACCTAAAGAAGTTAATACATACGTTCAATGAAAAATCGTTTACAGTGTGTGGTAGATGCTAAGGGTTTCCATACCAAATACTAAATATTCTAAACTTGAATTTTGAACCTTTCCACTGAAACCAAAACTAAAATATAATTTTTGTGCAGAGTTTATTGAAAATGTAAAATGAAGTTAAATTAATAAATTAATTATTTAGGCTTAAGTTCTTAATTATAAAGAGATAAAGAAAAATTAGATACCAGCAAAGCAGAATGCATTTTCTAGACAGCTACGTACGTCATCAGTACTCTTTGTATCAATCTACCCGGTAGTTTCAATTGTTATTAATTTTCTATTTAAACAAACTTATCAAAGAAATAGAATCTGAGAAATTTTAATTTTACATTATATTTCATAGAAGATAGGTATCTAATTTTTCTTTATCTCTTTATAATTAAGAACTTAAGCCTAAATAATTAATTTATTAATTCAAAAATAGTTCAAATAAAATTCATATAATGACGTTAAATTTTTTTTCTAGTTTTTTTTTGTTTCGAACTGATTACAAGTTTTTTTTCGACACGATTATTGTAAATACCTATGAATTTATACATAAAATATTTTTTTTATAATAAAAATTACATTAAATTACTAATAAGTTTAATTAAACCATGTTTGTACCCACCAAACCAAATGTTCCGATTTCGTAAAGAATTAGTAACGGCTGTTCTACAAAATCTTCCGATTTCGGAACCGAAATCGTAACGATTTTTATATGAATGGGTTGACATGACTTCGCAAAGATATATAGGAACGAAATCGCAACAATATGTAGTAAAGAAATCGTAACTATATGTAGCAACGAAATAGTAACTATATGTTGGTACGAAATCGCAACGACATGTAGGTACGAAATCGCAATGATTTGTTTTCTGTGAGTATCCCCGAATAAGCTAGAACCATAGATTACATATGTAGATGGTCAATTTCTTCACAGTATTGTATATTTTTGTCTTTTAGGGGATGAACATTTTCTATACAAAATAATAATTATTTTAAATTACTATTTAATATAACGTTTTTCGCACATATAAATATATTAGCAAAAATTAAAAAATTATATTATTTAAAAACAAAAGATATTAATTTTATCATCTAAAATTTAATGTAAAAAAATATGTTTTTTTTACAAAACATTTTATACAACTATGTGCAGTTTAAGTGCTGTGGGAAATTTTTTTAAAAACTAACACTTATACAATTTTGCCTACCAATACATTCTTAGATTTAGGTTTTTGACAACAGACTTAGGTTTTTGACGTTTCAGTTGACTATCTATGTATGTGTTATCTATGGCTAGAACTTCGTTCTCTGACAGTGAATATAATTAGTTTTTAAAGATTTGCTATTCAAAGCAATACTTTACCGTAATCAATTCGATTTAAATTTTTCGTATTTAATATTGTTCTTTTTTATTTAATATAATTTTGATTTTTATTTTCTTGCATATAAATCAAAGTTTTATATATTTTTTTTATTTGTAGAGACAAACAACCGTAATGTCTTAACGAATTCGTCACGACAAGTCTGATTTCAGAGAAACTACCGAAATGCCTTAACGAATTCGTCTCGACAAGTCTGATTTCAGAGAAACTACCGAAATGCCTTAACGAATTCGTCTCGACAAGTCTGATTTCAGACAATCTACCGAAATGTCCTAACGAATTCTTTGCGGCAAGTCTGACTTCAGAAAAAATCAACATTTGGTTTGGTGGGTATGTATGTATGTATATTGCGGACTGATCCTATTTTAAAAAACTTCAAAAAAATATGTATATTTTTACCCCATTTAACTGCAATACATAATTTTAGATTATGGCTGACTTCCATAACGTCAATTGCCTACACGACCACTGTTGTGGCTGTAGCCAACTTAGGCCCATTATTATAACTTGCCAATAGCTAAAGTTAGGATGTTATCGGAAATATAAGTAGATTTTCGTTATTATAAGTTAGCTAAAAATAACCTCGCTATTACTACGAAAAACTATTTATCTCTCCTCTAAAATCCTAAATTTAATAAATTAAATAATGGGCCTAAAATTTTTACAGCCGCTATAACGATTAAAGGGTTTTTCGCTATAACATGTTTTTGACTTATATTGCCATATTTCGTGAACCGCAATAGGTAGGCTCCTGATATTTTCATAGAAAGTAATTATATTTTAACAGTAATAGGCTGAAACTTAAAATTTACACATTTCATATTTTACAATATCTAATGTAATAACAAGTAACGAAAATTAATTTAATAAAAATAAAAAGGTGTTCCCTAGATGTCGCGAAATTTAAAAATTTGACCTCCTTTCTAAACGTTATAGGCATACACTTGATATTTGTACAGGGTATTTAGTACTATGCTCTAGTATAAAAATTAATTTAAAATTAAAGGGTGCCCCATAAGACGTAAACAAATTAACAACTTGTACTAAACATAGTACGGAACCCTACGTGTGTGAGTCTTACTCGCACTTGACTGATTTAATGTCATTTGAATTATGTACTAGCACCCTTTGGGACCATTATAAGTATAAAACTATATCTTTGAAAATAATAGAGGATTCAGTAAAACATTTAGAAATATTTAGTATTCAATTAAAGAAACGATCGTAACGTTATTTCATATAAATTGCAATGTAAGTCACTTAATATAATTTTCAGAGCAGAAAAGGCTCTTTCAACACTGACATGGCAGAATCAACAAGGTAGACTCGCGGCGAAAAAAGAGTACAACTCTGTAATAAAAATACATACATTTTGTTGTTGTATAAATCATTTTTGGCTGTCAAAATAAAAAATGTTAGTACATTTTGACACTGTAAGATGGTGACAACAAATAGTCAGCTGAGCTCTCGAGTTTACCTGTTATGAATTCGCCTTGAACACTGACTTGTGTTAAGGATTAAATTTGCATTCAGTGCCAGTGTTGGGATCTGACAATGTTTAAATTGTACCGTGGCAGTGATAAAATTGTACCAAGTCAAAATCAATTGTACCAACATTTGGCATGAAGGAAAAAAAACAAGCAAAACATACATACGGTAGCTCGGCATTAAAAGATGGTAATTAAAACTTTAAAGGGTATTTTAAAGTGATGATAATTGACCTTGATTCCCTGAATTTATTTTCTGTGTCAACGAAAATCAAATCGTATATAAATTTTTAAGATTAAGGTTAATGAAATCCCGTAATTCCTAAAATAAATATCAAAAATCGCAAAATTGGAATTTTTAGGCATTTTAGGCAAATGGAATAGGGTTCATGAAATACTTTCAGAGATAATTGGAAATATATATAGCTTTTTTTTACAGCAGTCTTCTTTTTCCGATCCCTTTGGTATTTTAGAACATATAGGCTAATGTCAAAATATCGATGTAAAATAGATCAAATTGAAGGACCTCCATATTCTACTAGTAGTGAATGATCCCCCTACTGGTAAGTGAATGATCCTTGCTTTAAAACTTAAACTCTTCTGCTATGCCAATATCAAATTTTGGATCAATCGAACTAGCCCTTTACAGTTGGCCCTTTACACTGTGCAATGTTAGTATCTGGCTACACTACAATTACAATCAAGTGCTTGCAACTTCGCTTAAGTCACCGGATCTTCATTCGATTAAGTATGTCTGGAGCTATTAGGAAGACCAAAAAGACCTTATAATTTCTAACCAGAAAGAATGAAAAAATACATCAGCTAAATAATGCCGTAAACTGATTAAGGCGATGCAAAAACGTAACTAAATTACCTATCATTTATACATAATAGGTTTAGCAGGGATAATAATGCTGAACATAAATTAAGAATGTTGCAATTTAGACAGGGTTAGAGAAATATGATGTTAGATTAAATAAAAAAATTTATTGAATAAATTTGATATGAAATTGTGCCAAAAAAGCATTAAGTGTACCACTGATGTGTCGATTGTACCAAATTTGGTACAATTGTACCATAAATCCCAACACTGTTCAGTACTGTATCTTTAGCGAACACCAAGTGCGGAAATTTTTGGCCGTTTACTAATCCGTTGACGTAACTTTTTGGTTATTAATAATAGTTATTGAAGATCGAAAAAATAAAAATCTCTTTTATTGGTTATAGTAGACAAAAAAAAAAAAAAATAAAATTGTAATGGGTATTAAAGACCTACAAAAATTAAAATTATTTTTATATAAAGGGTGATCCATTTCGAGGTACTTTTTTTAATAGCCTTTTTTGACAGATCACGTGTGAGTCGTGTCATGCTGTCATGTTATTTTTGTTTAGCATTGTTGGGCATTTTATAATGGAAAGACTTACGCCTGAATCGCTTCGCTCTATGGGCTCTTGAAAAGTTCCAAGAAGATCCGACGTTTTCGAGGCAAATTTTGTTTAGTGATGAGGCCCATTTCTGGCTGCATGGGTATGTAAACAAACAAAATTGCCGCATTTGGGACGAAGAACCACTTCATCCAGAAAAAACAACGGTTTGGTGTGGTTTGTGGGCCGGTGCAATCATCGGTCCATATTTCTTTAAAAATGATGCCGGTGCGAATGTAACCGTCAATGGCGAGCGTTATCAGGCCATAATAAAGGATTATTTGATGCCTGAAATTGAAGCTCATGATCTCAGCGACATTTGGTTTCAGCAAGATGGCGCCACTTCCCACACATCGCATCAATCAATGGATTTATTGAGCACATAATTTCACGTTTTGGGCCGGCCGATTGGCCACCAATATCCTGTGATATTACACCGTTAGACTTTTTTCTGTTGGGATATGTAAAGTCTAAAGTTTATGCGGACAAACCTGCTTCGATTCACGCGTGTCATTCGCCCGTTACCAGTCGAAATACTCGAACGAGTCATCGAAAATTGGACTCAACGGATGGACCATATGCGACATAGCAACGGCCAACATTTGATAGACATGATCTTCAAAAAATAAAGGCCAAAGAATGTTCTTTCAAATGATAATAAACATTCTCCATTAAATTATAAGCAAAAAAAAATATTTTATAAAATTTTTTTTGTTAATTATAATAGTTATAACAGACAAAAAATATTGCTTATTTATAACTGTTATTCAGAGAGTAATTTTAAAAAATCTTGGTTAATCATTATTCCAGGATTATTTTAAATATTGGTTATAACAGTTATGTCCCTGGTTTTGACAAGATAGTAGTAAAGTATTTTATGGGAAAGTTATTTTATTTCTATAAAAGTATAATATGTATTTTTACAACAATGTATAAAGTATAATTAAGTAGCTGACTACACGGCGACGATTGTAGCCAACGGCATTTGTGGTTGTGTAGCCGCTGTCGTCTATGAAAGTATATTGTAAAATATTTTTTTTTTTTTTGAAACAGAAATATTCAAAATTCTTGTTGTTTGATGCGTTTTATTTTTTTTTTTTCAATTTTAATTCAAAATTAAGAAAACTAAATTTTTTTTTTTAACAATAAATACATCAACTTAATTTATTTCGTTAGAAAAAATGACTCTACATTTCCTAAATTTAGCACATTTGCATTACGTTCGAAAACATATAGAGTAAAATGAAATGAATGCATAGAAAGTGTTACCATGAATTAGTCTTATTTGTAAATAAATTAATATTTTTTTTTATATAGACAAAATAATTACGTACGAAAATTTAAAATTTTGTTCAAGAGTCGTTTATAATTGTGACTGGTGAACAGAGGGGCTTTTAAAACCTGTATTGATTTCACAAAAAAAAAATTCAAATAATAACAAAAAAAAAAAATATTTTTTTAATTTGTTTAGTATTAACAAGTCACATTTTTAATAAAATAAAAATAATAATGAAACTTATAAATAAATTAGATATGAGATGGTTAAATGGAAATCTTACATTAATTCAATTCAATACAATATGTATTTTTGTTTGATTTTTTATCTTTTTGATAAAAAAAAAATTCCCTAAATGTTTTTCACTAATTTAATCAATGTATAAAATTGATTTTTTTCCTATTTGTAATATTTTTGTTAGCTTATATTCTTCTTTTTAATAGCTTTATAAAATGTTTTTTTATTTAATTTTTCGGCTAAAAATGAAAAAAAAATGTTAAAATGACTTTAAAAAAATTTAGGTAACAAATCAATTAAAACTGTTATAATAATGCTCAGAGGGGAATTGATGTTCTGTTTATTAATTAATTAATTCATACTTCAATGCCTCGAATACGTAAACGTGGGTAATTGAGACGCACAACAACATGCTACTACGTATAAAATACCAAAAAAGAAATTCAATTTGGCTGTTTGTCTGGGTACTTGACTCATAGTCTGTTCGTTTCGAAATTGTTTTTCAATGCGAAAGGCTTGTGGTACCGTTATTAATGGCAACAGAAACCATAATGAGTATTTTAAAGCATAAACAACAAAAACACTATAAGGCGTAAATAGAAGTAGAGCGTATAGAACATGTGATGCTGTTCTGCCAATTAAAATGGCCAGTGTCACAATGCCAGCTTTGCGATCATTATCAGCATCTCGTGTATTATTGCTATGTAAAATAGCTTCCGTATTAAGGGCCAAAGGTATGGCATAATATATAGTTGTCCAATCAACATGTCCCGTTTGTGACATAAATGCAAATAGTACAGATATGGGACCGAATAATATTAAAATAACCAAATCCCCTAAGGCAATGTATTTGAAACCAATGCCACCAGTATATAAGAAGCTCGACGATAGTCCTCCGAAGTAGATTAATGCTAAATGTTCCATTTTAGCTGGACTTAATATTGCTAAAAAGATGAAGCCAACACAACCGGCCATGTAAAGTATTGCCCCAAGAGAAACCACCTGAAAAAGAGAAAAACAAACTATTTAACTTTCGTTTTCCTAGTTTTTAACGTTTCTTTTTAAATAACAAATTTACAAATTTTTGGGATTTAAGTACGATTGTTATCGTTATAAACTTGTAACAAAAGTATACTAATAATGAAATTAATTACATATTAGCTTTTCAGTTAGGCTCAAGATCGCTAATTTTTTCTTCAACATACTTCGTACCTATCTACAAGGTAGTTCATTTCTAAAACATTTCTATTAAAAAAATTATAATGAAATGGAATAACTCAAGTTATTAGTTTTTTATTTATTAAAACTACCTTGTTATAAAGATACAAAAAATGCTGAAGAACGATTTTGCTGCGATCCATAAAAAGCATAATAATTAATTACTCTTAATAACGAAATAGTTTATATAAAAGAAGTATTAAATACCAATTATCATAAATATTAGAAAATAACTTAACAAAACATTCTTAATAATTTTTTCGGCAGGGCAGCATCTTTTGCAGCAACAAAGTAACTTTGAACTTTCCAAATATTTTTTATCATTATTAAACTTCAAATGTTATAATTACGTGGGTCTAATCAGTTGCACAGAAGTGTATAACAACTTGTGTTGTCATCATAGAAAACTCAAAAATACAATTTCAATTACTGAAATTTCTGCTGCTCTCGACACAAGCCAATGGGAGCACAATTAAGGAAGAGACCGTACTGAGTAAGGCGGAAGGTATTATTATGATCGGTTTTGGTAGTGTTAGATTCCGGATGTCGAAATCAGTCAAAAACAAAGGATATACTAAAACTAAAGAATCAAAAGATAAACCTGCACTCTGCACTACTACTACAGTAATATCCCTTATAACACGGTGATTGGTTTCCGCGTTAATGGACCCCGTATAACGCGTTATGTACAAATGTGCGTTTTATTAAAATCAAACTAAGAACATTTTAAATAAAAAATATGTTTAACTAAAACACAGTTCAAAAATTACATAATTCCGAAAACAGTTTTATTATATATTTATTCAGCGTCTTAGCTACCTGAAATAACGTTCCACCAACATCTTTTTTAATAGAATGTTCAAAGGATTTACTATTTAAATTTTCTTATTTTCTTTACTTAACAGCATATCTTCTTGTTGGCCTGCAAGACAGTGTTAAATATTTAATTTAAATACAGTCAAGTGCAAGTGAGACTCACACACGTAGGATTTTTATATTTTTTGCTATAGCGGACGTAATTTAACACACTCCGCATAAATTTAGGGTTAAAAAATTTAATTCATATTCGCGAAAATCGTGTCACTATCAAACACCCTACACGGCTGCAGCAACAGAACTTCTCTAAAAATTTTAAGAATCTACCTATTATGGTTCAAAAATTGGGTCATATACAATAAAATCACATCGCTTTCGAAACTCTATAATTTTTATATTTATTTTTTATACTAGTTTATATCAGACTTGGGGGATATCAATTACATTTTGTAATTAATTACACATGCAATTACTAATTACTTGTAATTGTAATAGAAAATTTCCAATTACTAATTACAAGTAATTGTAATTGAAATTTTTCAATTACAAATTACAAGTAATTGTAATTGATTTTGTCCCTGATTTCAATTACAAATTACAAGTAATTGTAATTGATTTTGTCCCTGATTTCAATTACAATTACTTGTAATTAGTAATTGGAAATTTTCTATTACAATTACAAGTAATTAGTAATTGCATGTGTAATTAATTACAAAATGTAATTGAAATTTTCAATTACTAAAAATTTCAATTACAATTACTTGTAATTAGTAAGTGGAAATTTTCAATTACTAATTACATGTAATTGTAATTGAAAAAATTCAATTACAATTGAAAAAATTCAATTACAATTACATGTAATTGAAAATTTTAAGTAATGAATACTTTTTTTGAAAAAATAATTAATTACAAAAATGTTCAATTACATATAAATTATAAAAAATATATATTTATATTTAAAACCAAAAACACAGTAAAACTAATAATGTAACGAAAGTAAGGAGATAAACTAAAAAAAATCAGATAACTCTCAATAACATGTAATTAAGTATTAAACATTTCCATGTATACTTATATAATATATGAACGGTTATTTGCAAAGTTATAGCAACAGTATTATTTATTAATAAAAAATTCGTATTTGCTTTAAACAAAACCATTTTTTCAAATTTTCATCCGTTAATCTTTGTCGCCTTGATGTTGAAATAATACTAGCGAACAAAAAGCCTTTAGTATTGTAGGATAGTTTTTAAGGTCATTTAGAAACGAATCTAGACCACGCAAGTAAATCTGAAGTGCAAGTTTCAAACTATTTTCTTTTTCACAATGTCAATTTCTACGGAATATTAAATGAAAAAATGTATATTTGACGGCA
This sequence comes from Phasia obesa, assembly GCA_949628195.1. NCBI lineage: Eukaryota > Metazoa > Arthropoda > Insecta > Diptera > Tachinidae > Phasia > Phasia obesa. The sequence goes on from OX451216.1 coordinate 59,985,788, forward strand.
AAGACTTTCATGAAGGTGTTCACCGTAATCGAACATGGATGCAGTTTTCGTATTGCTCGTTTGAATAATACTGTTGATCATGCAACGCCAGAAATTCATATTTAAGATAAGCTTGAAATTTTTAGAAATATAATTGAATTTCGTTCAATTGGAAGTAATGATTACTGCCTAATTACAATTACAATTACTTGTAATTTGGAATTGAACTTTTTCAATTACAATTACATGTAATTAGTAATTAAAAATTCCCAATTACTAATTTTTCAATTACAAATTACAAGTAATTGTAATTGATTTTGTCCCTGATTTCAATTACAATTACTTGTAATTAGCAATTGGAAATTTTCAATTACACATTACCTATAATTGTAATTGAATCCCCCCATGTCTGGTTTATATAGTGTCTGCTTCTTACGGTTCACAAAGTAAAGAAATATAAATCAATAACTCGTCACTTTCCGAACACCCTGTATATTTTAGTACAACGGCTTACGGTTCCAGAGATATAAAAAGCTGACAGTCGGGCATACATAGTAGAGAAAATAACAGGGTTAAGTTTTTATTCTTTTTATTTTATTTAAAATAAAATTTCTATAGCCTGTAGTACATATGTATATGTATAACTATACATATGTAATCATATGTATAACTATAAATATGTATATCACATGTATATAACTATACATATAACGTGAAAATCCCCGTGTTATATGGGGAATACCTGTGTTATACGAGGGTCTGAAATCGCGTAATATGAAAATTCGTTGTAAGAGTACCGTGTTATAAGGGGGTCTACAGTACAGAGAAGCAGCTCAGTCCATTGAAGCCAGAGTTTTGCAAGGTAGTAAGTATATTGGGACCCATTTTATATCTGTTGTATACTAAAGACATGGCAATCACCAATCGAGTCCGCACAAGAACATTTGCTTTTTAATTATTTATGAAAGCGACCATATAGATATACAATATTTACAAGACCTCTTACTCACTTTGGAAAAATGGTTGAATAAATATAGAATAAAGGTGAATGAACAAAAGTATACTCAAATAACGTTCGCACTGCGTAGAGACTCATGCCCCCTATTCACATAAATAATCAAACTATACCTCAATCTCAAAAAGCCATATAGAATCAAAGTTAAAGCAAATGAAGTTGAACACAGACCAGACTTAAATAACTTATTGGTAGAAACTTTGCCCTCAGCTGGGATTGCAAACTTCTACGCTACGATTTGGTCCTCTAATCAATATGGTGTTATGGGATTCAGTTGTTGGGCAATTCTTCATTCTTAAACTTGGAAGAAATTCAAAGAGTCTAAAATATAATTTTGAAAAGGATTACAGCCACTCATGGAGGGTTAGGTTAGGTAGCTCGTGTCGCCGGCTTTGTATGAATGTATGCACATATGTATGTATGTATGTATGTATGTAAATATATCGCAAATATCAATAATTTTATGTTAATTTAATTCAATTTAGCTTTTAATTGCAAATATAAATTATAGACTCACATCCAAATTTATAAATTTATCCATTTTTAATTTAAACATGTATTTTCACGTTTAAAAGAAACTATAGCTGTGGTCATGTTTATTTTTGTTTCTAAATCAATTATAAACAATGTGTATTAAGGGTGAATGCAGCAAATTCGAGCATACCACTTCTAAAAAAACATAATTTATAAATTGTATTAGATATTTTTGTTAACTTACCTCATCTTTTGTTAAAATATGGTCGACTAGTGTGCGATCATCAGCCTTTTGTTTATCGATTCCTTTAATAAAATCAAAATATGTGTTCACCACATTGCCGGCGCAATGTACGGTAACGGCCGTAAAGGCGGTTAGAAAAAATGTTATAAATGAAAACTCCGCCGACCATTGCGAGCGAAAAGCTAAAGCAGAGCCCAATAAAGTCGGTACTAAACTGGCTGACAAGGACCAGGGTCGTAAAGCTAAAAGATAAGTTTTTAGCTTCATGAATGTGCCGGTAGTAGATGTAACCGCAGCAGCTTTGGTACTGATGATGTCGCTCGCTGCGTTGGTGCGTTGGTAAAATTTCGACGAACTTGTCTGTAATCTGCCATTAACGGGATTTCCGGTTTCAGTCACTACCAAACCATTGCTAATTGAAATGGTTGGTTCTTTATCCTCTGGCATACCTTTTCTCAGAAGTGATTCATGATTAGAATCCCCATCCGCTACAAGACTGTTGGAAGACATTTCTTTTTTATCTGAAATTGTATAAGTACGTACTTAGGGAATTATAAGTTCTTATACGCTCCTATTATGCTTGCCCATTTACGACAAGATTACTTACCTGTTCTATACTCCACTTATTACTGATTCCTCAAAGCAATTGTAGTTTTGGTTTAAAATTTTGTTTATAACTTTTGGCCTTGATGTTTTTAAATATTAAACAAATATTTTTTTCTTCTCGGTTCTATGGAAAAAGTATTGAAAAGAGCGAGTGTGTAGCATGAAGTACTTATGTATGAATCTTGTACAATAATTTTTGTTTATTTTACGCAGATAAACTTTGTACAAATAATAGCCGCTGTTTGATATTATTTCGGTTTACTTAACCTTTAACCAATGGATTCCAAAATATTCAAATTTGTTGTTCTAGACACACAATTTTCTTTTTTATACTCATTTACACAAATTTTATGTTTGCTTTGAAAGTACATTTATTTTTATAAATAAAATTCCATTAGCATCTTAAGTAAGGTGCTCCAGCTGCGTCAATATGTACTTTTTTCGTATTTAAAAAAAATGTAAAGTAAAAATTTGATCCACTTTTTCTTTTCCACTAAATTACTGCTGCTGTAGTTTCTGCTGTTGTTTTAACTATTTGCGATCTTTCAAACACTCCTCTTTTCTTCTTTTAATGAAATATACATATTTAAAATTTAATATTTTCCATATTTATTTAGAATTTGTGTTATTTGATAATTTTCCAAATTTTCCTTATAAAATATTTTCACTTATTTGGATTTTCCTCTCCGCTGTCACGTCAGCTAAATAAATTCTCTCAATCTCACTAAATGTCAGATGAAACGAGTAGCGCCCTCTATTATACAGTAGCACTTGAAAGCTATTATTGGTGGGAATTTCAAATAATGTAAAATATAGTGAACATTTCTCCCATGATATATATTATTTTTTTAATCGCTTAAATGATGCCAAATTATAATTTGTTTTTAATTTGTTTTAAAAATTGCCAAAAAGGGTACTTAAGATCACAAAATAATAATGAAAATATGTAATAATAAAATAAATAAAATAAAATAATAATGATGCCAAATTATATATAATTAAGATAATATTATTTTTTATTTAAATCTTGAAAAATGAAACAATGGTAGACTTTTGTTCAAACTTTATTATATTGTATTGGATATGTAATGTAATTCTAATTTTTTCATATATATTATGAATCGAATATGACTTTTTTCCGCAAAATTTTTTATTCAGGTTATGAACATCGTAATAAAAATAGGAATTTTTTATAACGTATAGTTTTAGAATATGTTTTTTCCAAAAATATATGAAAATATTAATAAAAATTAGGCAAATATAATTAAACTACGATATGCTACATACTTAATTCGAATCTTCTTAAAGCACAATACGCAGCTCTACGGAATTTCAGGGATGATTTTTTTTTTGCCTTTATTTCTACAAAAGTAAAATTCATCATGTGGTCATTTGTAGAAATAAAAATCATGTAGTCGTGTTTTTAAAATTGTATTTTATATTGTATACAATAACATTAAATCAACACAGAAATGAACAAAAAATATTTTAAAAGAAAAAAAAAGAAATGTCATAAATTCCGTTACCAAACAATTGCCTGAACATTAGTTTTTATTTCACTTGAAGAAAAAAAATCTACACTTTTCTAGTCAAAAATTCCCTTAAATTTTATTTTTAACTGCGTACTGCCAAAAGGAAAGTTGCCGGAAAATTTTCAAATTGAATTTCAGGCTCTTTTTTTACACATATTTGTTATGGGAAACTGAAATTCAGGCGAACAAACTGCATTGTGTTTAAGTTTGAATTTAAGCGTATTTGAACCAACTTACACTAGGAAATTTTTCATAAAACTGGTTGCATGCAATTTTTGTTTGATGGCAAGAGATGTAGAGAAGCAAGTGGAATAAACAAAATACCATTTCGTTTACTCCGTTTTTTTTTTTTTGTAAACTTCACCGAAAGGTATGACAACAGTAAAATGGTATGGCTTGATTTTTGAAGGGATTTTTGACACTTGCTTTGTGTAATTTTCGTTCGATCGTGCAACTTTAAAAGAGGCATGGAAAATGCCATCGTATAAATTCGGTCTTCCCCTTCTTCGAGGATTTCAGATACATATGTACATAACCTAGTGTCTATACCTGATATAAATTTGTGTTGACAAAAGTCAAACTTCATATAAAAAAACCCAGTATTAAAAATAATGTTTTTTTATATTAACTCCATTAGACATTAACATATCTTAACAAAAGTCAATTTTCACATAAAAAAACATTATTTTTAATATTGATTTTTTATATATGAAGTTTGACTTTTGTTAAGACATGTTGATAGCTAATGAAGACTGGGGTTTAAGTTTTTGTCAGGCATAAACACTAGGTAAGTACATATAACCATACATACATATGGCGGTCATGGTATCTCTTGTGAATAGGTTGTTCACAACTCTTAATTGTGGAAAAATGTGGTTGAAACTATCAAAATGATGATCAATATACAATACAAAACAAAAAACGTGAAACAAAAATACATACATATATACATATGTATATGTTTAAAATGCAAAATTAAACAATTAATATTTACACTTCATAAGAATATTATTTGTATTTCTTACCTTTTTCGCATAACAATATAATCGTATTAAAAGAAACTTTTAAAAAAATTCATTTTTTTTTGCCAATAAAAAATTATTCAATTGAATAATTTTTTTACAATTTTCTTTCAGGCACTTTAATTTTTTTATTTTATTCTCAAATCAAAATCATGCTATATATGAAATAATTAATTTTTTTTATTAATAAAAAGTTATGGCCTCAGTTCATACTATTTATGTTCAGATTCTTTTCTGTGTAGTTTTGAATAATTTGAAACATTTATGTCTTTTTTTTAAATGTGGTTATGCGCTCATGCCCATTGCATCTAGATGTAAAATAGAGTTTCATATTGCCTTAACAGGGTTTTTAGTCAACTTCCTATAGCAAATATTTTTGTGGTCCCAAAAAGAGTTTGTTGGTTCCTGCGTCCAGTTCCAATTTAGTAGCCTAAACAACCGATTAACAAATAGACCTTCAACGTTAAAACTGAGAGTACAATTTGATTAAGTTTTTAAACTAGTCTCAACGCGTATTGCAATTTAAATAGCACTTTAAGATATTAATTTTCTATAAGTTTTAATTCATTTATTATGTGGAATTTTTTTTTTCTGTTTTCATAAGTTTACAAAATTATTTTATTAATAATTTATTTATTAAATAGCTGCTGCTGGGAAAAAATATTTTGGTTACACTAAAGTCAGGTTCGGTTAAGAGTGGACGTGCCAGTTTTAGCACAACTCTTCTTAACCTAACCCACACAATCTTCAAGCCAGTTACTGAGTTGAAAATGATCACCCTATGGATAATATCGGTGCCTAAGTTTTCTCAAGAGATCTCTGTGTCGGATTCATGTGGGTATCATAGTCGCAATTTACATTAGACAGAAAAATGGGCAGACAGACGAGATTTGTAGGCAAGGGGTTGAAGAGGTAGAGTGTGTATTTCATGACTAGTGTTGTTGTTTAAGCAAGAGCAAAAGAGAATTCAAAAAATGTCTGCCCTGTTTCTGTCCTATGTAAATTGCGACTTACCAAACCTAGCCCACAATATTTTTTCAGCTGTTTTAGTATTTCGTTTTATTAGCAACACTTAAAACACCTTACAAGTGACAAGGCCTTGGTGAGTGAGAAAATGTGAGAGACTTGTGTTTGTTTACATTTTTACTACAAAATACCCGGTCGATATACGGCGTTTTTAAAAGAAATTTGAAAATATGAGTGAATTAATTGAAATTTTTAAAAAACTAAATGAATATTTGGTAGTGAATTTAGTGTGGGAGGAAATTGAAGAAATCTTGGAAAATATACATCAAAATAAAGCCACGCCACACAGCGATAACACGGAAGGCCAGCTTAATCAAGCTATGCTGAAATTTATTGGAATTCCCTTAGTGCAACGTGCTGCTCTCGATGATCAAATTGTTTCCACCCTAATGGAATTATGTTCTACACTTCGTAGACTACGTGGTGAAACTGAGTCAAGTTATGACAACACTTATGACTGTTGGGATCAAGTTGTTAAGGTAGCGCCCAGAGATGGTTATCTGGCTTTTATATACGCATTGGCAGCTTTGGTACAAATCGATGGAACATCTCAAGTTTATATTAAATTATCAATACTAGCAGTCGATGCTTATTTTCTATCACTAACTATACCGGGAGCTAAGGGTTTTCATATATTTGAAGAGGAAATAATAAAACATTGTCTACAGGTGTTCGGTATAATTGAACGTATTCAGAATCCAAACGTTATATCACGAATGAATCGTAATGAACCCATACAAATTTGGTTGCAATTCACAACATTATGTGATGACTTAAAACTAGTGCTACGTTACGTTCACTTCAGCGATCATAAGGAAGCAAGAGATGTTATTTTAAGGAAATTGATAGACATACAATATTTGAATCATGAAAGGGGATACGATAATATGTGTAAGTATGATGGTTGTTTTATAAATTTAAAATGAATGGCGATCCCAGCTCTAGCATTTATTTCTAAGGATTACTAATCACGAAAAGTCTGCTTGTTTTAAATTATATTTAGCTTTTCTAATTCAATTATAAATATGATTGTGTAAGTATAATTATCTTTTGACATCCGCACAAATTGAGGAATATAATGAAATTCGGTTTAAGTTAAATATTTATTTTCAACTATAATACCAAATGACTGTAATGCTATACCCCACTTAATTACAATACAATTTCTAGAGAATTACTTTTCAGTTATATGTTGCTGGATGGGTTTGAGAAAAAATATTAACTTTTTAATAAAATTATATCTGATTTTTTGTGTATATTATGAGAAATCTTTATTTACATATATTGGTTACTAAACTATACCGCCTGCAAAACAGCTAAAAATTTAGTTCGAAAACTTAGTAATAAAGTCACAAATTGATTAAATTTTAAAATTTTTATTTTTGATAATAAAAAAATATATTAAATTACTAACCGATATCCAATTTATTAAACAATTAAATAAAAATGTTCTTACTCTAACCACTTTTCTTAACCCATGGCTTTTCTCATAAAAATATCTCTTATTTGTGGTACATTATTTGATAATTGCAAACCCAAACCTCGCAAAACAACCACCGGCGTAAGAGTCGTCGAATACAGTGTATGCAAACCATGAACTCCCACCAGTATGGGTATATTTTTTCTTAAACATTTCTGTTCATATTTCATCAAATACTGTTTATCACCTAATCTAGCTCCCGCATAAACTGCTTCAGCTAAAGTTTCTCTTAAATATAGTACATCACTAAAACCCAGATTAACGCCTTGACCAGCCATGGGATGTATGCGATGGGCAGCATCGCCAATTAGTGCAACGCCGGAGCAAACGTACGAAGCGGCATGCAAGAAACCCAAAGGAAAAGTGGCTCTTGATTTTTCGAAAACTCCACTTACACGGGGTGGATATTGTCTTGTTGATGACGAATTTCGGCCCATAATTGAATTTAAAGTACTGATAGCTTTGTCGGTTATATCATTTTTCGAATATTCCTTGCAGAATGCTTCATTTAAAGCATCAATAAAAACATGTGGTGGCATGTTCAGCAGTTCTTTGGCATGTGGAATCGTTGTGCTCCATACCAAAGAGCTAAGTTTATCTGTTAAGGGCAATAACGCAACCGGGCCAGTCGGTATAAAACGTTGCCAGGCCACAGAATTGTCTCCAGCTTCGCTTAACTCCAAAGTTGCCACTAAGCCCATGCGTTCATAGTTGAAAGAAAACACATCAATGTTCATTTGTTTGCGTATCAAAGAATTGGCACCATCAGCTCCTAATAACAATTCGCATGTAAATTTCTCACCACTTTGTAATGTCACTTCAGAAATATCTCTGCCCGTGTCTAAGGGCAACTTTACGTCGGAAATACGTGCCGAGTTATGCACTAATACATTAGGCGCTGATTCTTTTAACTTGGTATACATAGCATCTAACATTAAATCATTTTCTACTATACAAGCTACATCATCCGCAAAATGGTCATGTTGAAATTGTATAAGGGCATCACTATTGGATTCCCATACTTGAATTTGCTTGACTGGCTTTGTTCTAGCGTCGACCATGTGTTTCCAAGCTCCAATTGATTCAAACAAAGCTATGCTATTTTTATTAATAGCTGAAACACGATTTCCATACGGCTGGCTTACACTAAAACCTTTGAATGGCGGAGCAGCTTCCAGCAGTAAAACTTTTTTGTCGGACAAAGTTTTATTTGTAGCCAAGGAGGCAGCTAAAGTTGTGCCTACTAAGCCTCCACCTCCTATAATTATATCAAAATGATTCGAAGCACTTGCTGGAGCTGCTAGCAATGATGATCTACTAAAAGTCCGAAAGCGCATTAGTTTAAGCATGGGTTTAATTTTAATTCCCCTACTACAATTGTTTAATATAAATTCCATTTTTATGTTTTTTTTTTATAAACTTCGATTATGTTCTTTTCGTTATTTAGCTCGCGTTAGGACGTAATTGTTGTGTTTTTTTGCAGCAGTAAAATGGTAAAATATTGACATTTGCAAAAACAATTTTAGTTACCAGCAGGGTTCCCAGATGTTTATCGAGTCCCAATCCCAAGAGCATTCATCGCCAAAATTCCCCAAAAATTTTAAATATTCCCAAAATACCCCACTAAAATATGTATATCTACTTTTTTAACCGACTTCAAAAAAAGAAGGAGGTTATCAATTCGTCTGAATGTTGCTTTTTTTATGTTTGTGCCCGCAGAACTCAGTCATTTCTGAACCGATTTTAAAAATTTTTTCTTTATTAGAAAGGAAATGCTTACAGATTGGTCCCATTTTAAGAGAAGTTCAGAATTTTGAAAATTAAAGGGTGTCCCCATACAACATACGTATTTTTTACGAGTATTATGAACCGTAAAGGGAACCCTTATAAAATTTAAAAAAAACTGTATATCACTATAGCTGCCAATAACAGAAATTAATAAAAAAAATAAACTTAAAAATTAAAGGGTGTCCCCATATGTGACGTCAATTTAAATATATGAGCCATTTGAACCATTATAGACAATCACTTGAAAATTGGACTGAATGTCCAATATTTATAATCAGAAATTAAATATTTATAATTAGAAGTTAAAGGGTGTCCCAATAGTTGATGTAATTTGATGTATATTTTATATACTTTTGAACCGTAACAGGGAGACGGTTGAAATATACAAAGAACCTGTATATCTAGACCTGTATAGATAGACATTTGAATGTACAGAACGTATATTACTATGTCCGTTAGTGCAACAAGTATAAAAGTATTTGATTTGAGTAATATTTCGTACAGATTACTTCCTTTTAATTTTTAGTTTAGAATTGATGCACATATATTTGTTGTGAATATTTTTGTTGTTTAAATCTAAATATTTTATTACTTTCAACACTTAAAGCACACTTATATTAATATTTACACATACAGATGTATATTACAGATTTTTGACAAAACATATTAAGTCGAGATAAAACATTTTCATAATTTATAATATCTAGTAAGGAACAAATAAAAAAAAACAAATTAAAGTAACAAATAAAAAAAATATTAAATATTAAAATAAGATAGTAATTTTACATCCACAGATCATTCCTCTATATTTTCTTAATTTTACAACAAACTTTCTATATTTTTATTATTTCAATGTAAAAAATGTAGTAGTCCTTGATTATTTGAGTATAATATTTTTGTTTTCTTATTTTATTTTTATAATCGATAAGATGTTAATAATTTTTCTAGTTTTGGTCCTTATAAAAATTATGGCATTTATTCAATTTGTTTAAATAATTTTTTTTTTGTTTTGGTTAACATTTTTATTTGCAATTCTACTTTATGTATATAAATTTAATTGATTTTTAATATTCTTCATTTCATAAGTTCTTGGTTGGTTTTATATTTTGTATTGATGGAATCGAAATAATTGTGTAGCGGATACAGTCTGTCAAGCTATTCTTTTTACGTAATGAAAAATGCGTTGTTTGTGGCTTTTATCATAAAGGTATAGTGTCTTTTTAATGTTTAAATTATTTTTTTTTAAATTAAAGGGTGTCTCCATATGTGACGTCAATTTAAATATATGAACCATTGTAGACAATCACTTGAAAATTGGACAGAATGTCCAAAATTTGTAATCAGAAATTAAATATTTATAATTAGAAGTTAAAGGGTGTCCCAATAGTTGATGTAATTTGATGTATATTGCCAAACTTTTGAACCGTTACAGAGAGACGGTTGAAATTTACAAAGAACCTGTATATCTAAGTCCTTTATAACATCAAGTATATAATTTTTGGAAACTAAAGGGTGTCCCCATAATTGATATAATTTAACCTATCTAGCCCTATCTTTTGAACCGTTATAGACAAACACTTGAAAATTAGACAGAATCTCCACTACTATGTCCCGTATAATAGCATTTATAAACATTTAAAATTTGAAAGGGTGTCTCAATAGTTGATGTAAATTGATGCATATGGCCAAACTTTTGAACCGTTTTAGACAGACATTTGAAATTAACAAAGAATCTGTCCTTTAAAATAAGTGTTTAATTTAAAATTGTACATTAAAGGGTGTCCCCTAGGTGATATTGTTTAAGCTATATGGCCATATCTTTGGAACCTTTACTTTTTATTACTGTGTCAGTAATAATAACTGTAAACAAATAAAGGGTGTCCTCATATCTGACGTAATTTGTCGTTATGGATAGACATTTGAATGTACAGAACGTATATTACTTCTCCGTTAGAGCAAAAAGTATAGAAGTATTTGATTTGCGTACTATTTCTTACAGATTACTTCCTTTTAAATTTTTAGTTTAGAATTGATGCACATATATTTGTTTTGTAGTCGGTTTTTTTGCAAGAATTATTCATTCAAATTTACATAAATACTTTATTTATGCAGTAGTTAATTTCAGTTAAAAAGTTAAGTGTGCACATATGTATGTATACGTTTATTTGTTAGCAAAGTTAATTGAGATTTTACCTCACCATTTGTGAGGATGAATGAAAAGTGTTTTTTATTTGGACCATCACTTAGGAGATAACCACTACTCATGAAATGCATTGTTCCGGAACTAGGAAATTTGATTATGGGAAGGAGGTGATTCACTGGCAAATTTACCACAAATGGATAGGCTCTTAGTGAAAAGCTTAGCAAATCAGTACAGCAGACGCTCGCAAATTAGAACCGCTTTGTTTTTGAGGCAATTCTAATTTCTGGACGTTTTTCTTTCTCATATAAAAATAAAAAAAATGTAGTAAATTTACTTTATTTGAGGGATAGACTGCACAATGGCCAAATTTAAACTAATCTTTTTTTGGATATTCAGCGCTGTGCAAAGATTTATTTCTAGCCTCCTGATATGTCTTGGAAACAGCGTTTAATATTGCTGTTCTATATTATTTAATGTAGCTGATTGAAGATGTTGTCGCATTAAAATCTAGGGCTAACCGGTTATCTTGAATGCCTTTTGTCAAGCTTTTCTAATATTTTGACTTGATTTTTTACGTTTATTTGACATTTCTAATGATACACTTTCATTTTTAATAAAGACTGCGTATACATTTTATTTACACACGTATACATAAATGCGACAAAAAAACAACAAATAGGGAAAACATACATATATATTTTGGTGATTCCCCTTTTCAGTTTTACTTTGTTTAAACAGAATGAAAATAAATTGGGGATTTCTTGTGTTCAAATAAAAAAAAAACACGCTCAGAAATTAGAATTTTAAATTCGAATTTCAGAACGGGTAATGTATTCCAAACACTAATTTAAATTTCTGGACGTTCGAATTACTGAAAGCTCTAATTTGTGAGCGTCTACTGTATATGCATTCAGGTTACTACACCAGGTACTAAATGCTTCCTCTCTTAATCTGATTGCGTTCTTACAACTCCGATCAATCCAAGACTTCGTTCTGATTTAAATCAATATTTGCGTGGATCAAAAGTTTGCATCCAATGTCATTATTTTAAAAGTGTATACTATTTTTCAACAAAGATACGAGCAACTAGTTCTGTAATTTTTTTCCATATTGGTTTCTTTGCCGGAAAACCAATTTCTCAAGGTCGTTTGTGTCATCTTTATATGTATAAAATTTTGCCTTATATATACTCGTTGCTTCTTTTTCTTAATTGTATTTTTATAGGTCTCTTAAATCGAGATCCAATACATCATTATTTCCGCATGACATTTTTATTTTCATATACCAGTCTTTCAATTTTAAATAACGTCTTTGTTACCACATCTGGAAAATTATAACAAAAGAAGACATCGAAATAGAATCATAATCAGTTTCCTAAAATTCCCAAAATATTGAAACTATTCTAAAAAATTCTTACATCCCCAAACCAAATTTTCTAATCCCATAAGTAAAAATATTCCCGATTTTGGGATAATTTGATAATACTGGATACCAGCAGGGTTGTTAGGTGTGTCGTCGTTTTCTCGTCAAAAGTGCCGATTTTTAAAATATGTAATGTGACTGCAAGGAGACTATAGCGATTTGTTGATTGTTTGTTTTCAACAGTTTTTGGTGAAAATTTTAAACTCAATAAGCAGAGTCTAAATGGATGAAAAATGTTACAAATTGTTGTTAGAATTTAATTGGAAAGATTATTTTAACTATAATTTTTCGTCTAATGTACAGCAGTTTTGACCAACAATTTATAACTAAAGAAATGTGGAATACATTTACAGCTGTATTCGTAATCAAAAGTTGTTCACTGTCTATGTACTCAACATATCCAGGGCATAACTAAAATACCGATTAACTTCTTTACTCGATATGTTGAAGTTTATTCATAATACATTCTTATCCGCTTCTAAGGTATATTTATCTTACTAGGTAGTATCGTCTGCCCATCTGATTTAGTAGTTCGACATGTCAAAAATTTTATGTGTTTAGACATTTTATAATGCTGAAGTGAGAAAGCAATAAAACGCATACATGCCTTCTCAATTTTCTTCCATGTTTTTTGACATTTCGAACTACAAAGCAACAACAAAATGACATGTTGTTCTTGTCCGCTTCCTACGAAAAAGTTTACCATCTTTGTTTTATAAAAATTATATTTGAAATTTTGTATGTTACGTTTCAAATCAACTGCGTTTTTTACATACATATGTACATATAAAAATAAATTAAAATTTTTGTAACAAGTACGCCTAATTTGAAAAAAGCTTTGAACTAGTTTTAAAATGATTTTGTATATTTTTTGTATATAAAATAATTAATTATTTTCAGAATGTGTTATCACAGTTAGTATTGGAGACACTGGAAATAATTTAGCACGCAAAAGAATCCATTTAAAATTCTTTGGCTTTTTAAATTAACCAAAAAATTATTTTGGCAGTTGTTGAACTGACAGAAGCAAACCAATAGTTATGCAATGTTTATTTACAGATTATAATAAGTATAATGATTAATCAAATGTATACTCATTATGAATTCGGCTGTTAATTCCTGTTACAAAGAAGAGGACCGTGTCGAATGCCTTGAGAATGAACTGTAGATCTCAATATGTATTCCAAATTATTTTTCATTGTTTTTACTAACAAGAAAATAAGAAGAGTTTGACGATTTTTACATTTAATTTGGCGATATAGTTTGAAAAGCAATCGACAACCCTGGTCACCAGCTGTTATATATAATTGCCAGATACAAATGTAAATTCAACAGGAGAACCTTTTTAAAACGTATACAGATATTAAACTAAAGGGCTGATTAACCAAATGTGATTAACCAAATGTTAACGTATGCTGTTGTTAATGTTATAAAACATAGTAAAATTAAAAAACATGTCATATGCTTAAGAAAAAACATAACAAAATACAGAGTGCTTATTTACACACACTCTTCACGAGCCATTGGTTTGTTGCACATGAACAAAACGTTGGCTGATTTTTTTTAATTTGTTTAACTATCGATCAAATTTTTACAAAAAATTTACCATATAATTTTTACAAAAAATTTTCGATAAAATTTTTACAAAAAATTATCGATAAAATTTTTATAAAATATTTTCGATAAAATTTTTACAAAAAAATTTCAATAAAATCACAAAAATTGTCGATAACATTTAAACAAATTTCGATAAAATTTAAACAAAAAATTAAAAAAAATGATCGATAAAATTTAGATAAAAAAATTCGAATAAAATTTACAAACAATTATCGACAAAATTTAAAAAAAAATTTTCCATAAAATTTTTTTTAAATATTTTACAAAAAAAATTGTCTACATCTTTATATTCAGCCTTATTGTGTAAGGCGTTGTCGTATAAAAAACCAGGCGTTTTGAAAAATGCGTATTGTGTCGATAACGCCAAAAATACGACTCAAAATGTAAATCTACTACAATTTTCCGTACCGTGTATGGCGTTCTTGCCTTTAAAATACGACAAAAACTGTCATTGGAGTTTTTCATCACGACTGAAATAAAAACAGCAATTTAAAAAATTAAAACCAAGAAGTAAGTCTTCCAACGGCATTAGTTTTCTTCAAAATTATATTCTAAAAGTATTTTGGGTAAAAATGCGGAGATTTGGTTAAGATTCTGTGATTTTTTTTATTTTTGAGCTACGTACTTCACTTATTATATTTGCTTTATTATAATTCATTTCTTAAACATATTCAGGTGGACCCAGCCGTGGAAAAAAAACGATAAAATTCACTGCAAATTTATTTTTTTGGGTATCTCTAAATGGAACATATTCTAAAATTTTAGTAATTCGCAACGAAAATGTTATTTAATCTACATACATTCGAAATATCCGCAAAAAGCAACTCATAGTGTATATGAGTTATTAGCAAGGTGAAGCTCTCATTTAAAGAAGTCGAAAGGTATAATAGAAAAAGATTCAAAATAAATAAGAAACGTTCAAAATGTGTAAAGTTAAGAATTTCTTTATATCAGTTAAGGAAATAGGAAATTGAAGAATAAACTTGGATTTAAAAAAATAAAATATAAAAATTTTTATTAATTTTGAATTTTTTCTATTACAAAAAATTTCTTCGGCGTTTTTTTACACGGTACGGAATAATTTAACAAACGCCATCGACTATGCTAGCTGACGTAAAACGACAACGCCTTACACAATAAGGCTGATTATATTTGTAATTAGCTGTGCCCTCCACTTCGTCAGCGTCCTTCAATATTTTGTTCGATTTTGCTTTGAAAGCAATCCACACCAAAGACCCTTACATTTTTAGCTTTTTTTTAAGTGAAGTAACACTCAGGAAATTAAGTAGTAGATAAAACAGATGGTTAGTGCGACAGTAAAGCTTCGCAAGCGCTTCTGGTGTTCTTTAGGCGAATAAGTTTGAAGATAGCATAGCCAATTAATAATTATTTTACTTCGCCGGCGATTTAGTGCTATGTGGTAATACCGGCGTTTTTAGTTCCGCCTTAAGATATGCTACATATCAGTTTATGCATTTTTGTATTTTTTTACTTTATAAAGGGTGTTTTTTTAAGCCCGATAGAACTTGAAATTGTAAAAAATAACACAAAAAATTAAATTGTAATCAAAATTTTTTTTATTCGAAAGATCAATACGTGACATTAACATTTGAAAATGATTTCGGGCATATGGGCACCGCGGCTGTTCTTGACGAAGCGCATTCTGGACGTCCAATTTTGGGCCACTTTTTCGAGCACTGCTGGACGTATGTCACGAATAACACGAACAATGCTGTCCTCCAAGGCGTCAATTGTTGCTGGTTTATCAGCATAAACCAGTGACTTCACGTAGCCCCACAGGAAATAATCGAGAGGTGTCAAATCGCACGACCTTGGAGGCCAATTGACAGGTCCATTTCTCGAAATCAACTTATCGCCAAATTTTGATTTCAATAAGTCGATGGTTGCGTTCGCCGTATGGCACGTAGCGCCATCCTGTTGAAACCACATCTCCTCCGGATCAATGTCATCCATATTTTCAAACAAAAAATCATTGATCATGGTGCGGTAACGATCTCCATTGACCGTAACGCGAGCTCCGGCCTCATTTTTGAAGAAATAAGGTCCGATGATGCCACCAGCGTGAAATCCGCACCAAACGGTGCAGTTTTCTGGATGTAATGAAGTCTGTAGGGTCTCTTGTGGATTGGTCTTACTCCATATGCGGCAATTTTGCTTATTAACAAACCCGTTAAGCCAAAAATGCGCCTCATCGCTGAACACAATTTTGCCAACTGCTCTTGAGCCCAATCGGCGAAAGAACGACGCATATAATGGTCTCGTGGCTTCAATTCCTGCACCAGCTGGATCTTATACGGGTGTAGGCCGAGATCTTTGCGCAAAATTTTCCACGTAATGGACGGACAGAGCCCCAATTCCTGCGACCGACGACGAATCGATAAATTTGGATCTTCTTCCACACTTTCGTTTACAGCGGCGATATTCTCTTCAGTACGCACATTCCTTCGACGTGTTGGTGTTATTGCATCCTCTAGAGAGTATGTGGTACGAAATCTATCCACAGTTCGACGAATGGCTTGTTCAGATGGACGATTATGTAAGCCATAAAAATGACGAAGTAAAGTATTCATATCCGGTTATTTCAACTGCGTACTTTCATTGCTTTTTCACCACTTTCTAAGACATTTTTGTATCCTATATTGGGACCAGGATACTTAGGTATCTCCTCACAAAATTTTGTTAAAATCCATCTACGCGATGTGAACGTAAACAAAAGCAGACAGACAGACGGATATGAGTTACTATTTTATTATATGTATAGATATAGATAGATAATGAAGTTAAAAATCATAAAAGTAAAAACCGAATGTATATTATAATGAAATAAAACAGAGTAAGGGAATATTTAACATTATTGTGGTGAAAGGTATATAATATTCGGCATGGCCGAATCTAGCACACTGACTTGTTTTAATATAATATACACAAATATTTTCTGTTATATTTTTATAGATGCTGCCAACTTGCACATAAAATGCTTTGAAATTTACGAAGAAATGATTAACGCCCACAACGGGGATCCCGAAATGACTCTTTTAAAACTTATGAATATGACTGTTTTCCTGCACACATATCCCTCCAAACCAAAAGCAAATAATCAAACCAACATAAATTCTGATTGTGAACATATATCGGATTGGTTTATCAAGTCGATATCGAAATATCCACGCCTATTGGTAAAAGTTTTAAAATTTTACATCGAGTGTATTGTAACATACCCTCTTAAGTCTTGGAAAACTGAACAGACGCAAAAGGCATTGGAATACGCTGCTAAATATGATGCTGCCTTATTCACAAAATGTAATGAATCCTGTGTGGAGTTTCTCTGCGAAGCTATATATGCCGATGAGGTGATGATAAGATCTCGAGCCGTAGATTTAATGTCAAAAATTCTTCAGTTAGAATCACATGTTGATTGGCAAATGTTTCGGCATGAAGTATCGGACATACCACGTGAAATCCACCTTATCAAAGAGCTAATTGATAGTTTGAAAGATCAAAACAATAATATCAAGTTAAAATCGGTACAAGCTCTACATATTGCCTTGACTAGGGGTTCACCAAATACTCGAAAAATTTTTATTGAATGTTTAAAATACACACAATTTTTTGATGAGAATGTAAAGTTGCCAGAAGAACCAAGAGTTCGAAAAAATGAAATACGTTTTGAGAAACCAGATTGTCAGCAAGCAGAATATACATTCCAAGGTCATGGCATCATAGAATTAGCATTTCTTAATTTACCCGCAAATATATATTCACAAATCTATCAAAGTCCTTTGTCATACATAAGAAGAGCTGGCATAATGTTAATGGAACAATTAGTTAAATTAAATCCATTAATTATATTTAATACTAATTTTGTACAGGTGAGAAAGAATTTTTAAGTTTTTTTGTTGATTGTAGAATATACGGTTGGTTTATGTTTTATGAAAAAATCTTTCGATTTAAAAATGTAAAAAAATATTTAATTGGTTCCTAATTAATTTATAAAAAATTAGTCAAGTGCGAATTAGACTCACACACTTAGGGTTCCGTACTATGTTTAGTACAACTTTAAAAATTCAAGTTGTTAATTTTTTCATGTCTTATGAGTCACCCTTTAATTTTAAAATTAAAGTCATAATTGCATCACTGTTGGAAAACCATTCAAATTTTAGCAATTTTTGTTATAGCGGTCAATTTTAATAAATTTAAAGAGTCTACCTATACGGTTCAAAAAATAAAGCTATTTACGTACAAATCATGTCTCTGTCGGAACACCCTTTAATTTTGTTATTTGTTATAGCGGCCATGGCAATTCTCTTTATATGAATATATCAAGAGTCTACCTATTGCTATTACAAAAATAAGTTACTATAGGTGAAAAACATGTCACTGTTAGAACACCCTTTAATTTTTAGTAATTGTCATAACGGCCATATACCAACTGGAAGAGTCTACTTATTACGGTTCAAAAGATATGTCGTTATACTTGCAAAACACGTCACTGTCGACAAAACCCTTTAAATTTTTATTGTTTTTATAGGGGTAATAGTAATACACCATTTGTGAAAATTTCGAGAGTCTATCTATTATGGTTAAAAATTTAGTCAATGTGCATGTAAATTACGTCACTGTCGGCACACCCTTTAATTTTTACTATTTGTTATAGTGGCCATAGTAATACTCATCCTGTAAAAACCTCAATAGTGTACCTATTATCGTTCAAAACCTATGCCATATACACATACAAATCATGTCACTAACGGAACACCCGTTAATTTTTAGGTTTAATATTGTATACTTGCTTATAACGAGAACATAATTTATATCACTGCAAATTTTAAGTGGTTGCTTCCTGTAGCTCAAGAAATAAAGATATACAGGTAAATAACACGTCACTTCCGGAACACTCTATAAGTTTTAGTATTTGTTGCTATAGTGGCCACAGTTATACGCCTTTTGTGAACATTTCAAGAGTCTACCTATTATGGTTCAAAACTTAGGCCTCATACATGCAAATCACACCACTATCGGAACACCCTTTAATTTTTAGGTTTATTTTTTTAGACTTATTTATAAAGCGAACTAAGTTTTAATTACTGTTTGTAAATTTTTAGTGTATGCCTCCTACAGTTCAAGATATAAATACATATTCGTGAATAACACCTCTATATCGGAACACCCTATAAGTTTTAATTTTTGTTGCTATAGCGGCAACAGCTATACGTCATCTGTGAAAATTTCAAGAGTCTACCTATTACGGTTCCAGAGACGGACAGACATTGTAACGAAAACAATAGGGTTACGTTTTTACACTTTGTGTACGGAACCCTAATTAAATATTATTTCTACATTTTAAATCAAGAAGAAGTTAAAGCTCTGGGTAGAACACAATTTTTTTCTTTAACTTTTTATCGCATCGTGAAATTTTTCCAAATACAGGGAACAACTAAAAGTAGGAGATAATAGAAATTTTTTTAATGGAGTTTGACATTAAGCACTCGTTAAGCAGTGTAGTGCCTTCTCACTGTCAAACTGTTCTTATAAAATAGAAGCTCTCTCTTTTCTTTTTAATCGAGCAAGATATAATAATAAAAATATTTTATAATAAAAATGCATTTTATTTGTTGGAGGAAAAGAACTAGTTCTTATACGTATTTCACTTCACAGGTGGAAAAATGTTGTATATAAGTTTATCATTCCGTGTGTAATTTCTAAAATATTCATTTCCGAACCCATAAAGTATATACATCTACATTCTGAACTCTTATATACAGAAGTTGATTAGAGAAACCCGTCTGCCCGTCCGTCTGTGTTCGGATTGAAATAAACTTTGCCAAGGCACCTTGAAAGTCACGAACACACACCAAGGGAAATAGATGAATGTATGACATTGCTACATCCTTGCAAAAAAAGGATGTAGCAAACGCGAACTTTTAACGGATATATTATAAACGAACAGGTAAAAACAACATCCGACACAATTTTTACACCACTACTGAAACATTTGTACAAACGAAAAACACCTGCAGACGGACACACTTACTTACAAAAGGCAGTGACGACGGGCTTCGCCGAAAGTTATGACAACAGCACCAGAAGAGACATTGTGGAACAAGATTAACGTGAGTGCCTGCCTAGTCGGCCTAACCTCACGGTGGTCTTACCACCGAGTGAAACTTAGGCGTAGACTAGCGCCCCCATTGTGTAGCAACACTTTACGATTGCCACCAATCGCTTCTTGTGTGTGATACAGTCACAATGAGTAGCAATTTATATAATATGGCAAGCCTTTCCAAGGCAAGCCTAGATCCACATTATAACCTCTTGCTTAGGGGTTTGTAGACTATCCAAACTTCGTCTGTTGAGAGTGCAACAGCACACTTGATCGACCGTGCACCATACCTACATAAATCGATCTTAAACCACAACCACCACGTGTACCCCCGAAGGGGACCTCACCAATAACCGGTCACAGAGAGGATAGGCTCTCTGTGTGGCCACCGATTCCCGTGGTACCAGTCCTTTGGGCACTGGTCGGGCCTCGAAGAGGACCCGCAATGTTTATCGCAGACCTTTTCTTTCAGATTTAGGCTCTAGGAACCCTAGCGTCTGGTGCCCCTATTTTCCTCGAGTGAACCGCGTCAAAGCATTTGCCATTCCTGTAGTGACAATTGGAACCCCCGGGGGTACCAGAAGAACATAGAAAATTTAAGCCAATCTGCCAGGCAAAATTTCAAAAATTTCGTTCAGCATTCGAGGCTGTGGGGAAAAAAGCACGCCCACCTATATTATTTTCACGTTGTTTTTATTTTTTTCGGCTGTAATAATTCTCTTTAGATTTTTTTGTTAAATAAATATTAGACCACGACCAGTAGATGATATGATCTCGGGGGATTATTAATCCCCTGCAAGGGGCGATTTTTGTTTGTTTTTAGATTAGTAGTGTTTTTTTTTTTGCTTTGATTTATATTAAAGGCTTTTATAGAAAGTAATACAATAGGTAGTCGATTGACCCACAGGGTGCCCACTGGGAACCAGCAGCAGTCAATAGCAACATAGATTGAAGGAAGGTAATAAAACTTTTTTTCGATAAAATTTAAAAAAAATTCTATAAATTTGTAAAAAAATCGATAAAATTTTTCCAAAAATTTTCTATAAAATTTTTCCAAAAATTTTCTATAAAATTTTTCCAAAAATTTTCTATAAAATTTTTCCAAAAATTTTCTATAAAATTTTTCCAAAAATTTTCTATAAAATTTTTACAAAAAATTTTCGATAAAATTTTCAGTAAAATTTTACAATAAAGTTTCGATAAAATTTTAGCCAAAAATTTTCGATAGAATTTTGGGAAAAAAATTCGATAAAAGTTTAGATAAAATTTTCAGTAAAATTTTATAAAATATTCTCGATAAAATTTTACAAAAAATTCTCGATAAAATTTTACAAACAATTTAAGATAATTTTTTTTTAAAAAAATTTAGATAAAATTGTTTAATTGACCCACAGGGTGCCCACTGGGAACCAGCAGCAGTCAATAGCAATATACATAGATTGAAAGAAGGTAATACAACTTTTTTTGCGATAAAATTTTTGATAAAATTTAAAAAAAAATCTTCTATAAATTTGTAAAAAATAATTTCGATAAAATTTTTCCAAAAATTTTCGATAAAATTTTTCCAAAAATTTTCGATAAAATTTTTCCAAAAATTTTCGATAAAAATTTTCGATAAAATTTTTCCAAAAATTTTCGATAAAACTTTTTCAAAAATTTTCGATAAAATTTTTCCAAAAATTTTAGATAAAATTTTTCCAAAAATTTTCGATAAAATTTTTCCAAAAATTTTCGATAAAATTTTTCCAAAAATTTTCGATAAAATTTTTCCAAAAATTTTCGATAAAATTTTTCCAAAAATTTTCGATAAAATTTTTCCAAAAATTTTCGATAAAATTTTTCCAAAAATTTTCGATAAAATTTTTCCAAAAATTTTCGATAAAATTTTTCCAAAAATTTTCGATACAATTTTTACAAAAAGTTTTCGATAAAATTTTCAGTAAAATTTTTCAAACAAATTTTGATAAAATTGTAGCCAAAAATTTTCGATAAAATTTTAGCCAAAAATTTTCTATAGAATTTTAGCAAAAAATTTTCGATAAAATATTCAGTAAAATTTTATAAAAAATTCTCGATAAAATTTTACAAAAAATTCTCGATAAAATTTTATAAACAATTTTAAATAAAATTATAGATAAAATTAAAAAAAATAATTAAATTTTACAAACAGTTTTCAATAAAATATTTTTTATAAAATTTTACAAAATAATTTTCGATAAAATTTTAGAAAAAATTTTCAATAAAATTTAAAAAAAAAATTAAATAAAATTTTCAGTAAAATGTTGCTTAAAATTTTTGTTTTTAACCGCGTTGTGTTATCCCAATTCAAATAAGGTAATTTTTAAATGATATACTTCGAATTAGGCATTCTAGTTTCGAATATTTTTCTCGTTCACGGTCGAGCATATTTCTTTTAAGCATTCTAAGATTAGCGAAAATAGTTTTCAAGTAAACCTTAAGTGGATACAATATCTGAGGGCTTAACAATTCTTTCCTAGGATTAACTCAATACGTAAAAACAAAAATCCTCGATGTAGAGGACTAGGGGAGACTAATTAAGTTGTTCAGGCTAAATATACATAAGTACAATTTTTAGATATACATGTCTTAATCAGAAAAGTACCTACCAGATTAATTAAACCTTATAGCTTTTTCTTACGGTGCGTACAGAGTGGCCGCTTGTTGGTGAGCCGAGCTGAGCCGACTGACGCTTATTGCGAGAACTTGTTTATGCTAGAAACAAATTTGAGTGTGCATAGTGGTTACGAGAATCAGCGCTGATATTTTATATATTATTTGTGTTTTATGTATGTTTGTATGCATTTGGGTTTGTTGTTCATTCGTTTTTGTGATTATAATTGTTATAATTTTATTTAGTTTTTATTATTTATTTGAGTTTTTATTTTTTTGTTTAATTTTTATTTTATTTTTTAATTTTTATTTTCTTTTTAATTTTTATTATTTTTTAATTTTTGTTTTATTTACTTCTTCCTAAATTTTTGCTTTTAATTTTTTTTTAATGTTTTCCAAACAAGTTGAAATCATAAGTGGGCTCGGTGCCCACTATGACCTGTTCGCGCTTATTTGTACTAATTTGTATAGTACCAGTTTTCTCGCATTGGTTCTAGCAATAAGCGTCAGTCGGCTCGGCTCGGCCACTCTGTACGCACCCTTAGAAGGGTGAAAATTTGCGAAATTATCAGACAACCAGCGAGAAATGTTATTAAATTAAATATTAATATCAAAACATCTGCGAAGACACGATCTGAACTAAAAACAAAAATATCAACCGAAAATAAATTCTACTTACTTAAGATCATTTACAAGTAGAATAAACAAGACGGGTCATTAGACATATCCCTAGGCGACCTTATTAGATATCTTAACGCAACAGGATGGGTCTAACTTTCCACTAGGATCCACATGTGGATCAGCGTTATTGTCAGTGCGAGTGTGGTGGTGTCTTTAATTTAATTACTTGATTCTACTTGAAAGTTTGCGCGTAGCAAGCTACTATGGAAACGAAACATCGCACACCTGCTACGATTATAAAGACTATCCAATTCGTTTAGAACTTCAAATCGATGCAGTTTTCTTGGAAATCATTAAATAAATCCACATATAGTTTTAAGTGATTGTGCAGTTGAGTGTCCCAACTGGTTGATTTCCATCAAATTAGGTGAAAGGTGTTTTTTTCTTACAATAAAGAATTAAATCGAATCCATGCCTTAGACATTACATAACTAGGGGTAAAATATTGATAGACCACTTCACACCAGAAATTAAACTATATTTACATTTCTTCTGATAGAAATGTCCAAAATAATGTTTTGGCTGAGGATCGACTTTTACAGAAGAAGTTTGTAAATCTAAGCTGAACGTAGAATTCCTGCCAATAATCCAGTTTTGATTTTGACTTCATTGGGTTAATTTTAATTCTATATGGATATTCCAAGTAAGACGCCGAACAGAATGTATTCCGAGGTATTTGACTTCTGAAAGATGGGGTTTAATTTGTTTTTTTATGCGAATTGAGTAGCATAAGTCTCTAAACAGTGTGAACGTTATATGAGTATATTTTTGTTAATTTACCGTTATTCTCCACTTCGTCAACCATTGTTCAAATTAAATATGTGTATGTGGTTTTGCAAATATCGATGTGTGAACTCGATTGCTAGTTGTCATTTCCGAAGTATACAACAAGTATAAAATGTGTCCCAATATACTACAGTGGAGAACTCCGGCTTCAATTAGCTGAGGAGGGTTTAAAAATCTCTTCTTTCAATATAAACTTTCGATCACTTAAATAACTGTCTTAACATCTTACGGAAGTTTTCTGGCAAGTTCTGATTTAGCTTATATGTTAAGCCTTCTGCCATGCTTAACATACATACATATGTATAAAAGCGTTTAATATGCCTCATCGATTGTTTAAGAAACAATAAAAACCTTGATTGGAAAAAGAAGAATATTTTTCGGAATGTGCATAGAAATATCTTCCTGAATACTTGAAACACATTGAATTGAGAATAGAGTTAAAGAAATAGTAGGTCTGCGGAAAAAGATTCAATGCGAATGAGGACGTCTCTGCAAAAAAAAAGTTTTGTTTACTTTCTGAGAACGTCCTTTGCGTAGGATTTTACAAAGTTTTCTTTGAGATAAAACTAAATAAAAATGTTTTTTTTTGATAGATAATGCAATATATTTATAAATTATTCTAACTGAAATTATTGAGTAGGATTTTACAAAGTTTTCTTTGAGATAAAACTAAATAAAAATGTTTTTTTTTGATAGATAATGCAATATATTTATAAATTATTCTAACTGAAATTATTGAGCACAAAGATCTTCACTCGTTGTAGCGAAATTCCAACCCTTTAGTGGGAATTGAACTCACAAACGCCAAACTGATAGGTTAGCACACTACCCACTAGTCTACCGGGACCCGGTATATGTTTTTCTAAAATAGAAATAACATACTAAGAACAAAACTGCGTAAGACTTAGGAACCTAAAAGAAGACTTCACTTTTCTAAAACTAATTTAAAACTAAATTTTCTATTTTTTTATTTTAGGAAACATCACGTTTGGTAGACGAACCGACTGCATTAGTCCGTAAACAAACTTTAATTTCTGTCGACTCTATATTAGAATCATATCCGAATTGTTATCCAGTTATATGGATTTGGTGTAAAGTTATTACGCCCATGTTACACGATGGTGACCCCAAAAATATTGAAGTTGCCATGGAGGTATTTTTAAATTTTGCTGATAAAGTAATAATCATAATATTTAAACATTTTTTATATTGCAGTGCTTTAGGTCCAGAGTCCTAATGAATATGAAGAGTATTGAACAAACCAATAAAGCTGAACATTTTATGCCTTGGGTGATAATAAGAACTTTGCTTTCAACTCAATCACGATTCTACTTACAGAATTGTTTTTATTTAGCTTTGCAACAGCGCATGATAAGGTAGCCTAAATTATTTAAATTAAAATATAATAAAACTCTTGAACACATAAAATTTGTTTCTGATGCTTTTTTTTTTCATTATTTATTTAGCACACAAATTGTCAGCATTATTGAATCGCATTTACTTACATCCAATTCCACTGAAGCTTGGATTGTTCTTAATTTTATATGTGACAAAGTTAAAAGCAAAGAACCTGATGCTTTAATTCATCATTTTATATCCCTAGAATCGGTGAGTTTCATTCGCAAATATTAATAACAAGCAAAAATTAAAAACGAAAAAATTCTAATTCTTTTAGTGGAACAAAGAGCAAAATATGCTGATAGCTTTGGAAGTTCTAGCCAATTGTATTAAAGATTTCTCGCATACTGCTCTTAATCTTGCCTTTAATCATTTACTAACCCAAATTAAAGAGGGGAAAATGTTACCTATTATTATTGGCAAAGCCTTTGATTTCTTGTTGCTGATCGATAATCGTTCACAAAATACCCGGAAAACAAAAAGTGGTGCCACCCAAAATCAGGGCCATGAAATCGTTTGGATAACTGAATTACATCAACATTTGGAATATGAAGTTCTCACAGGAATTGAAAATTTTCCCGAGAATCGTAATATATTTATGTCATATTTATATGCCTATTCGGAAGTAAATTTGCAAACGCGTCTCAGACCCCATCAAACGATAATATCCTTTATACATAAATACATGCACGAATGCAGCAGGATAAAAGAAAGTGAAATGCATTTGGAAAATGAACGTCTTTTCAATTCGATGATTCTTATAGCTGGCCGTCTAGCGCTCCGAGATGGTTGTGTTGCATCAACAACATGTGCCTTGTATGCCAATATTTTGAACAACTACGATAGACCGCCAATAGTAAATACTATTATTGTGGCTTTAACCGATCTGTGTAAGAAACATACACAAATTGTTGAACGCATAGTGGGTAGAGTCTTGCGTAAACTTAAATCTCCATTTGAAGTTAATCGCATTGAAACCTTTAAATGCTTTGAAAAGTTGGTACTACAGGATCAGTTAAAACTAAGAGGCTCACTACTTTTAGCTTTACTAGCCGCATTATTAGATGAAAGTGAAGATTTGGCTGCCAGAGCTGAAGAATTTTTTGCCGAATTTTTAGCGAAAAAAAATCCAGCTCTATTTCAAAAATGTCTTATAGAGTGTCCTTTTGTTTTAAATGAGTATAAGGTACATTTTCTTAAAAAAAAAACATTTAAAAAATATTTAATTGCGATAAATCTTCTTTTAACAAAGAACTTTGATGGCTTGGATAATTTCTCAGAAGCTTTTATTAAGTCGCCTTTGAAAGGGGAATCCCAACGTAAGTTACGCCAACAATTATACAGCCACCTAATGGCCGATATGGACGATATTAACATGATATTGTATTTTGGACAATTAAAACTTGTTGCGGGTAAGTAAAAATAAAAAAGGCCTACACTTCTTTTCATCATAGAAAAAAATCCGTAAAAGATTGCAATCGATCTAATTGTAATACCGTGATTTAGCGTTAATGATTGCTAATTTGTTGATTTTTTATGAAATTGTAAGTTTAACTGTCAAAATCCATATAAAATAAAAATAAAATTTTCGCCTTAATATTCCCCCTTCTTAGTGAGGTTACCACATAAATGTGCCTTGGCACATTCATTAGCCTCACTACGAAAATTTTATTTATATTTATATCGATTTCAACAGTTAAACCTACAATTTTTTCCCTTAAATAGAAGTTTAGCTGTTAAACTTCATATAAAGAAAATTAAAAATTTTCTCCTTAATATTTCCCCTCCGTAGTGAGGTTACCACATGAACGTGCCTTGAGGAAAATAGTACTCCAATAAACAAGGCACATTCATCAGGTAGCCTCACTACGAAAATTGTATTTGTATTTATATCGATATCGACAGTTAAACCTACAATTTTTCCCCTAAATAGAAGTTTAACTGTTAAACTTCATATAAAGAAAACTAAAAATGTTCGCCTTAATATTTCCCCTCCGTAGTGAGGCTGCCTGATTAATGTGCCTTGGCCAATACATACTTGAAATTAAATTTATTATGTCACTCACTTTCATTGCGTCAAGATACTAAAAGATTTCCTAGAAAGCTTAGAAAGTTTTCTATCGAGAACAATAAATAAACATTTCTTTAATTTTAAAAAAGCGGTATATGAATAAGTTTTTCGTAGAGAAATAGGTACGATTTGTTTCTTTAAGAGCGGGTATTTTAGTACTGGTTATATTCAAGAATCTATTTTAATTAGCTAATCTTATACTTAATTAATTCCAATATTAACTGATGTTTTTAAGTGGTAGTTTAACCTTGTTGTATTACCATACTGAACAACAAAAAATGGCAATATTTTTTTTATAAATGTCATAATTTTTAACCGACTTCAAAAAAAGAAGGAGGTGTTATCAATTCGTCTGTGATTTACTTTTTTTGTTTGTTTGTTTTTTCCTACAGAACTCGGTCCTTTATGAACCGATTTTAAAATTTTTTTCTTTATTAGAAAGCTTATGCTTACAGATTGGTCCCATTTTTTAATTTTAAAAATTAAAGGGTGTCTCCATACAACATACATGTTTTTTACGTGTATAATGAACTTTATAGGTCACTAATTTAAAATTAAAAAAGTGCATATCCTATAGCTCACAATAACAAAAAGTAATAAAAAATAAAATTAAAAATTAAAGGGTGACACCATAGGTAACGTAATTTCACCTTTATGACTCCATCTTTTGAACCGTTATAGACAAACACTTTAAAGTTGCACAGAATGTTCGTTACTATGTCTGTTATAATAAGTATACATACATATTTTAAATTAAAAATTAAAGGGTGTCCCATTAGTTTGTTTAATTTGATATATATGGCCAAATTGTGAACTGTTATAGACAGACAGTTGAAATTTACAAAGTACTTGTATTTCTAAGTCCGCTTTAATAACAAGTGCAAAATATGAATTTGAAAATTAAAGGGTGTGCCAATAGTTAATGTAACTTTTAAACTGTTATAAATAAACAGTTGAAATTTACAAAGAACCTATATTGTTTAGTCCCATATAACAAGTATACAATGTGGATCTATAAATTGAAGGGTTTCCCCATTATTGATGTAATTTGATCATTATGTCCCTATCTTTGGAACCGTTATGGACAAACACTTAAAAATTGGACAGATTGTTCACTACTATCTCTGGTATAACAAAAAATATAAATATTTAAAATTAGAAATTAAAGGGTGTCTCCCAATAGTTGATGTATATGGACACACAGTTGAAATTTACAAAAAATCTGTATGACAAGGTTCTCTATAACAAGTATTTAAATTAAAATTTGAATTTAAAGGGTGTCCCAATAGGTGACGTCATTTGATATATATGGCCCTATCTTTTGAACAGTTATTGACAAACACAACAATTAGAGAGAATGTCCATTACTATGTCTGTTATAACACAGTACGACAAAATCAAATTTTTTTGAGTACACATGAGTAATGTTAACAGAATATGAAAATAGGCTTAAAATAAAGAAATACGTGTCTCGGCGTTTTGCTATAGCACGTCAGAATTTTAAGAATATCGAATTTAAAGATTCGAAGAACCGTGTAGGTTCACTTGTAACGTTTACTTTGTCACTAAGTGCAGTCTTCTCTCATTTTTCTCCTTCTCTCTCTCTCTCACGTATGAATGGTTTTTTTCCATTACATTACGTTCACCTTTCCTTACTTCACGCACTTGTGCTGAAGTTTTAGAAAGATTCTATTTATAGAACATTACTTATATTTTAATATTTGTTATTGTTCTACATTTTCGTGTTTATTTTGAATTTATTTAATTGAATTTCAACGAGTTAACAGATCGGGTGTCGTTTGTAACATCAAGAAAATAAAATAAAATGAATTGTCCAAATCGAAATTATTTTTGTTTTGTTTGTGACTTATATGCACCTACTAAAAATTTTCGTAATATAACTCGTAGTGTTGTTACTGGATATGAAGGTTATTTTGTTGTTGCATACTTTCCAAATTTATGGTATGTTCCAGAAGTTGTTTGCGATTATTGTTATCGTGGTTTGGTAGAATGAAAAGGTCATAATTCAAAACATCATTACATTGAATTACATTACATTTTTGGGATATTTTTTAATTTTAATTTTTACATGAAAATTAACGCGCCATCTAGCGGAAAAAAATTGTTTTTTTAATAAAAACAAATCCAAATTTAATTCCCTTTTCAAAACTGACTCAAGCATTTAAATCGTTTCACCCATTCTATTTTTATAGAACTTTCCATAATAGTATTACGTTAAAAGTGAACCTCTACGGTCCTTCGAATCTTTAAAATCGAAATTCTTAAAATTCTGACGTGCTACAGCAAAACGCCGAGACACGTATTTCTTTATTTTAAGCCTATTTTCATATTCTGTTAACATTTCTCATGTGTACCAACCACTGTCGTACTGTGTAATAAGTATAAATATTTAAAATTATAAATTAAAGGGTGGCGCAATAGTTTATGTAATTTGATGTATATGGCCAAACTTTTAAACTTTTAAAAACAGACAGACGGTTGAAATTTACAAAGAACCTGTGTTGCTACAACCGCTATAACAAGTATAAAATTTGAATTCGGAAATTACAGGGTGTCGCAATAGTTAGTGTAATTTTATGTATATAGCCAAGCGTTTGATCCGCTTTATACACAGAGTCGTTTGGCATTGGTTTGACCTGAAAAAAATCAGAACCCTGAGCTCTTGTGCCCCTATATACTCCGGAAGCACTGCTCCCCTGGTAGAAAATCGACTGCTATTTGCTTTAGATTATTGATTTTTTTTTTTAATTGACATTTTGTGCAACGAGATTTAAAAAATTCCGCTACAATCTACCTCGAATATAATATAATGATTGTATAATTACCTTCTTAAAGAAACATGATTTTTAAGTTGGTCTGTTTTGAAGTCGATTTTTTTTGCAAGAATAATTTAATGTAAGTTTAAACTACCAACGTTGGCCGCTTAAACTAGAAAATAAAAATAATTAATTATTATCTTAAAAACTAAAAACAAAGATTAAGGATGACTAAATCTCTGATCTCCATCTTAAAAACCCGCTCTAAGAAAAATAAAAAAATGTGTTTCAAAAATTGTTATTTGCTTTGAAACATGTCGTCTTTTAAAATAAATAAATAAATTTATTTTGGCTAGCGTTCGCAAAATATATTTTAATAATTTAATTTTGAATTTGTTAAAATTTTCATTCAGAAAAATCCAAAAACGATCCCCTAATCAAAACTGCCGAAGGTATTTCACTTATAAAGGATGTACTATTTATACTAAAGAAAGTGTGCCAACTAACTAAAGAACAAAAATTAAGTAATGAAACCAGTGAAACGGAAAATAAACCAGATGATGATGCATTGGCAGAAATTAATGAACTTACAGAAACCGCAAATGAAACCAACAACAAAGCTCCAGCAAATAAGAGTGGCTCAGGTCCGGGTGTTGGCAGAGGCAAGAGAAAACGAGAAATAACAATGCCAGAAGCGGTAAGTGAAAGAAAATTTTTTAATTTATGTAAGACGATTTTCTAGAATGCGATTAAGGTATTTAGAAAAAATGCCTTTTAATATTTTCGTGCAAGAAATTAATATTCAGGTTTGTGATGTTCCTTCGTCCTCAAACCGTTTCGAGATCGACAAATGTTGTGATGAGCCTACTGACCATGGCACAATAAACAAGGTAGACTCGTGGAGAAAAAAAGAGTACAACTCTGTAATAAAAATAGGTGCATTTTGTTTTTGTAAATATAAATCATTTTAGGCTGTCAAAACAAAAAAAAAATGTTAGTAAATTTTGACACTGGAAGATGGAGACAAAAAATAGTCAGCTGAGCTCTCGAGTTTATCTGTTATGAATTCGCCTATTTCAGAGTGTCAGCCGAACTCGTTCTTTCGCACAATTACATTTAAAATAAAAAAAAAACATTTCTAAATTGGTTTTTGTTTTAAATGTAATTGTGCGAAAGAACGAATTCGAGTGACACTGTGAAAAAAAAAATAACGCGATCCATTTACTTAAGGCTTACCATCGGCCTGTATAATAGTGAGACATAAATCGAACCTGGCCTGACCTATTTACAACATAATGACGAATATCGTCGCGTTTATTCTTAAACCACGTAAGCGCCAAAAAGTCGTTTTTCAGAAAACGAAAAAAACTTAATAACTTCTTTAATATGGGTTTCAAAACAATTTTTTTTACAAAACATGGCTATGTGACTCTCTGAAGGGTAGAGAAACTTTTGTTTTTTTTTTAATTTTTTACTTACAATTAATTGTAGCCAAATCTGTCGCTTACGTGGTTTTGGCGCAACCAACAAATTGCAAATTTCTGTGTGTAAATTAACATTTATTTTTGTATTTATCAAAAAAAAAAATTTTTAACTTTACCAAAAATGCTCCAATTGGCCTGAATCTTTCCTGATTTTTTTATTCTTAAATACAAAAAAATGGTGGTTGAGTCTTTAACATTTCCAACTTGAAATATAAAAAGCATTATATTTTGTATGCAAATGTCATTTGTATGGCAATTAAGAGGTTTTGAAAATGCATTTTTTTTATTTTTCATACAAACTTGTTAAGATGAGAATGTAGTCTGGTGGCAAATGTTATTTTCTACCATGAAAACCAAAAAAGTCAATTTCGAAAAAATGACGCTTACGTGGTTTAAGAAGAAACGCGACGATATGTTCCTAAACCCGGAACTGCTTTTTTACAAATAAAAATTACAAAAATTTAGGCAGTAAGAATTCTTATTCTAGATTTTACAGAGTTGTATTTTAAACAAAAATTATAAAAAAATTTACTTTCTAAAGTTATGTATTTCGATAACATACCTGATTATTTGAAATACATATGTATATCCACGTTTATCAGTTACAAACCCATACAATATAAAATATTAATTATATTTATATTAATTATATTATATGTACAATATGTAAAATATATATCTCACTTTTCAGATATCACTTTTAGAAAAATCATTAATATTTATACCAACCATA
The DNA here is from genome assembly GCA_949628195.1 of Phasia obesa. Classification (NCBI taxonomy): domain Eukaryota; kingdom Metazoa; phylum Arthropoda; class Insecta; order Diptera; family Tachinidae; genus Phasia; species Phasia obesa. The sequence goes on from OX451216.1 coordinate 60,018,818, forward strand.
TTTAAAAATATTCACAAACATGATGCCAGCATAGAAAAGCCATTTGATGATTTATGTAAAGCCTTAGCGAAACGTTTTACAAATTTAATAGATTATGCTCAACCTGCTGAGTTTTGGAATAAATATCGCACCTCCAAAGTATCAAATAATGCCAAAAATAAAAAACAAACAAAACGAAAACTTTCTAAGAAAAAGAAACGTAAATCGAAAACAGATACAGACGATGATGATGAGGATGATGATGATCTTGATGATAACAAAGATGATGACGATAATTTTGAAGATGACGAAGAAGATTTTAATGAACCGAACGAAAAATCAAATCAGAAAAACTGCAATAAAGAATCAGATACGGATGATGATAATGATGGTAATGATGATGATGATAACGATGAGGAAGACAATAGGCCCTTAAGAAAGAGACCTAAGAAGAAAGATGTTACTTGTACTGAACCATCAATGGATTATATTTTTAAACCAAATATTTAAACTGCAAGTAAGCATTAAATTTATTATTTTCATTATGATGGTTTTTTCAAATTAACACAAGTGACATTTTCTACTTAAATGTGAGTGAAAGATAAGAACTTTTTAAATGTTTGCTACTAAAAAGTATTATGAACAAAATTATATAGTGTGTTTTGTAAAAATCAAAAAATGTTTATTTATTTTTGGCATTGATGGCACTTTTTAGTTGGCATTGAATTGGAATTGGTGTTTCATTGACATTATTTAAAATAATTACTATGAAAAAAATCTGATTTATTTTTTAGCAACTAAAATTAACAACTTTTAGTTGCCAGTTGCCATGCGTAATACAACTTCGGCAACTGACACGGCAACTAAGGTTGGGTTGCTATCCATAATCGACCTATAATAAAATATCGCTTATACAAAAAATATAAAATTGGTTCTTGTTCGTTTCGTGTTCAGAAAAACAGCCACCTTTAATTAAAAAAATGAAGAATACTACATATTACAATATAGGGCCCGATTATCGTTTGTTTAGTTTTTCTGTATGTAGTTTTTATTTATTTGTTGTAAATCCTTCTTTATTTCTTTTCGTCAAATGTATGTAAAATTTATTTGTTAATTTTTCGTGTAGATTCTTTATTTCGACATCGATTTTCAATTTATTCAAACAATTTAGGTTATACACGATAACCCAAGCGATTACACGTGGCTGATTAATGCAAGCACGAATTAACTGTACCACGGTACAGCTAACCGTGGAAGCCAATCAGCCAGTGCGAGACGCAAACCACTTGAAGACCGAGCAACAAGGACGGCCTGATTGACCTTAAACGATAATGACAATGACGCGCGAACGTGTTCCTCAATCCAAAGCTACTTTACGACTCGATTTACAACATCTAAATGTTGTGTATGTCACAGAGTTGCTGCTTATGTTAGTACTTGTTTTCCATTAAAATACATCTCTGTGCACTAAGAACTGTTTACGTGAAAAAAAATAAAAAAATAAATTTTGTTTGAAAATTTATTATTAATAATTATAACATTTATAATTAATAATTTTTTTTGAAATGAACAATATACATATGTACATACAATATACATAATATATATGTACATACATACTATTTTAACATTTGCATAAAATTGTTCGTATAAACAAGGATGGCTTTTTGTTTTTCTTAAAACCATCAACCCGATGTTCTGCCATTCCGCCGTTTCTAAAACTGTGTAACGCACTTAGATTTTTTGCTGATGGAAGCTCTCAACAAAGGAGCGGCAACGATTTTAATATTGGGGTTTCGCAACCAGCTGTTTCCTTCATTTTGTTAGTTCAACTTTCTCCGCCCATTATCTGGATTTAGTTGCATCACCTATACTGGCTTTTTTATCTGATTTTAAATTGTTGTTTTTCTAAGAAATATATTTTAAGTTATGGTTATATAAACGCCTAGAAAAAATAATAAAAAAATAAAAGCTTACAAATCCTTTTTTCTACATTGTAGTTTTTCAACTTGTCGCGACAACAAGACAACAGCTAATAAGCAGTTGTAAGATTTTGATGTGCTTAACAACACTAGAAACACATGTTGTAAACGATAATCGCTGTAAATTTGCATAGACAACTAAAATTTAAAATATACAACACTAAAATAATTAATGTTGTGAACGATAATCGGGGCCATAACAATATAAAATTTTTCTTGTAATTTCCCAAGCCTAGAAGAGTTCAAGGGTGTCCAAAGAGTTCATTTAAGTGCGAAAAAAGTTGTATATTGTACAATAATAATTTAGTTAAAATTCATTTTTATATTTTAATATGATTTTAGTTTTTTAATAATTATTAAATAAACATGGACCTTGGGTCTTCAATCAGTAGGAAGCAACGCTAACCTATGGATTGGCCGCTTGAAGATACCGCTACTCGTCTTCACTTCCTTTACTCGAATTTTTCCGTCTTGGTCTGGACACTCTGCTACTCGCCCCGTCAGCCACTGCATTGCCGGAAGTATGTCGTCCTGCCTCCTACGGCGACGTCGGGCTTTACGTCGGACTACTTGCTCTGTACTTGAAGACTCAGAACGTAGTCTCTCACCCAAGATCGCCAAAACGTCCGCTTGAGTGCGAAAATACGCTGCCATCTCCTATCTCATCAAGTACGGTAGCTTGGCCGACTCTTCTACCAGAAAATCGCTGGGCTGCGCTCGAAGGCTTTCTCCTACTAAAAGATGAGCTGGAGTGAAGGCTTCTCCGTCGTTGGAATCGCTAGTGTTGGGCTAAATTTGAAAGATAAATCGGAACCGGAAGATAAATCAGTAACCAGCTCTAAATGAGCAGCCTTTGAGGTGAAGCATATGAACACAGCTATATACATTTTGACGGGTGGACGACAGCGAATTTTTAAAGTTACATTAATCGGACCGGAAAAATCTACATCACACATTTGAATGGTCGTAGAGCTCTCACCTTGTCAGCAGGCAAGTTTCCCATTATTTGATTCATCAGTTTCGGTTTATTTATATTTGGCATTTATAAGCCAAATCTTATCTCGAAGAAGAGCAACTAATGCAAAACGAAATTGGTCGATGATATAATTTACCAGGTGAGCTTAAAATTGAAGATTTCAATCCCTCAGCTGAAGTAGCTGACGAGGATACATATTCAATCGTTAAGCCCGGCGTTGATGCTGCAAAATTAAAAAGTTTTTCTCTATGGATTTTTTTTTTTTTTTTTTTGTGTCAAAAATGAGTAAAAAATTGTGAATAACAGTTTTCTTTTGATTTAATGGGATTTCCTTATTGATAACATTAGAAAGATTTACCACATGAAAATAATAAGGAATCTCTTCGAAAAAAATCTTCTATTCTTTCTGCTTGAATATCCCTTATCCTAAAAACGTTTCATAGAGAAAATCTTTTTGATTCTATTAGGCATTTTTGGCTCCGTGAAGCCTTTGTTCCTGAGTACCTCACAGCTAGTTATTTATAATTGTGTTACTTTTTAATAAAAAATGTTTTATTCTTAAAAAAGCCTTTGACGATAATGACGATTTTTTCCCAAAAATATGACGATAGTACCTCTAAAACATCTGGCAGCTATGAGTCCAACACGAAGCATCAAATACAACTCGAAGTTTTGTTAACATACTTTGTGTACTACACTGATGAGGTACGAAGTAGTGTGTAATAGTCATGTGTCGTAAAATTGTTATACATCTCTTTCATTTTTAAATCTTTTGAAAGCATTCGTTCAAGCAGAAGAAAACGTCGCCTAGCTGTGTCAAAAGAAGAACCCAATTTATTCGGATTAAAAAGTAGTGACACTTGAAGTCTACCAAACGGCAACTGTTTAATAGTTTTTTTTAATTCTCTTCCCGTAATTGTTCTGACGATAAAACAATAACTTCTTTAGGAACCGCTTCTAGTTCCCAAAATCTTTGAACAATTTTATTAAGAGTTTCCTTAGTTTCGACATTATTACACGTGTTAATGACACGATTCGTTACTGGGAGTCTTACAACGTTTATATTACCGGACACAACCCAACCCAGAAGCTGATGGGATATCGGGACTCCTTCTTATTTGGCCAACGCATAACAATTCGAAGAATATCTCAGCGCCGATCAACATATAAATTTTAGAAATACGCTTGTCGGGTTGATAACCGGAAATCGATCGAAGAACCCAAAAATCTAAAGAAAATTCATGAGAGTTCACTCGACACTTCACAGTGGCTTGAATCTTAAATTTAGCTGCGGAATTAGTTTCTCCAACACCGACAAGGCTGAAACATTTTGGATAAACGAATAAATTTAATTAAAGTCTGTAGTAGATATTTTTTTAAACAATTATTGTACTATTATTATTTTCAACAAACAATAGAAATCATAAATACATATATTAATTTATATGACTGTTAGTTTTGAATTTATTCAGATATCAAATTTGGAAATATTTCGTTTTGCTCCGCAAATGTTTCATTTTGTTCTGATCCCTATGGAAAACTTGAGCTCTGGTATGAACTAGGTTTTGATTATGGCTTTTAGCTTTAAATAAAATTGTGTTATATCTTCTTGTTCGTGTTTACACGATTTGTAAAAGGTCCAAGCCAACGAATCCTCCTTATCAGCATATCTGCGAAAAACATAGTTTTTAGATAAAAAAAATATATAGTTAAAGCTTCAATTTGTATGCAGGTTTTCTCGTCTTTCAATTTGTTCTAAGTATAGGACAACACTAGTAAGTTATAATGCCAGGGTCTGTCAACATGTAGGAGCTTTTTTTTCGGAAAATCCAGCCGATCTGTACCTTTGCACAGGAAGTAGACTCACCAGACTCCTAGAGTATTATTGGTCTCCACCAGTATCAATCTTAGTTATTTTTAGTTTTATTACACCACGTCAAAAAATGAGGTTACAATCCTCACTTGTGGGTTTTAATTTGGTTCTCCATTAGGTTTCTTCATCCAATTGAGTAGATTCTTCTTGTGTTTCTTGTAATTTTAAGTTTTTTTCAAGTCTGATCAACTTTCGGTCAGCAATGAGAGCAATTTTGTGGCTATTTGTTTTACCCCAACATAATAGACAACTCTGACAATTCGTGCAATACGTGCTTGTTTACACAATCAGGCACTGGATAATCATTCTTAAGAATTTACTATTGAAAGTTGAAGTTTGAGATTTTTTCGAATCTGGTCAATCTTCGGTCAGCAATGAGAGCAACTTTGTGGTTATTTGTTTTGCCGCAACATATATTTTTTAGTTAATACTAACCTAGTATCAAATCAAACTTTGTTAGGTTAACATGTTTGCACGGTGATAAGTATTAAAGAAAAACAAATCAAACAAGAGGGAAGCTTTTAGGTGGTAGATAGATGCGAAGAATGCTGAAGAAGGATGTATCAATCCAGAATATGCATTGCATTCTGCTATTGTCTTAGAGCGAATAAAACGAACTTCAAACTTACTTCAAAACTTCGTTTGTATGTTATTTAATATATCGACTAATAATATTTAATTATTTATTTATTATAAAAAATATAATTTAGGAAATAAAGAAAGACTAGTTAAACATTTATTTTTCTCAACTTTCCATTTATTTCATTCATAATGCTTCTGTAAATATTAAAAAATTAAATAACTGCTTAAATTGTATCCATTTGTATCTTTATTTTAACAATCACCTAAACCTTCAACACTTTCTGTTAGTTGTTCCATAGCCTGCTTCGCAATCAAACCCAAAACACCTTCTTGTGACTGTGAATCTTCATATTGTAAAATTTCGACGCAATCCCTTAAAATTGCTATAGCTTCTTGGAGTTTTTCTTTCAGTTTCGTTCCGGTTAAAACCTCAGCTATAAAACCACTTTTAGCCAATAAAACAACAGGGACGTGTAATTCGTATAAAATCATGGCACGCATACGACTTAGACCAGGTTCAAAAACATTCATTACCCGCAAAACTTGTCGACACAGTTCCTCTTTGCGTTCAAGCAAAATATCTGGCAACTCAACCATTTCATATTCCTTAACCCGACCATACATTTCAATAAGATTTTGCTTTAACGAAATCATAATGAAGTGTAAAGGATGTAAAACTACACGATATTTTTTTAATAATTTTTCGGTTTCTTGTAAACGTTCAGCTGACATTTCGGTGGCCTGTAGTTCGGAAACTTCAGCTTGCATAACTGACAGTGCTTTGCGTATGGCATCACTAGAAGTTTTGAATTCACACAACGTACATTTCCATTCAGTGTTAGGATCTAATGAAAATGAAAGAAAAAGTGTTTATAATATTAACAACATGATTCTCGGTTAAGGTTTTAAAGATATAGTCGTGTGTTAGATGATAGATTCCCATTGGTTCCCTTTGGCTACGGAACCCTAGAAATATATTGTATATTACGTATACTATCGTGTTTTTTTAGCTGCATGAGAACTTAAGACAGAAATATTGTTAGAATGAATATTATTTTTATAATAATTTTATGGCATTTATTTTTTAATATGATTTCTAGCATATATCCGCCGCGACTACGAATTACATGGCCCATTCGATCAGTAAAATTTTTGACTACTTTTTGCAATAAATCTGGCCCTATGGCTTGAATATTGGCTTCCAAGGCTTCAAGAGTTGCTGGTTTGTCGGCAAAAACCAGCAAAAACCAAAGTTGACACCAAAGGGATTTTGCAATAAATCGACTGTCATGTATGGCAAGTTCTTGTTGGAACCACATGTCGTTGATGTTCAGCTCGGAACTGCTTGCTCATTTCGAAAGAAAGAAGGAATGATGATGAATGTCGCCAGTAATTACACCGCACCAGACAGTAAATTTTAATGGATGGAATGATGATTTGTTAACGGCTTGAGAATTATCTTCGCTCCAAATACGACAATATTACTTAACCATAACACAATTCTTTCAAATGAGCCCAAACAGCGAATATGCGACGCAAACGATGGTCATTTAGCTTGCACGAGCTGTATTTTATAGGCGCGTAAGCCAAGATCCTTCCGTAAAATTTTTCTCGTAGTCGAAGGACAAAACCCAACAAGTTGAGAACGATGACATTTCGGCGTCTTCTTCAGCGAAACTATCTTCGGCACATTCATTTCTTTGTCTAGTTGATGCCATCGAATCGAGAAGAATAAAATTAATGCTAAAACGACCATTTGTTCCCTAGGCTGATTATGTTGATTGTAAAATGGATCAAGTGCTCAATGACTTCCACAATTTGGAATTATCGTAATGGTGTTAAACGATTCATGAAGACTTACCAAACCGTTCTGAACAGAAATGTCAACAGAGTTTTACATTCTCAGCTGTCAAATCATAGTTATCGATAGTTCTAATGCAGCTAAAAAAAACTCCCGATACAAGGACCGGCTTTGGGTTTTTGGATAAAGGATATTTTATTTTTTGGCAAAAAAGGATTTTATTTAATCGTTCCTTTCTAATTTATTTTTCCTTCCAAATAATAATGTTTCTTAAGTTCCTCAAAATAGGCGTTTGTTTAATTAATAACCTCTTCATTTGGCGCAATTCTCTTACCACCCCAACTATTTCTTTAAATTTCGAAAGAGGATATCGTCGCCATATTGAATTTATCCGAAAGCTGTGACTAGTTTTCGTCGGCAATCGCTTTATTGCTGACATGACATCGCGTGCATTCCAAAAACCTGGCCATGACAGACACCTCTTTGATGAAAATCGCTAAATACCCTTTTGAAGTGATCTAACAGTTGCGGTGATGATCGAGAGTGAGCAAACGTGGCATCCATCGCGCGGATAGCTTTTTCCTATCCAAATATTCACGCGAAATGTTATGTACGCGTTAGGTATAGCTACCTTCATCCTCGGCGACTTCACGCACTTTCATTCACCGATCGTCCAATATCATTCGATGAGTTTTATCGAATTTTTATGCCGTAACGTTTGATACGACCGCAACGGAACTCAGTAGATCAGTTTTTATATATCGAAAATGGTGGTGCAGAGCCTCCTTAGTATTTATAAAGTCTGTCTTTGGTTTCGGTAATGGCTTGTCTGCTTTCAATGGGTGTAACAACAACTATAGACTAATAAACTAATAGACGCAGCTTGCTCAAAAGTAAAGCGATTAAGTTTCAATTTGATAAGTTATTTTTACTACGAGGCGTCGCGACGTTCGTTTAGCTATGTGCTCTCCTATGCTTGAAAACAACAACGGCTGTCTTTAGCCATTTGATTACTACAGCGGCGTAAAGATGACAACACTTTGATCGCCAAACCCAGTATATTCAATTTATATACTTAAAGTTGTTAAACTTACCCAAAGGATCTGACCACAACAGCCAACCCTCTTCACATTTACTGCATTTAAAAGTGCTAAAATTGGTACCCAATTCGGTGGGATCTTTGCAACGTTTACAATCACACGAAAAGTATTTTCCCGTTTTTAAATGTTCCTGCCTTTCGGTAGTACCATTTAAAGTATAAGTATACGAATGCTGTAGCTGTTGTCCAGGTTCCAAGTCGACCATAGCACGTAATCGTATTCTAATTAAATAATGAAATATTAAAAAAACTTTTAATTCAAATAAAAAATTAATAAATCTTACCTATAATCGTCACTGGGATAAATACTGCGCATTGTATTTGGCACACAGTTGTGTGATAAAATACCCGTTATCGGATATAATGATCTGAGTGGAAATCCTTGCATAGATTTCGCCTCAAAAGCATTAACTTCTAAAAGCCCTACAACTTGCATTATAAGATTCTCGGAAAAACGTTCACCTAATTTACATGGCCCTCTTAAATATTGTGCTATATTGACCAAATCAGCATGCCACACTTCAGTATTTTCACGACGTTCTTTATCATGATATTCCATGGGAGCCACTTCTTTTTCCCAACGTTCAGGATTGACTTCTTTGGCCAAAAGTACTCTAAAATTATTGAATTAAATACAAACAAGGTATTAAGGAGTGAAAGAAGAAAAGTAAACTTTATTTCTCTAGTTATATATTTTTTAACTTTTATAAAGGGTTTCCCAGATTCACGCACGCTTTGCCGCTATTTGCGTAGTTGAGTTTTGGCAACCCTGAAAAGCAATTTGACACTCATTATTTAGGATTAGATAGAATTGAGCCTTGCACTAGAGAACGTTTTCGCCTACTGCATTAAGAGAACCCATGTTTCATTGCGAACAGCTAATACATGCACAACTACGATGAAAATAAGCCGGGTCAGTAATAACTGTTACTAGTGCTCAATATCGAAACAGCGTTAAAGAGTATTTTCTGCCTAAATTGCATGATATTAATGTGGACGACACACGGAGGGGCCATAGCGTTAAAAAATCGATTTTCGAAAGCGCTACTTTCGATTATCTTGTTTGTGATTTTTATACTATATCAGCTAGAGGATCTAGGAACAGCATTTTTTTTCTCCCAGTTTCAAGTGTACTCCTATAAGGTTAGGCCTACTGTCAGACTAATTTAATTGTTTGACCAAATTACTTACTTCTTTAAATTAGTGATGTTGCTCGTTAATGCTTAATGTTACTGGCAGCTTTTGAGCAGACATAACGGTTTTGGTCTGTACACACCTAAAGTTGCATAATTAAAAATAAGGGAATGTGAATATATTTCGAGGGAAAAAATATTCACGATAGTTTTAAAAAGGGAGAAAAAAAATATAAAATTTTTTCCCTGCTCTACGATGGTCAACTAAGCCACATATCCAGTCAAACAGGGCGAAATAAAAATAGAGTATTCTACAGCGTTATAAATTACAAATTTGAAATTAGCATTGTGAACAGCTATGAATACAAAAAAAGCTCCAGCTTCCTCTGAGATGTGGAAGGTCACTATTCAAACTAGACGTGTTAAAGTAAAGATTAGAACGAAAATTATCTGCCTTTATCTATATACACTTCCGTCTGTCTGTCTGCCTGTCTGTCTGCTTTTCATTGACGTTCGCATCATGTAAAAACTACTGGATGGATTTTAACAAAATTTTGTGAGGTCCCAATATAGGATACTTTTTATCCGCAAAAATATCTTAGAAAGTTGAGGAAAAGCAGTGAAAGTACGCAGTTGAACTAACCGGATATGAATACTTTACTTTTAATAAAGTAAAAAAATACATAAACTGATACGTAGCATGTCTATAAAAACGCCGGTATTACCATATAGCAATAAATCGCCAGCGAAGTAAAATAATTATAAATTGGCTATGCTAGTTTCAAACTAATTCACCTAAAGAACACCACAAGCGCTTGCGAAGGTTTACATCGCACTAACCATCTGTCTTATCTACTACTACTGTGCCTTTCCAAAGGAAGTAACACAGTTAAAGTAGGCATTAATGGCCAGAGTGTTACTTCTTTTAAAAAAAATAAAACTAAAATCGTAAGGGTCTTTGGTATGGATTGCTTTCAAAGAAAAATCGAACAAAATATTGAAGGACGCTGACGAAGTGGCGGGCACAGCTAGTTATATATAAGTGTAAGTGAGGTAGTCTGCTATCAAACAGAAAAAGATTCAGCACAATATCTTTCCTACGTGCAAAACTATGTGCTTTTAACTTTTGGTTTCGCAATGTCGAAAGAATTCGTTCTTTCGTACAAGTGCATTCAAAATAAAAACAATTTTTTTTAATTTGTTGTTGTTTTAAATATAATTGTAAGAAAGAAAGAACTCTGTCGACATTGTGAAACAAGCCCTTAATATGAGAATTACCATATTTATCAGACTTTTATCAGTTTATGTTACTGATTTATGTTATGCAATTATGTTATGTTAAGCAGTTATGTTATGTTATACCGTATAATTTTTAAATTTAAAATCGTCTAGTTTTTAACTCAGAAAATATATAACATTGATATAAATTTTGCGCGCTAACTAAAAGAAAATGTTCGAAAATTTAAAAAAAATGCTGAAAATTGTACTCCTTATTTTGAAAAATCTGGACCATTGTATTGAAAAATTAAAAATTGTAATTTTAAATTGCCTTAAGTTCGCTCCTTTTAAAACATAATTTATAGAATAATAGAATTTGAAAATCAAACAAAAATTGATGAAATGTCAAGCTCTAAAAAATTTGCAGGTGCAAGGTAACCAACTTTCAGAATACTTAGCGTTACCGCTGGCAAGTGGATGGTGCCCATCGTCAAAACCTAAGCTCAGATACTTCTCTGCTGTAGCCATGTAAATCGGCCTAGCCCTTTATAAATGACTGAGTTATTTTGATTCCGCCCCTCTGTGCTAGATATTGTGTTTGTATTGCTTGCAAAATTTCCAGCGCTAAAAAAAGGGTTTTTACCTTGTACTTTCCACTGAGGTAGGATAAATAATTATAAAAATAAATCAGAATCCGAAGATTCCGGCTTCAAATATGTAATTCAAATTCTTTTTCAGTCAAATTAAAAGCGTTTAGGTATATTTGTCTGTCACAATTGCTATTTTATCTATAGAATCGAGTGGGTTGAATAATCTGTTAAACAGTTGTGCTGCGTAAAGTTTTATCTTATTTGTTTTACATTCTCGGGAAAATTTCGGCTTATCTCCCGGGAAACGGGAAATTAGCCGATGACATTGTTTCCCGGAAATTCCCGTTTCCCAAATCCTATTCACAGCTAGAGCTGCAAACAATCGATAGTACTATCAATAGTATCGAGAGTTTTCTTTCGGCTTGATTCAATTGATAGTCTTTCAATATCGATACTCTCGTCAAATTTTGAATGGAAATACGAAGTTGATTAAGTGTAGTCAACGACACATTTGTAGCAACTTATTCGACTCAGATTGTAATGTACAAATAGAAATAAAGTAAATCATACTTTAAATCATTTCAAATAAAGATGGTCACATTATTTAACTGATATACTTTGGTAATAATTATTAGTCAAATTTAGCTGCCTAAAGGCCCAACTATAATATGCATGAGATATCTTAAGCAACTGTGCAATTACATATAAATCATATGTGGCAAACTATAATGTACTTAACAACACTTTTCGTGAAGTTTTGTCAAATGTCATTTGCTTAAGTCAAGTCCGAAACCGATCGCACATTCCGTACGGAAACAGCTTTTTGTGCTTTGTGTTTTACATATGTATGTACATTCATAAAAAATTGCAATGGAGAATGAAAGTGAACAAATTATATCTAAATTTAATATAAAATGTTTAAAAAAAGAAGTTTCTATAAGAAAAAATGGAGGCGTTGTATAATAATCGTAATTAAAAAGAAAGAGCATTTTATTCAAGGTATATTTATTTTACTAGGTAGTGGCATCCCTACAACAAATACAACAATACAAGAAAAACATGTCATTTTGTTGTTGCTTTGTAGTTCGAAATGTCAAAAATAATATAAGAAAATTGAGAAGGCGTGTATGTGTTTTATTGCTTTCTCACTTCTACACTATAAAATTTCTGCACACATACAACTTTTGACATGTCGAACTACTAAATCAGCTGGGCGGACGACACTACCTAGGAAGATAAATATACCTTGATTTTATTGTTGAGTTGAGTGATGCACATCGCTGTATTTTTTAGTACTTTTGGCCAAAATTACACAAACAGCAAAAAATGTTGAATTTTTCTTAAAACTATTAAAAATAATTATTAATTTGTATATGAATGGTATTAGGTACATAAAATATGTTTATTTAACACAACACATGTTAACAAATTTCATTTATTCAGAAAAAAAATTATTATTTTGCAAAAGTACGAATTAAAAAAATGTGCATAATAGTTTCTAAATACATGTACATAAGTACATTGTAGCCACCTAAAAGTCTTCAATAAGTTGCTAAGGCATTTGACAGACTTTTCGTTAATTTTTTGACATTAGCTTAAGCCAGCTTATGCATATTATAGTTTGGCCTTAAATCCGGCGCCTCTGCCAATTAATGAAATATTCATTCAAATACGTTCTTTGCCCAAAATTCGACAGTAAAAGGTAACGGGAACAGTGTTGCATTGGAAGTTGCAATAACAGTTAACAGAAGGAATGTTGCAATTAAAACTTATGCGATTATAAATACAAAAAGTCAAGAAATTAGCAAGCTGTCATTGTAATAGATGCTAGCTCAAAATGCAACTGCAGATAGTATTAGAGTTTCTGCCCAAAACTAGACAGTTGTCTAGTATTAGATAACCGTTGAGATTAGAATTGCATTGGAAATTACTGCTCTAGATATAAAAAATGTCATGTGATTATCAAACTGCCCGCGTAATAGACGCAACTTGCGCAGAACTCGGCAGTATTAGCTAACATTTAGCGGGATCAGTCTTGCGTTAAAAATTATTGCGCTAGAAATACAAAAGGTCAGGGAATTATAAAGCTAACCTCGTAATGGATGCAGCTACCCTCTTGATAGAGTTAAAATTCGACAGCCAGACAGGCCAGTAATAGATATTATATAACATTTTATTATTTTCATATGAGTCCATTTGTAAATTCTTGTTTCCTTTTTACGCCTTTTACGTTTATGATTTTTCGATTTTCATGCTTTTTGTTGATTTTAAAAAGCTTCGATAGTATCGATAGTGTCAATAGTTTGTAAGTAAATTATCGAATGGGCCGACTATCGATAGTTTTGCGGCTCTATTCAAAACCCTACAATGTGTAATTTATTATTCGGCGCAAAAATATCAAAAGAAAAAATTGTATTATCTATTTAATTTAATTCTTTTGTAAATTTTGGCACACCCTTTATGAACTTGAAATCATGCGATATTTTTTTTTTTCATTTGTTTTCATGGGTGCTACAAGTAACAAATACCTTTTGCTTGTTAAATTATTTATGTTAAAAAAGTACAACAACAATATTAGACAAGACATTTCTGGGGTATAGACAGAAGAAGAAACGCAAAATTTGCCTAGAGGCTGAAATACAATAGCTTTTAAATATAAAAAATTTAAATGCTTTCGTTATTAAAATAAGTAAATACAGTGCTGTTCCATTAAATATAGCCATATTTTACTACATATTTCGAAAAAGAAAAAAAAACATACTAAATCTTCATAACAAATTTTAAGGTTTATATTTTTGTGAGACCGAACAAGTGACCAACTAATTTACTATAGACGGGTTTTGATAAAAAACTTTTTATTTTTGGGAACTGCTGAGCACCGTTTTGACATAGGGTCAACAAGTTTTTGGCATGGCTCAATCGGAATATTACTCCATGCTCCTTTTACTAACGCCCACAAGTGATCTTTGTTTGTTGCATGTTTCCCTTAAGAGCTAATTTAACTATTTGCCACAAGTTCTCAATGGGTTTAAGACTGGCAACTGAGCAGGCCAACTTAAAACATCAACCCTATATTTTTCAAACCAATCTTTTGCCCACTTCGGTGTGTGTTTCGGAGAGATGCCCTTTAATCAGCTGTTTCAACATAATAACCATCTAAAACACATGTCTAGGACTGGCCAAACCAGTCACTGGACCTTAGCCCTATTGAAAACTTTGGAGGGGAGTTAAGAAACAGAAAAGCAAAGTGACAATTTCAAAATAAGAACCAACTTTGTAAACGGTTTGACATTTAGTCGGTTGAGCACTAGGCATAAACTGACTGGTAGCGTACGAAATAGAAAAAAAAAATAATTGTCCAAAATAACGGGAGATACACTGGTTATTAGAGACGTAACATAATATAATTTTTTCGGGTAGGGAGGGAAAATGCCTAAACGCATCTCAGATACTGTCGTTACAGTTCTGGTATATAGGGCTTGCATCCACTAAAAACGCTTCCTATAATAAAATTCTATAATTAGCAGTAGCTACATATACATATACACGATTTACAAAATATACTTATTAATTTGTGCGCCTAGTTTTTTAAGTTGTTTTCCGTTTTATAATGTTAGAAGTTGTTTTCGTTTTAGGTGAACAAAGAATTGTTTTTAATATTCATAATAACATATGTATGTAAATATAAAATATAAATAGATTTTTTCTCATTCCACTAATGCATATTTTTATTTTAAAGGTAGACAAAAACTCGCGTACTTATTACACAGAACAACAAAATTTAACAACAGTTTTCATCAAACCGAGTTTGATGTGCAATGGTAGAAGATAAAGGGTATTTTTTATAGAGGTATCGAACTTTAAGTTGCAATAAAACAACGATGGATTATTCGATTGACATGAATTTTATTTATCCTAAAGATAATCTTGTGGCATTACATTTTAAATATGATTTCTGGCTTATGACCGCTACAGCTGGCGCGGATGTAGTCCAATCTGGAGGTCCAATTTTCGATGACTTTTTCCAACATTTGTGGCCGTATATCGGCAATAACACGGCGAATGTTGTCTTCCAAATTTGTGGCTTATCCGCATAGACCAATAACTTTACATATCCCCACAGAAAGTAGTCTAGCGGTGTTAAATCACAAGATCTTGGAGGGCAATTCACAGGACCAAAACGTGAAATTAGGCGGTCACCAAACGTGTTTTCAATAAATCTATTGTGACACGAGCTGTGTGACATGTTGCGCCGTCTTGTTGAAACCAAATCTCCTGGACATCATGGTTATTCAATTCAGGAATGAAAAAGTTAGTAATCATGGCTCTATATCGATCACCATTGACTGTAACGTTCTGGCCACCATCGTTTTTGAAAAAGTACGGACCAATGATTCCACCAGCCCATAAAACGCACCAAACAGTCAGTTTTTCTGGATGTAACGGTATTTCGAAATACACTTGAGGATTACCTTCACTCCAAATGCGGCAGTTTTGTTTGTTGACGTAGCCATTCAATCAGAAGTCCGCTTCATCGCTAAACAAAATTCGCTTATGAAAATCGGGAACAACGGTAATCTCATTTTGGGCACTATTTGCAAGCGTTGTTCAGGCGTGAGTCTATTCATGATGAATTGCCAAACCAAACTGAGAATAAATCACTTGACAGCTAAGTTAAGTCGGTCGCCATCTTGAAAAGTAATGCCAACTTAAAGTTCTCTACCTCTATAAAAAACACCCGTTAGAACGTTTTCTGGGTTTACTAATGGTTCAAAAAGTACATTTTTTCTCCAGCTACAAGATTTCTTTTGGGCCATTCCTTCTTAATATATAATGAGTGTCAAACTCAAACAAAAAAAAGAAAAAAGATATTTTTGCAATATTGAAGAAAATATCTGTATTTAGTAGTTAAAAGAGTATAAAAGTAAATAAAATGTGGTTGGTGTATTGTTTTCTTTAATTTAGCGAGGTTATCAAACAATAAAAATTAGATTTTACATTTTAAATTAAGGTTTTCATTTTAGGTCTTTTTGTTTTTAAATAATAAATCGGGGATGATAAATTCATTGCAAGAGTACTTTTTCCGTCATAATTCTGATTTTAAAATTGCTATTGCACAGTTTTTAATATATTTTGAATAATATACATATTTATGTGTTTTGGAATACTAGGTGCGATCGCGTACTCAACATTGGGTGCCCTCGGGATCCCAATTATACCGAAAACTGTTCCCGTACTGCATGATTGGGTAAAAGAGAGTAATTTTGAGAGAAAGTGTTCTTCTTCTTCTTCTTCTTGCACGAAACAGTCCAAACATTTTATTTCGGCTAATTGTGAAAATACAAAACTATCAATTATTTGAAAATAAACAAACAAAATTAAAATTAAAACAGTTTCAAAGCTTTTTTCAGTGCCGAAAACATTGTTTATGTTATGTTGTTACAAGGTATATTTATTTTACTAGGTAGTGGCATCCCTACAACAAATACAACAATACAAGAACAACATAGCATTTTGTTGTTGCTTGTAGTTCGAAATGTCAAAAAACATATAAGAAAATTGAGAAGGCGGGTATGTGTTTTATTGCTTTCTCACTTCTACACTATAAAATTTCGAAACACATACAACTTTTGACGTGTCGAACTACTAAATCAGCTGGGCGGACGACACTACCTAGTAAGATAAATATACCTTTTGTTGTTATGAATTCAAGTTGTTTGGAAAACATTAAAAAAAAATTAAAAACAAAAATTAAGAAAAAGTAAATAAAACATCAAAAAATTATAAAAATTAAAAAAAAAATAAAAATTAAACAAACAAAAAAAATTCAAATAAATAATAAAATTATAAAAAAATTAAAAAAAAAACTTATAAACAAAATTTAAAAAAAATGTAATAAAAATTTCAAGAATAATTCAATTTTACAAACACAAATGAACAACAAACCCAAATGCATACAAACATACATAAAACACAAATAATAGATAAAATAACAGCGCTCATTCTCGCATGAACAGATTCTCGCAATAAGCATCAGTCGAGTCGGCTCGGCTCAGCAACAAGCGGCCACTCTGTACGCACCCTAACAATGGTAGATTATTTAATGTTTGCCATTAAAGTACAATTAGGTTTACAAAAGTACTATTTCATGGTTAAATCAGTACAACAGTACATGGTCCTAAAACCACTGTAGTCTACTTGTTAATTTTTGCTAGTAAAGCGCTTTTTTTCATATTTGGGAGAGTAATTATGCAAATTATTGTTTTACTCCCTCGTTGCTAGTTTCTGCTAAAAAAGTTACTGAACAGACCTATTGTGTTTTCAGCTGTCAAATACTAATTGAGTAAGCTTAGTTGAGCATTTGTAAACAATAAATTAAATTGGGTATTAGATTTCTATTAGAAGTATCGACAAGAAACTTAGAATTTCCCACAACATGTCTGTCAGATTTCGTATATTTTTAGGTCAGAATTCTGATAGAATTAGTATACTATTCTGAGTTTTTTTGTAGACGTTTCTGTCAGATATATTATGGTGGATGTCGGTTTATTTTTCTGGCTGGGTGTGTATTCCTTCATTAATTTTTTTTCTATCAATAAAAGGATTATGGTGCTCTTTACGACTGAAATACACAAAAATGCAACAATTTTGGAATTGTTAAATCGAAAATTGTATAGTTTTGAAATTTTAGATCAACCAGACATGCTCTTTACAAATAAATAGTAGAATTATTTCAAAAATATTTTAATTTTGTCGTTAAACCATTAGTATGTTAAACTAAAAATACTGCCAAAATATTCTGATGCACATAGAAATATTCTTATAAACGTCCATGCATTTTGTATGTACATATATACGAGTATACATATCCCACACATAAACAGATTTACTTTTTTTTAAATAAAAAATTTCTATATATGTGCATATGTCAAATGTATATACTTGAAGTATACTTCTATATGTTTACAAGTTCTAGTTAATATTTTCTGTTTTTCATTTATTTACTCGTAATTAATGAAATACAGTCACTCCCAAAAATGAGAGCTCACTTCTTTTTAAGAACTTGAAATAATATTTTAATAAAAAACGCTTTTGGTGGACAGTGGCCTTGGTGTTCACCAACCGATTATGAATCAATAAAATTTAACACAAAAATGATCCTTGTATTTCTTTTCATCTAATTGTATGAATAACGTGTCAGTTACACTATCAAGTAAACAGATACAAAGAATGAATGAATGAATGGAAATCCGGGTATGAAAACAAACAAAATTGCCACATAATTTGTAAAGAACAGAAGCAAATGTTTCGTTTTGTTTATTTTCGTACTCTGATGTCATTGCAAGAAAACGAATTTCCTAATCTTTTTAAAATTTAAATATTTCCGTTCTAAACACTACGTCTTGACTAGCCATTGTATTCTTTGAACATGAACAAAGCGCGGGCAGAATAGGGAACAATCATTTGTGTACTTTCTGTGTGGAGAAAACGTATCGATGACCATGCTCCGATAAATTATAATTTTCTGTTTCTCGACAATGTCGTTTTAATGCTTATAGCACAGCAAATAGGATTTGCACGCTTGATCAACAGATGGCGTTTTTTAAAAGTCAAACTTTCATACTAAAAACAGCATTTGAAGACAGACATCGTTGTGCGAAGAAATGTTCGAACAATGCTGTTTGAACAAGAACATGACATAGACAACGTCGAGAATCTTCACGAGAATTTGTTCAATGGTTGAAAATGAATTTGTTCAATGGTTGAAAATTAATTTGTTCAATGGTAAATTTTTTTTGTAAATAATTTCTTAAATATTTTTTTAATTACAAAACAAAGCAACAAAATGATATTCAGTGAATGTCATTTCAATATTTATTTGTGTATTTGTATTTTTCAATTGTGTACGTTATAGGTATAAGCTCAATAAATTTTTTTAGTTTCCAAAATCAATGCGATAAACATTGACAACTTATGGTTTCAACAGGATGATGCTACGTAACATATGTACATACATTTCACGAAACCATCGTATTGTTGAAACGTCATTTTAGTCATATTATTATTTCAGCTGTTTGACCTGTTTCTTAGCCTCCAAGATCGTATGAATTGACCTCGTTTGATTATTTTGTTTGGCGGTAAGCAAGGTCCATGTTCCAACAATTCTTAAGCAAATGAAAGTCAACATAATTCATGCTATTAAAGGCCGTGGATTCACTATCATACTTAGTCGTTCGATCTGTTCAAAATGTCATGTATGCTCAAAAAGCATGATTCTACAGGTCTGTACTTCTTTTTTGTTTAAAAAGAGAAGTACACTCAGGCAATTAATGCCTATATTAAATGTGTTATTTCCTTTGGAAAGGGATAGGAGTAGATAACAGATGGTTAGTATGATAATAAAGCTTCTGGCAACACTGCAATTGCACGTTATGATTATTTTTAGAACAGTAATGCAGGGCCTCTGGTGTTATTTAGGCGAATTAGTTTGAAGCTAGCATAGCCAATTTATAATTATTTTACTTCGCCGGCGATTTATTGCTATGTGTAATACCGGGGAAGGAGGGCGCTGTGATATGCATTATTATAAAGAAAAATTAATACATATCAGAAAAATTGATGTTGCCACGGCTGAGTATTGAACTCATAACCATTGCTTAGTACAGCATCCTCATAAATTATACGCCAGGTCTGTACATATTGATAATCTTTTTAAAAAAATTCATAAAATATTTTTTCCATGTGATCAGACTTGCAAAATCTTCTTTTTGTATAACAGTGAGGCAACTACAACGCCATTTTTAAAAGATTTTTTGGGTAATAAAGATTAAATCGTACGATTACGTAAAATAATAAATCCTAGCCCTAATGACATTACTCCAGAGTTGCAAAATCTTCTTTTTGTATGTATAATAGTGTGACAACGCCATTTTTAAAAGATTTTTTGGGTAAGATAGAACCCTGTCTGATTTTTTGTGATTAAATCGTACGATTACGTAAAATAGTTATTCCTAGCCCTAATGACATTACTTCAGAAGTTCTTGAAAAAATTGTAAAAAAATCGACTGTCAGCATGCCTTCGAATTTTAGATGAAACTAGCGTCCTGACAATATTTTAAGTATTTAAGTATTCCACACCAATTGTAAGAATCCATCCTCTGATAAAATTTAAAAATTTATAAAAAATTATTGTAAAGCACTGTAAGAGGTGTTTAAAATATTTTAATAACAATGTAATTCCACAAAGTAAAAATTCAAATTGTATTCAACTGGCGCCATCTGTTGCGTAATAGTAAAATAAATAAAAAAGTGTGTTGAAAATATCCCAATTTTAAACCAACATTTTCAGTACCTTTAAACCGGAAATTGCGTTTATCACTGCTTTTTCTCTTGGAAATAAGATATAAAAAGTATCCTATATTGGGATCAGGATACTAAGGTACCTCCTCACAAAATTTTGTTAAAATCCATGCAGTAGTTTTTACGTGATGCGAACACAAACTAAAAGTAGACAGACAGACGGATAAGAGGTACTATTTTATTATTTAAGGTGAATTTTTTTTAATTATTATTTTTTTTTGTTTATTAACTGGCAGTTTCACAATGTCGAAAGAATTCGTTCTTTCGTACAATTACACTCAAATAATTGTAATAAAGAACGAACTCTGTCGACATTGTCAAACAGGCTCTAAAAATTTTTTGTAGAATTTTTTTTATTTTTCATGTTTTTATAAACTGTCACTTGATATGTTATACTTTGTGGGATTTCGTTGCGTTGCAAAAATAATAACAACAAAAACTTTATAAAGAGTTAGAAAATTCAAAGAAAGTCGGATTCAAGCAATCGGCCGTATGACTTAAAGCAATTTGTCTGCCGCTGATGATTTTAGGAATGGAAATAACAACACTTTATAATAAATTATATATTTACACTATACACCTACTTATGTATACCTGAGTGGTGTTACACAATCTAGTTGTGGACAACCTTTCGCATCACTCAAAATATTATAAAATTTCACTTTGGCTTTCGAAAACACTAAACATTCATTCTTGACATGATACTGTTTGCCATTTTTATCTTCTTGACAATCTACACACAATGGCCAGGTACATTTTGGACAACGTTCAATTAAATTAACGCCATCACAATTCACATAACAATAACATTCCAGGCAAACAACAGGACCATTACATTTTGGACCAAAAGCAAAAGGTACTTCTTCAATCAGAACGTTCGCGGATTTCGTTATTTCTGGACCGTTTATTAAATAACGTCCTAATACCGGATTATAACGTATTTCAGTATGATTTATAAGAACTTGTGATGCAGTGTATGGCATTTTTAATACTGAGGCAGAAATGTTTGCGATAATATTTGGTTAAACTTTTTTTGTTTGAAAAATAGTGGGAAATGTTTGTGCATGTTTTATGTTGGTTGGTGCCAAAGAAACAATTTTTAATTTTTTGCTTTTTAATTTTTAATTTTTTGCTATGTAGGTTTTTTAAAATAAAATGAATATTATTATCTTGAAAAACAAAACAGAAAAATCATCTTTACTTGTGTGTTTGTAAATTAGGAGGAATCTATTTATTCTTTTTGAACTTTTTAAAAATACTGGTTAATTATACGAATTTAATACCTAAGTTTTCAATTTAAATGAAGTAATTTTAAATGAAATATTATTTAAAAAAATTGTTATTGTTTACAATCAATGTTTCTGTTGTTGTACAAAAACAAATTTCGTTATTCTAAAAAAACCAAAGAGAACGCTGATTTGAATAATTGTTTAAATCAGATCGACACTATTTAACCCCCTTAGAGTGGAGTCTAATACATATTCCCGATTTTATTACAATCTATGCATATAATAAAACTTTAATAAAAAACAATTTTTAAACTTTTGTCTGTCGTTCTCTCCGTCTGTCTGACTGCCTGTGTTCGGATCACGTATATATATAAAAATATAATATTTTTTTTCTCTTGGATTCTGGCAAACAAATTTGGTATATGGCAAAGGTACGAGACTAAAGCGCCAGGGTGTGATTACCTTAGTTTCCTCCAAAATCTGCAACGCGACCTATACCTTCGTATAGGAAGTGAGACTCAAACTTCAGCTAGGTAAAATTAATAAGAGTTTAATGTAATGTTGAGGTCAACGAGATTGCTGACGAACTTGCGAGACTGGGCTCGGACGGGGAAAATTCAGTTAGGGTAGAATCGGTTAAGCCACCGATTAGTCACTACTACAGGATGATATCAGACTGGGTAGTCAGGAGAACCAACGTGTCTTGGGAAGTAGGGGGGGAATGCAGAGTGTCAAGGTCAATCTGGCCTAGACTGGACGCTGCAAAAACCGAGATACTCTTGGGTCTAGACAGGAAGGTTCTAAGAGCCGTGATAGGGTTGATCACTGGTCATTGCGCCATTAGGGCAATGACTAGCAACTGGGTCGTCGGCACACCGGACTTTTGTAGGATGTGCGAGGATGAGGAGGAGATAGAAACTGTTGAGCACGTCGTGTGTCACTGCCCGGTATTACAAAGCCGCAGACTTAGATGGCTAGATGATAGATTTCTCGAGGGGCTCTTCGACATCGCGTGGTGTAAAATCGAGGATGTCGTCGGCTTCATCAAGGAATTCGGGTGGCTGAGTGATAGGTGGCAAGAAGCATAATAAGTCTCTCTTTTTCCTCCCAGTTTTCTTAGTTTTAGTTTAGCTGAAGGGAATCACAATGGACCCAGTGGATGTGTCATATTTGGCACAACCCTTCCTAACCTAACCTAACCTTAATGGTGCTCCTCCAGTAAAAAAAACTTGAGTTTAATGGCTCTCTCCCAGTGAAAAAATTTAGTTTAATGGCTCTCCTCCAGTGAAAAAATTTAGTTTAATGGTTCTCCTCCAGTGAAAAATTTATTTTTTTTACAAATGGTGTTCCTCCAATGTCTTACTTATTTAATTAAAATTAATAGGTTATACACGATAACCAAAACGATTACACGTGGCTGATTAAAGCAACCACCAATACAGTACAACAGTACAGCTATTCGTGGAAGCCAATCAGCCAGTGTGAGTAGGACATAAACCACTCGAA
This sequence comes from Phasia obesa, assembly GCA_949628195.1. NCBI lineage: Eukaryota > Metazoa > Arthropoda > Insecta > Diptera > Tachinidae > Phasia > Phasia obesa. Next base: position 60,042,146 of record OX451216.1, read on the forward strand.
GGCCGAGCAACGGCCTGATTGACTTTAAGCGATAATGAAAATTGAACACGCGCTCGTGTTCCCCAACCCAGATCTACTTTACGACTGAATGTCACATTTCCAAGAGAAAATAGATATAAAATAGTGAAAGTAGGTTGTTTTACCGATTTAATAATAACACTGACACAGCACTCATTATCTTTATAAATGGGAAACTTTAGACACTATGTATTTACATACAGTCTGTCAAGAAAATGTTTTGACATAGTGAAAAAGTTTTGCTTTTGACTTTTATAATAGAAAATGTTGTTTCCTCTTAATTTTTATTTTTTTACTAAATTAATTTTATCTATATGTTAACTTACAAATAACATCAAAAAAGAAAACACTGTAAAATAAGGATAAAATGGTCATTCTACGGGAAATGGATAAAAAAGAAGTAATTTTTTTTAAACTTACATAGTCTGAAAAAAATATTTCGATAAAACAAGGGAAAGTATTTTTTTACTATGTCAAGCTGTTGTTTACCTGGTGAACAAGTTGTAGTGTATCGTGGTGGGAACATTGTTTTCGGCCATGTTGTTTAGCGTTTCCAAGCAAATAGCGTCGGACAGTGAAAATAATTTCGTATATTTTAATTTGACATAAAAATACAACGGGTAAAGGTAAGAATTTTACTATAAAACTCATAAATAGAATAAACATGTATGTAGCTTGTCCCGCCAGTCACACTAAAACTTATATAAGTTGTATTTCTAACCTTAAAATTTGTCGTGCTATAAGGTAGCTTTTTGGAAAGTAAGAATTGGTTAATTGTTGAACGTTTTAGCATATTTTTCTGGTGCAAGGTGTTAAGGGGTGGTTAAGAGGTGGTTTTCTTTTTTATCCTAACAGTCACAGTGACTGGTGTTAGAATCGTCGACCCCGGAGCACATGCCTTTAAATCAAGTTGTGCAAATTCTTTAAGAACCATCATTAAATATATGTCGCAATCGGATTTATTATCAGTTTTCACAGCCCATTGATTTCCAAATGTGTGATTATAATGGTTAATAGTTTAATTTAAGAAAATGGTTGAAAGCATTTGTGTTGATGAGTATAAGAAAGTACTGTGATGATTTTTTCTCAAATTAATAAATAAAGCTTAATATCTCATAAAAACTACTTCAGTTTTTGGCCGATTTCGTATTCGTCCCACCATTCACAAAACGATTTCGAAAGTGGAGAAAAAGCAGTTAAAGTACGCCGATTTGTTTCCGATTTAAAGGTACTGCATACTTTAAGGCATCTTTTATTTTTGAAAGCAGTGTATTTTAAGCAATGTTGCGCAACAGATGGCGCTGTTTTAAAATAATGTCTGTCTTTTACAGAGCTTTACAATAATTTTTAAAATTTTATAAAAATTTTAGAATTTTTTTCTAGGTTTGGATACCTTTATATAAAGTAAACACGTAAGAGTCTTAAAATTTGGTGTGAATTACTTTCAAAGCAATTACGTTTGTGGGCTCTGCTAGTATGATATAAAGCATTAAAAACCTTTTTCTCGTACAATAAAAAAATAGTGCATTTGTAATAAAAAGAATAATTAATGAAATACAAGCATTTTGGAGAAAAACCAACGGCAAATTGAAAATTGTTTTAATAATAATCATTATGCATCGATGCAAAAAGAGCTTTTTTAATTAGCTGACAGCAAGTGCTTATACAGGGTGTTTTTTATAGAGGTATAGAACTTTAAGTTGCAATAAAACAACGATGGATTATTACATTGACATGAATTTTATTTATCTGAAAGATAATCTTGTGGCATTACATTTTAAATATGATTTCTGGCATATGACTGAAACGGTTGGCGCGGATGTAGTCCAATCTGGACGTCAATTTTCTATGACTTTTTCCAACATTTGTGGCCGTATATCGGCAATAACACGGCGAATGTTGTCTCCCAAATGGTCAAGCGTTTGTGGCTTATCCGCATAGACCAATGAATTTACATAATCCCACAGAAAGTAGTCTAGCGGTGTTAAATCACAAGATCTTGGATTGGACATGTGTGACATGTTGCGCCGTCTTGTTGAAACCACATCTCCTGGACATCATGGTTATTCAATTCAGGAATGAAAAGTTAGTAATCATGGCTCTATACCGATCACCATTGACTGTAACGTTCTGGCCACCATCGTTTTTGAAAAAGTACGGACCAATGATTCCACCAGCCCATAAAGCGCACCAAAAGGTAATTTTTTCTGGATGTAACGGTGTTTCGACATACACTTGAGGATTACCTTCACTCCAGTTTTGTTTGTTTTGTTTGTTGACGTAGCCATTCAACCAGAAGTGCGCTTCATCGCTATACAAAATTCGCTTATGAAAATCGGGAACGACGGTAATCTCGTTTCGTAATAAAAATGCACTATTTGCAAGTGTTGTTCAGGCGTGAGTCTATTCATGATGAATTGCCAAACAAAACTGAGAATAAATCACTTGACAGCTGTTAAATCCGTCGCCATCTTGAAAAGTAATGCCAATTTACAAAATCTTCAAGGTCAAAATCGCAAAAAACTTTAAAAAATTCAATTTTTTTTTTTACCTTTTTTCCCCTGTTCAGGTCCATAGGTAGCAAACCGTTCAAAATTTAAGGAAACAATCAACTACAAAAATGAACCTAAGATCTCAATAAACAACTTTCTAGAACATATGAACTTCCTAGGAACAGTTTGCTACCTATGGACCTGAACAGGGGAAAAAGGTAAAAAAAAATTTAATTTTTTAAAGTTTTTTGCGATTTTGACCTTGAAGATGAAGTTTTTTTGATTTTATATGTTAACAATTTTTGTTCTTTATGATAAGAGCTACAACTTTGCCTCAGAGAGTATATCAAAATTTCAAACGGTTTGAAAAATATGAGCTTGAGTAAATGATCATTTTTTTGCAAAAATTACATCGAAGCCCCACATCTTTGAGGGCCCATAAAAAAACTGGAGGACTTTGGGCAAAACTGGGAGACAGAGGTCTTTTTTTTTGGTCTTTTATCACGTAGTGGTGTCCGTATATGGTTATTTTTTTCTGTGTTGCACGTTGTTAGCCAAGGAAAAATACCGTTACTGCGGAACTCAACTTGATTATAAAAGTTTTTAAAAACAATTTTTTGCCTCTCCTGAAAATTGTGAGTTGTGACTGTTTATGATTTAGTGTGCGACATATAAACAGTATTAAAAGACAGCATTCAGAAATTATTTATTTATTTTTCCTATGTGGCTAAAAAAAATCGCAAATAAATCTGTTAGAAAAGCGAAAAGTGGCAAATGTTCATGCGGCTTTCAGATCTTGCTCGTGCAATGGCACTGTTCACTTTGTTCTATTCTAAATGCTTTTTTGCTTGCTACTGCTTTTGTTGAATTTTAAATTTTGACAACTGATTGTGCTCTTCAAATTGCTTCTGCTTTCGAAAAGTGTTCGCCTATTCAGGTTTAGCATTGATTAGCCTGTGTGTTTTGATTTTTATTTTAGCCGTCGAAAAGCTAATATTTTGGTGTTTTTGCTAAAAAAAAAACTAGTTATGCAAAAGAAATAAAAATATGTACTTAAAGTCTATACTTTATATCAAATTTTATATGAAAATTTTGACTTAAATTATACTTCAAGTAGACTTTATTTATTTTGACTACTGCCCTTAAGTCTTTAAAACTAGGAATAAAGGAATTAACATTACACGAAAAAACAGGTGTTTTTATTGTTAAACAATATTTTAAAAATAATTTCCAAGCAAAATGAGCCTAAGGCTGATGTCAGAGTGCGAGGCCAGAAACGATAATATTTCGTGCTATACCAATAATAAACTAAGATGTCAGAGTGAATTCTGTATTAAGCAAAACATTTTTTTTGTTTATATAATTAACTAACTATCCCCGGTGCGCTTCGCTACAACCATCCACAAAAATACAATAAACAGTTGGAAGAAAAGTGTGGCCAAACATTAACTTGAAAGCGCACGCTCTTCTCACATCAAAAAGGTTTTAGTTTATATGCAAGGTACGATACCTACTATTCCCATTCAATCTGTTTTTTGCTAGGCTATTTAGTTTTTATAGGAGGTACCACTCCCACTATCCTAATCCAGTCTGTATTTTGCTGGACTATGCACATTACTCTGAGGATTACTTGTGCAAAGTTTCAAGACTCTACCTTTTGTAGTTCTCCAGGTTCACGATAATAATTTTTCACTTTGTATGGTTGTTACCACGCCCACTGCATCAATCCAGTTTGTATTTTGCTAGACTATGAACATATTAGTATATGGGTTACTAGTGCAACGTTTTAAGGCTCAATATATTGCAGTTTTCTAGATACACGATAATAATTTCTTACTATATATAGGAGGTACCACGCCCACCATTCCAATTCAGTCTGTGTTTCTCTACATTATGTATCTTAATAACCTCCATATTAAGATACATTGATACTGATGCAAAATTCCAAGCCGCTACCTATTACAGTTCTCTAGATACAGTATAATAATTTTTTACTTTGTATGGGGGCTACCACGTTCACTGTCCCAATTCATTCTGTCTTTTGTCTGATTATATGCATTTGCGTATTGGGGTTACTCATGCAAAGTTACAAGGCGATATTTATTGTAGTTCGCCAGGAACAGGATAATAATTTTTCACTTTGTGTGGAAGGTACCACGCCCATTATTCTAATTCAGTCTGTATTTAGCGTGACTATAAACGTTAATATCGGGGTTATCGGTGCGAAATTCCAAGGTGGTACCTAATTCAGCTCTCTAGATACAAGATAATACTTTTTTCAGTTTGTATAGGTATGGCTATGGGTATACTATAGCACTATATTCAGTAAAAAAAATTACAACAATTGACCCTAAGGACTTTTTGTATAAAATAATATAAATTTATTTTACAAATTATAAAATTTAATAATCTTTCCCCGTCTTGTTTTTATTAGCCTTAGTATCTGGCGTGATGTTGCACTGACATTACGTTACTTAAATTTCCTTTTGATATTTGTTGGTTAAAAAATAAGGAAAATACATGTTTAAATAAATATAAGAAAATTATATAAATATATTTGTTATACTGAATATTTAAGTCTTATTAGTCGAAATATTTATTATTATTGAAGTAATTTGAAAAAAATATTTTTTTAACTTAGAAAGAATAAAACTTCAAAAATTCAAATATTTCGAATTTTATATAATAATAGCTGTGCCCGCCATGTCGTGGGCATCCTCACAATGTTTTGCTCGATTTTGCTCTGAAATTATTGCACACCAAATTTTAAGACTCTTATTTTTATAGTGCTTCAATTATGGTTTATGTTTTTATTTTATATAAAGGTAACCATCCCTGGATACAATTCTAAAATTTATAAAAAAATAGTCAAGCTTAACTTCGTTTTTATTCTCTCTAAGAGAGAATAATTTAAATTACAAATTAGGTGATAGTATTAAATAAAAATTGGGAAAATTAAGTTTTTAGACACCAGGGGGCCTACTGCGTATTTCGATCCGAAAGAAAAATCATTCGAAATTGTATGTCTTTTATATTGAGTTTCGAACAATTTTTCTTTCGAATCGAAATACGCAGTAACCCCCCCAGCAGAGCGGAATGCACATTTTCTAGACAGCTAGGTAGGTCCGTCATCAGCACTCTTCCTATCGATCTACTTTGGGTAGTGTTTAGTTGTAAGCATCATTTATTTAACCAACCAAATCCAGATAAAGAAATACGAGAAAACTTGTATTCAATTATCAATCGTCAGTTGGTGAGAACGAAGTCTACCACTACCTTAAGCTTCCCTCTTGTTGAATATTTTTACTTTAATATTTACCACCTTATATTTATTGTTGCTCCTCCAACCTTTGGTTGGTGTGTAATATAAATAGTTCGACTAATAAAATTTAAATTTTCAAAATTTATAAAAAATTCTAAAAATTATTGTAAAGATCTGTAAGAGGTGTTTAAAATATCTTATAACAATGTAATTCTGCAATATCGCATATCTACGAAAAAGTGTTTATCATTATATAACGTAGGAAATATAATAAGAATTTTTTTTAAATTAATTATAATGGGTGATTTTTTTGAGGTTAGGATTTTCATGCATTAGTATTTGACAGATCACGTGAGATTTCAGACATGGTGCCAAAGAGAAAGATGCTCAGTATGCTTTGACATTTCATCATGAATAGACTTACTAACGAGCAACGCTTGCAAATCATTGAATTTTATTACCAAAATCAGTGTTCGGTTCGAAATGTTCAAATGTGACAAATTTTGTTCAGCGATGAGGCTCATTTCTGGTTGAATGGCTACGTAAATAAGCAAAATTGCCGCATTTGGAGTGAAGATCAACCAGAAGCCGTTCAAGAACTGCCCATGCATCCCGAAAAATGCACTGTTTGGTGTGGTTTGTACGCTGGTGGAATCATTGGACCGTATTTTTTCAAAGATGCTGTTGGACGCAACGTTACGGTGAATGGCGATCGCTATCGTTCGATGCTAACAAACTTTTTGTTGCCAAAAATGGAACAACTGAACTTGGTTGACATGTGGTTTCAACAAGATGGCGCTACATGCCACACAGCTCGCGATTCTATGGCCATTTTGAGGGAAAACTTCGGAGAACAATTCATCTCAAGAAATGGACCGGTAAGTTGGCCACCAAGATCATGCGATTTGACGCCTTTAGACTATTTTTTGTGGGGCTACGTCAAGTCTAAAGTCTACAGAAATAAGCCAGCAACTATTCCAGCTTTGGAAGACAACATTTCCGAAGAAATTCGGGCTATTCCGGCCGAAATGCTCGAAAAAGTTGCCCAAAATTGGACTTTCCGAATGGACCACCTAAGACGCAGCCGCGGTCAACATTTAAATGAAATTATCTTCAAAAAGTAAATGTCATGGACCAATCTAACGTTTCAAATAAAGAACCGATGAGATTTTGCAAATTTTATGCGTTTTTTTTTAAAAAAAAGTTCTCAAGCTCTTAAAAAATCACTCGTTATACTACTAACACCCGTATTATTGAGAATAGTCGAGCAAAAAACCTAGCGGGGCGGCGCAGAGTTGAGGCTCAACTATAATATACATAAGCTAGCGTAAGCTAACTTAAGTAACTGTGCAATTACATATAAATCATATGTGGCAAACTATAATCTACTTAACAACACTTTTCGTTCAGTTTCGTCAAATGTCATTTGCTTAAGCAAAGTCCGAAACCGTTCGCACATTCCGTACGGAAACAGCTGTTTGTGCTTTATGTTTTACATATGAATATATATTTGTAAAAAATTGCAATGGAGAATGAAAGTGAACAAATTATATATAAATTTAATATAAAATGTTTAAAAAAAAGTTTCTATAAGAAAAAAGGGAGGCGTTGTATAATAATCGAAATTAAAAAGAAAGAGCATTTTATTGTTTACGAGTTGAGTGATGCACACCGCTGTATTTTTTAGTACTTTTGGCCAAAATTACACAAACAGCCAAAAATGTTAAATTTTTATTTCGAAATTTTCTTAAAACTATTAAAAATAATTATTAATTTGTATATGAATGGTATTAGGTATTAAAATATGTTTATTTAACACCTTTTTGTTAACAAATTTAATTTATTCAGAAAAAAATTATTATTTTTCAAAAGTACGAATAAAACAAATGTGCAACTGTGTCATGATAGTTTTTAGATTCATGTAAGTACACTGTAGCCACCTAAAAGTCTTCAATAAGTTGCTTAAGCATTTGACAGACTTTTCGTTTATTTTTTGACATTAGCTTAAGCCAGCTTATGCATATTATAGTTGGGCCTTTGGGCAGAATCCAAACATTTTGGAAATAACAGCCATTTGTAAAGGGCTAGGCCGATTGATCTAAAATTTGACATGAGTATAGCAGGGGAATATCTAAGCTCAAGTTTTGACGGTGGGAACCATCCACTTGCCAGGGATGGCACTATGTATTCTCAAAGTTTGGTACCTCTCACGTGCACACTTTTTAGACCTTGGCATTTCTTATTTTTTTTTTTAAATAATTATACATGCTCCTAAAGGTCTAGTTAATACCTATAAAATGATGGTTTAATCTATAAATTATGTTTTAAAATGAGCAAGTTATAAGCTTTTTAAAATTAAAATTTTTGATTTTTCGATACCCTGATACACCGATACCCAAAATAAACGCCAAAAATCCCAAAATTGGAATTTTTTAGTCTTTTGCCCATAAAGTCCACTTATGGACTAGGGCTCATGAAATAATTTCAGCAATAGTTGCGAGTATTTATTGCTTTATTACTGCAGTATTCTTTTTCCGATCCCAACTTTGGGATTTTAATACATAAGGGCTAAATTTCGATGTAAAATAGGTCAATTTGTAGGATCTCCATCTTCTACCAGGCTGATCAATTTTACACAAAATTTGATTTAAACGTACGTACATATTGTTAGCTTACACAAATATATAACATTTTTATATATTCCTTAAGAACATTTTTTTCTATTTAAAAAGAGATTGATGGCCCTTTTTAGGTTAAAATACACAAAATTCAATCGGCCTAGCCCCATACAAATAGCTAATGTATTTCCAAAATATTTTGATTCTGCCCCACTGTGTACTGTGTTATATATAGGAAGAGTGCTGGAATAACGTGATTTTTCGAATTAATGCTTGCTGATTAGGACAGGAGGGTCGGGTACCCCCATACAGAGTAATTATCCTATATTTAGAGAACTGCAATAGTGACCGTGTATAAATTTGAAATAGGCTTCTCTGAGAAAAGCGTGCGTTTCGAGTTAAAGCTTTCCCACACAATTACCTCCAAGTGTGTATTTCGTGAGGATAGGTGCAGCGAAGCGCACCGGTGAGAGCTAGTCTCCTACATAAAAATATTAAAAGTTTTGTGCGTCCAAATTTTAAACGAACTGTTCTTAATTTTTGTTTGTCTTTTTGTATAAAAAAGACTCAAACATTCAAATCACTATAAAATGTAAGATTAAAAAAAAAACAAATCTTTATGTAAATACATACATCTGTATATACAATTTTGTATCAGTTTGAAAATTCTTTTTTCAATTAAAATTATTTTCATATTTATCGCTATTTAGTTTATCAATTTCTGTATATTATAGTTAACATTATTATGCCTCTTATTATTTTAAATTTCAATATTCTGAACAAAGTAAGTTCTTTACATTTCACATACTAACCTCAAAGGTGTTATGCAATCCAATTGTGTACAGATTCCATCATCACCAACATTACCAGCAAATCTTACATTTGCTTCGGAAAAAATTCCACATTCTTCCAGATGATCGACCGAATCTACACATGCACTACACAGGGGCAAATCACATTTGACGCAACGATCCATGGAATCACCATCTTCATCGAATTGTAAATCGCGATAACATCCCAAGCACACAATGCCGCTATTTTGTTTGGGTCCCCAGGCAAATGGTAGTTCATCAACGACAACATCACCTTTACGCACGTGCTCAGTGGTTATAAGACTACGACCGTAACGTGGATCGGTATCTATGCGTGATTTAAACATTGCACCACAGCTATTGGGTTTTGCACTGATAGGTGTTACATTAATGACTGGAGTATTTAACGGGTTATTGGAGGATTTCGAGTTTAATTCTTGTAATTCAATAATTTTTGCAAATTTTTATTAAATGGGTTTTAGAAGAAAAAATATTATTTCTTTTAAATTTTTCTTTAATTAAAATTTATTTTCTTAACGAATGGTCGATATTGCTGCTGTCTGTCTGCGCTCGTTGTATTTGATTAATTAAATCGCAAGATTTTTATGTTGTTTGTTTTTCAGCAATTTTATATGAACAATTTGTATCTAGCTTTTCTAAATTGTTCTTTTACTCAATCTATTTTTATCGAAAATTGTTTTCTTTTATTGATAGAATGTTTTTTCGCTGAAATCATTTCATCTTGTATATATATTTTAAATCTGAATATGTATGTACATATGTATGTATGTATATACATATGTACATATTTTGTTTTTCAATTAAACTCACGTGTAGAAGATTGTTTAAAAGAAAAATCTAGTTGTTTCTTTTTTAAATATTTGTTTACACTTTTTTTCTGTTTATGTATGCCATTAGAACTTTTTACAAATAATATCTGTCATCATTTCTTTAGACTAAAAATCTATTAGTGTGCACAGTGGTTAAAAATACTTTTTATTTTGGAAATAATTCGGGAGCCCCAGAACCAAAGAAGATATTTTAATGAAATTTCACAAAGCCAAAACGGAGGTGTTTTTGAGTAGAGATACGGACGGTCGGCCCCCTAATTTGAAGAGGGAGGTTTGTGGGTAAGAAGCCCCTAAAGTGTGGTACCCCGAGCATACATTTTTTAAATGTCAGTAAAAAATTATTTATAATTCAAATGTGAATACGCATATCCTTAGTAGTAACGCATATCCTTCTGTCTGTCTGCTTTTCATTGACGCTCGCATCACGTAAAAACTACTAGATGGATTTTAACAGAATTTTGTGAGGAGATACCTAAGTATCATGGTCCCAATATAGGATACTTTTTTCCGCAAAAATATCTTAGAAAGTGGAGAAAGAGCAATAAAAGTACGCAGTTGGACTAACCGGATATGAATACTTTACTTTTTATAAAGTAAAAAATACATAAATTGATACGTAGCATATCTTAAGGCGGAACTAAAAACGCCGGTATGTGGAACATAGCACTAAATCGCCGGCGAAGTAAAATAATTATTAATTGGCTATGCTAGCTTCAAACTAATTCGTCTAAAGAACACCAGAAGCACTTGCGAAGCTTTACTATCGCACTAACCATCTGTCTTATCTACTACTACTGTCCCTTTCTAAAGGAAGTAACACAGTTAATGTAGGCATTAATGGCCAAAAAAAAAAATAAAAAGTAAAACCGTAAGGGTCTTTGGTGTGGATTGAATAAACAAGACTAATACCTAAGTAAATTCCCGAAATATTAAAAAATATGAATAATATAAATTAAAAAAAAAAATATGAAGAAGATTCATTTTCCCATACATTTTGTATGGAGTGATTATACGACGCCATCTTCATGATAGAATACATTTATGTTTACGTTACGTTGTGAAAAAATTTTTTTTGTAGACAATTTCTTAACGACATTTGTTTTCCACCAAATTTGTGTGACAATTGTTTTTGTAGCAATTTTTTTGCCACACATTACCTGTAGATGGCGTTGTGTGTATAAACTTTTGACAGCTGATTCATTTGCACAGTATTTCCATCTTATGATATTATGTTGTGCAGACGTGTGTCGCAATTTATTAGCATTTTTTCAAAAGTGATTTCAGTGTGATGAAGAGCTCATTGTAAATGATTATGATCTTTGTGATTGCGTGCGCATCGATAATCAATACAAAAGTTAATAACCCATTACGCAATTTATTTTTAACTATTAACTATAAACAGTCGTAAAGTAGCTCTGGGTTGGGGAACACGTGCGCGTCATTGTCATTATCGCCGTACTTGTCGATCGGCCTTCGAGTGATTTACGTCTCACTCATACTGGCTGATTGGCTTCCATGAATAGCTGTACGGTTGTACTGTATTGGTGGTTGCTTTAATCAGCCACGTGTAATCGTTTTGGTTATCGTGTATAACCTATTAATTTTAATTAAATAAGTCGGACATTGGAGGAGCACCATTTTAAAAAAACACAATTTTTCACTGGAGGAGAACCATTAAACTCAGCTTTTTCACTGGAGGAGAACCATTAAACTCAAGTTTTTTATCACTGGAGGAGCACAATTAAACTCCTGTTAATTTTACCTAGCTGTATTGGGAGTCTAACTGCCTATACGAAGGTAAAGATCGCTCTGCAGATTTTGGAGGAAGCTAAGGCAATCACACACTGGCGCTTTGGTCTCGTACTTTTGCCATTTAGCTATTTATTGAACTGAACCCAAAACAAAAACAAACTAAAGACAACTTATAGCCAATGCGAAAAAAAGAAAAAAATTGGTCATAAATTATAATGGTTCTCACTCCAAACATAGCCAATTTTGAAACAAGAATTATTATTATTGTAAAATTCATCGGAGTGCAATGCACCGATTTAAAAAAAATGTTCACAGATTTTGAAAACTTCATACCTTGGCTGTATACTCCATAACCCCCCCGTCTCCATTAGACATTAACATGTCTTAACAAAAGTCAAACTTCATATAAAAAAACATTATTTTTAATAAAGGATTTGACAACCCCATGGTTAATTAATGCAGAGTAACCACTTTTATCAACAAAAAAATTTTTTGGAACAAATATTTCCCGTTTTAAGAACTCATGTAAAAAAAAAATTTAATTTTTATATCGTCTTCGAGTAACTTGGAGTTAATTTTAGCCTTCTAGTGATCTTTTTATCCAAATCGGATGAACTTTTTCAGAGTTGTTTTAAAATATACTAATGAGAACGCTTGATTAAGGTATTAAAATTTGCCGAAGAAATCTTAAATAATTTCTGTGTACCTATTAAAAGTTGAAATAAAAACTAAAAAGGAAATAAAAACTAGACTAAACGCTGGACTAAATACATCGGACTTAAAGAAGACTGTAATAAGAAATAAAACGATAAGTCACAGAATTATCAAATTGTTCCGTATATAATATGTAAAAAAACAAAGAGAAGCGACTCAGTTTCTGATGAAAAACATGAGTTCTTAAATGTTTCAGTTATATCTTCAATTAATATTTACACTTTTTGTTCCTTTAAATATGGTTTATCAAAATTTGTGCACCAGTTAAAATTCCTGAATTTGTTTCATATTATTTATTGTAACTTCAATTTGTATGAACTAACAATGAGTACTCAGATTTTAAGTCTAAAAGAAAAAAATTAAAAGAAAAGAAATAAATCAAGTTAAGTCAGACTCACACACATAGGGTTCCTTACTATGTTTAGTACAACTTTAAAAATAAAAGTTATTAATTTTTTAACGTCTTATGGGGAGCCCTTTAATTTTTAATTATTTTTAATACTGGAGTATATTACTAAATGCCCTGTCTAAATATCAAGTGTCTGCCTTAACGTTTGAATACAAGGTCATATTCCTCAAATTTGCGACGTCTAGGGAACACCCTTTTACTTTTATTAAATTATTTTCATTACTTGTTGTTACAGTAGATATTGTAAAATATAATCTGTGTAAACTTTAAGTGTCAGCCTATTGCTGTTGAAATATAAGGACTTTCTACGAAAATATCAGGAGCCTAGCTATTGCGGTTCAAACAATAAAGCAATATAAGTGAAAAACATATTTTTGCGGAACACCCTTTTATTTTTATAGCGAAGATGGTAACACATCTCCTGTAAAAACTTCAAGAGTCTACCTAATACGATTAAAAATTAAAGCAATATACGTGAACACCCTTTTATTTTTAGTAATTATCATAGCGGCCGTGGCAACATATCTTATGTACAAATTTCAAGAGTCTACCTATTACGTTTCAAAAAATAAGGCTATATACATGCAAATCACGACACTGTTGGAGTACCCTTGAATTTGTACTATTTGTAAAAATTGCCATATTAATAATTACAACTGCTGTGAAAATTTCAAGAGTCTACCTATTATAGTTCAAAAATTAGGCCATATATATGCAAATAACGTCACTGTCAGCAAACCCTTTAATTTTTGCTATTTGTTATAGAGGCCGTAGTAATATACCATCAGTGAAAATTTCAAGAGTCTTATCAAATATGGTTAAAAAATTAAGCCATATTCATGCAAATCACGGCATTATCGGAACACTCTTTAATTTTTAGGTTTATTTCTCTATACTTGTTTGTATAGCGAACTAAGTTTTAAATACTGTTTGTAAATTTTGAGTGTATGCCTCCTACAGTTTAAAAAATAAATACATACATACATATATGTGAATAACACGTCTCTATCGGAACATCCTATAAGTTTTAGTATTTGTTGCTATAGCGGCAACAGTTATACATCTGCGAAAATTTCATCATTTATGTTTCATCCCTTTGATGTTCGGACGATAGTAGCAATGTCCCTCCTTATTAGTCGAGCGTAACCACGATCATTTAGGATGTTACGGGCCAGCGGGTTTGGATGCGTTTCAAGATTTATGAAATATGTTGCTGCATATTTCGTTATTTGTGCTTGTAACTAATGGCATGTTTAGGTAGGTCTTTGTGAATGTTCGAGTTTTTAATATACCAGGTTGCGACTGTAACCATTCGTAAAATATTCACCTTTATTCTGTTTGGCGACGGCAACATCGTCGCCGATTTTGAGGCAACATCACTTTAAGACAACATCAATGTTAATTTGGTATTCCCTAAATATGGTGTGACGACGTTGCCAGTTTATCGATAAAGTTAATAAAATACACCACACATATCAAATCCCTGAACCAAATAATTTATTTTGGTTTATGTTTTCGTTAAAAATTAATGTGCATAAAACAAAGTGTATAAATTAAAATAAAGGTGTTTACAATAAAATAAAAATATTTTCTATTTCCAATGGAAAACATCTCAAAGAAAAATTTAACATCTTTAAATTATCATCAGGTAACAAATTAGTGATAAATTAAAAGTCGCCAATAATGTTAAAAATTTGTCTAAAACTCTGCATGCTATGACCTGGAAAGCTAATCCAAAGTGTGGATGAAGATCAACATGACACATGCTAAAAAAATGAAGTCGAACTGCATATTTTCATGGACGGACTCGCATACATTTTAGCCAAGTAAAGAAACACCAACATCTGTATTTTACTCATAAAGGATATTTTTCAATTTGAACAAATAATTTAAATAAAACAAAAACATAAGAAACAAAAATAAACAATTACATTTTTTCTATTAAAACTAACAACAAATTATATTTACATATGTAAACGTTCTTCTGTTTTTAATTTGTTTCATTATTTTGTTCTACACAACACCAAAAACACTGACGACAATATCAAGGCCAATTTATGGCAACATCAATGTCACATTTCCTTACAAAATACCAAACACATGTTGCCAGTCATCGATAAATGGCAATATTTCCAACGGGAATACCGATTTTCAACAAACTATAAAAAACAACGACATTTGATATTGCCGTCGCCAACTAGAATAAGGGTGATTTCTATTTCCGATGGTCAGAAGACATCTGAAAGTAAAATTAAGCATCTTCGAATTACCTGATGAAAAGTTAGTGTTAAATTAACTGTTGCCAATGGAGTCGAAGATTTTGTCTCTGAAAGCTATGAAATGGAAAGCTAATCCAGTATGGATGAAGACATGACACATGCTGAAAAACGAAGTCAAATTGCATCTTTTGATGAACGGAACTCTCATAAAAATTTTATCCCAATTTTTTTTAATATTGAACAAATAATTTAAATAAAACATAAGCAACAAAAATTAACATTTCATTTTTTTTTCATTAAAACTAACAACAAATTATATTTACATAGGTATATAAACTTTATTATGTTTTTAATTTGTGTTATTATTTTGTTCTACACAACACTAAAAACACTGACGATAATATCATAGCCAATTTACGGCAACATCATATTTTCTTACAAAATACCAAACACAAGTTGCCAGTTATCGATAAATGGGAATATTGCCAAAGGGAATACCGATTTACAACAAACTATAAAAAACGACGTCGTTTAATATTGCCGTCGCCAACTGGAATAAGGGTGATTATGTTGAAGCCTTTGAATAAAGTAAAATTTTTAATAACAACATAAAATAAGACATATCATTCTTCAACTGCTTAACGCAAAGCTCACACTTAAAGTGGGACACGACAAACTTTTGTTTTTATGTTAAACTAACATTTTTAATATTTTGTTGACTTCCCATTATTGTCAATAACAGCTTGAAGACGCCGTGGAATACTTTGAACCAAATTCTTGCAGACATCGGGTTTAATATTGTACCACTCTTCTGTAACAGCTTCTTTTAATGAGGCAATACTCTTTGGCCTGCGTTTTGCCACTCTTTTTTTAATTCTGCCCACAAATGTTCTATGACATTTAAGTCTGGTGACTGGGGAGGAGTTTCCAAAACTTTTGGGCAATTATAAAGAAGCCAAGTACGGGCATTCCAAGACTTGTGTTTGAGGTCGTTGTCTTGGTAGAACACGAAGTCTTCTTTTATACCAAGATTTTCGACGCTCTCTACCACGTTTTCTATCAGAATGTCAATGTAATATTTTGAATCCATAACTCCGTTAACAAAATGAATTTTACCGACCCCGGACGCCGACATACACCCCCATATCATAAGGGAACTACCACCGTACTTGACTGTCTTTTTGATAGCCTTATCATTAAATTCACAACGAGGTTTGCGCCAAGCGAATCTTCTTCCATCCGGTCCAAAAAGGTTTATATTCGTTTCATCTGTGAAAAGAACCTAATAAAATAATATTTAAATAGAAAAATGTTCGAAAACGGTAGCATAAATATTATTACTTTTGACCAGAATTTCGAATCCATACTGGAATATTTTTGAGCGAAGGAGTATCTCAGTCGTTGGTTTTTCTCCGATATTAAAGGCTTTCGACGACACGATCTACCATGTAAATTATTATCCTTGAAGACTCATCGGACTGTTTCTGCACTGACATCAATATCTTTTACTTCTTTTAATTTATTTTTTATGTCAACTGCTGATAAAAGTGGATCATTCTCGATCAGTTTTAAACAAAATCGCTTATCGCGGTCCGACAACTTGCATCTTTTTGTGCAGTTTCTCTTTTTATTTTCAACACTGTTGGTAGCTTTAAAGCGTTTAATGATATTAAAAACAGCACTTTTACTTTTATTTACTATTTGTGCAATTTCTCTTATTGATTTATTATTTTTGAAATTGTTTATGATAATTTGTCTTTCTTCAACTGTTGTTTGAGGTTTACGAGACATTTTGCAAAAATTAATAACTTACCACAATAAAATATCGAGAAACACTAATTTGATGTCATGACGCGTCATTAGCGTATTAAAAATAACGGTAATTCAAAAATAATGCACGTGCCCCACTTTGAAAGTGAGCCTAAGGTTGCCAGAAAATTAGAAAAAATGTTAAAAGAAACTTCTTAGTACACGGTAAAAAAAAAGATATGCTGACAGATTTAAACAAATTTTTGAAGCAAATTTAATTCATGCAAAAAATAATTAGTATAATGTTAGCCAACTAAGTAATATTTAGATGTGTCCCACTTAGTATGTGAGTAGGTGTACATATACCCTACAAGAACAGTGACCATCTATTGAGCAATCATTTGAGTGTCACTGATGAGAAATTTTTTCTCATTGCGTAGAACAGATCTACCATCACGTTATTAAGGGCATGATATAAAAATGAGGCAAACATTTGTGTACGTGTGATTTTGCATCTCTCTCGAACTTATTAACTCTTTGGACTAATGCGCATATCTCTGTACTGCTCACTCTACTGCTTTTTACTAATCAACTATGCTGTAAAAATTAATCAACGATGACTACTCAAACTACATAAATAAACCCCTCACAGCTGACTAAGCAAAATTGTGCTGAAACAGATTCAATATTTTTATATTTATTAAAATACAGTTTGAAATTAGTTTATAAATATTTATTTAATATATAATTTTACATATTTAAATATTTTTATTCGCATTCGTAGGCTTTTTTGAAATTCAATCGCTCCCTGCTACTGTAAAGCATCTGAAATATGAAGAAATATATGAGTTATAAAATATTTTAAGTGGACCAAAGTATGTACATATATACCTCGAGGATGATTATCAACTCACATAAGCTTCCCGGAAGCATTTTTTCTCATCTACCTTTCTTATTGTACTTCTCCAGCAGGTCTTCCGAGCAGATTGCGGGGATGTCAGCAGTATTCCCCGACGTTAATTTTAGCTTATGCAAATATGTATGTAGTCTGTGAAGAATCAAATAATAAAGTAAAAATTTGAATTAGTTACTATTGCTTGAGTGAAATTTGCTGTCCTTAATTTCAGCCCAACCTCTTTCGCAGCAACAGGGGTCTTCAAGGAAATAATGCTGGCGACTCCATGTTAACACATTCTATATTTTTAATAACTTTTTTATGCACCATTTTTCTCTTCATATTTCATATTTATTTTAATATTTTAAAAAATTGAGGATATATTTTACAATTTACGATTCAAATTACAGTGGCAGAGTTGTATTTTACAAAAAATTAAACTCTGCTACTCACATTCATTTTTTTTATTTTATGTATGAGTTTTCATTGTTCATGTGTTAGTTTCAATATCCATTTCTTGTAGGGTACTTTGTTGAGTACGTTAAAGTATAACGAATGACGGATTCTATGTGCCCCAGCCATAAGTCGCTTAGTAAAATATATGTATAGGAAAGTTTTTATAAAACTCGGCTTTGTTTAATTTTTAAGGTGTATATAAAATCCAAAGGAAATGTCTTCGTATCATTAATTGTTTAAATAAATTTTTCTTTTTTGAACTACATATTTACAAAAGTCACCTTTCAATATTTATAATAACCCCATGTATCTGGTAACACTCTTACTGTCATTTCCAACGAGTAAAACAAACGATTAAAGAATGTCTAATTTCATTTGCAAAATTGTTACATTACTTTTGTGGTGTTGTTCGTGGTCGTACTTGTTCCTCGCTTTGCAAATAAAATATATTTAAAAAGAAAGTAAGTAATAAATATAGAAAAATTAAAAGACAAAGTAGAAAACAATTCAAATTAAAATAAAGTGTGAAAATATAAGAAAAACAAAAAACTATGATTTTTAAATGAAAAACTACCAAAATGGTTTCATAACCTATAAAATAGTACGAGAAAAAGCAGCAGAAAAATGTGATTGTGTTACAAGTATGCATATTGGTGTGTGTGTGTGTGTGTTCTGCATATGAAAAAAGTCTTAAGTAAAAGTAAAAATCTTCCTGAATGGAAAATGGTGAAAATATAATAAATTACCCTTTGTTTTGATAGTACTTTTTTGCTATTAAAATATTAATAGTCTAATATCTACATACAAATGTAAAACAGTTGCCAACATAAGTCTATATTCTAGCTGCCGGAACATCGCTAGACGCATGTTAGCCGGTCAATCACTTTACGCTAAAGTTCTGCTGAAACTCTGTTAGCGTCGCCGTCAACGAGTTGTCTACAATAAAAAAAACTTTTTCATTGCGCCAATTACGTAACAGACTTTTTTAATTTTTTGTTTAACGGAAAAAACTATTTTCTTTTATAAATGTAACAAAATAAATTTAATTTAAATATGTATGTTTATTGATTAAAAAATTAAATATGAATATGTTAATTAATTTATTCTTTTGATAAAAACTCCAGATTTTATTGAGCAATTTTGAAGGTCAGAATCATGTGAATCTTTTTTCTTTGATAAACTCACACCTTTTTCTGTTCTTGTTCTATTGTTTATTTTTTTTTTTTTTCTTTAATTCTTTTCTAATTATTAATGTTAAAATATTGTATTGTTTCATGTTATTAGCCAATTTCATGCATAGTTTATTCTTCAATATAAGCTATGTGTCATGCAAATAATTGTGCTACTTTATTTATATGTATGAAATACTTATGCCCTTATTCATAAAAAATGATATTTATTTTTTATTTTCATACAAAATTTGTCATAAAGTAAAATTTATTTTTATGAATATAATAGTACCTACATATATCAATTTATGGTATTGTTATTAAATAGGTACCTACATACATATGTATATGCTTTATGGTATTAGTTAAAAATATGGAAATATAATTCTGAAATAAACTAGGTAGATATCAAGGAAAACTGTTTCTTCAGTAACTTAAACATTTATGCCTTTTTCATTTTCCGGGATACGGGGGAAAAAATATTCGCATTCCCGGGAAAAATTCATAGTTTTAATAAAACATAAAAAACGCAAATAACGACTAAATATTAGTATTAACAGTTTATAAAACTAAAAACAATTCAGGTGACAAAAATAACATTTTAAATACTCGAAAAGTATTTCAATAATTATTTTTTTTACAAAATATGATTTTAGAACTGTTGGTGTGTTTAACAAATCGCAACATTCTTTTCCTTGTTTTTGTTGCAAAAGTCTCTTAAAAAGTGGGTTCCATTAAGTTAACAACACAACTGCTAGTTGACAGTTCTACAGATTCGTGTGGCTTGAACAATTGTGCTAAATAAAGTTTTATGACATTTTTTGAAACTAGCAATTTCACCATATTTTAAATACCACATTTTAAATACTTAAGTATCGTTTTATCATCCCTTCGTTCATTTATTTTTCTTTTCAACCATAGTCTTTGAAAGAGTCGAATTAATAGCCAAAAGCTGCTCGTAGAGGGTCTGAGTAATAACATATGCCACAATATTTTTTTAAAATCTGAACATATTCTTCAACCCACATCTGCGCAATTGAAATCTATCACGAATTTTTAAATGCGTTCGATTTAAGAAATGAATAAATCATTTCAACCATACTTATCTTGTTTTTACATCATGAATTAAACACGACTCTTTGCCATATTCTTGTTTCTTATAGTTCTCGTGACAGGCTACTTTTTCAGGACTTTTTTTTTTAATAGTTTTACACTTTGTTATGCACGACAAAGTGTAAGTTTCTAGAAAACCTAGGTATTACAATTTTAAAAATGCTTGTTTTTTATTCAACACAATAACGATCAAAAAATAAGAACCACTCTGTTTTCTTTAAAGTACTCATGATTTTAAACTTCCCGGGAAATTTTTTTTTTGCTATTTTCCCGGGAATTTGTTTATAGCTTTTCTCGGGAATTCCCGTTTCCCAAACCATACTTTATGACAAATTTTCATACAAATTTTATCATAAAGAATTCTTCATGTACACTTTAGTTTTTATGAATTTGGTCATTAAAATTGGTAAAATACGATTTTGTTGCATTTAATTAGCGATTTTTATTTATTCTGGTGTTTTGGTTGTCTTTTAATATTTCTTTATAGGTACCTAGTAAAAGATCAGAGTTATCTATACATATAATAAAACTGAAAAAGGCCGATCGGTAATTAAATACTTTTTGTTAATTTTTCAATATGGAATACAAAACACCAACTTTTTTCTGTCTGTCTCATTACATTTGATAAAAATATACTTTTATATAAAATATACTTTTATATATAAAAATATACTTTTATATATAAAAATATACTTTTTTCCTTAAAAATATTTTCTAACGAAGAGAAAGTAGGTATGCAATTTTACTGATTTAATAATACTAAAAATATGGCAGCACCTTTCCTTCCCCCTCCATTCAGATATTTAAATGAAATGAAAAGTATTCCTTTGGTACCCTTCGGTTTTATGTAATTAAATTTAGTGGTGTGGTGTTTAGCAGTTTTCTTTTCATTAATAATATTTTTGCGTAAGTGCTTCTAGTTTGCCTGTTTACCTAAAAACCGATTATTTTTTTTTTTTTAATACAAAACATAAGTTTTAAAGCTTAAGAAACTATAAAGAAAGCATAACATTTTAGCTGCTACTAATAATCAAACCCCATTCAATTTTTATTGTTTCATTTCGTAACGGAGAATTTAAATTTGTTTTAGATATTAACCTTGTACTCCTTTTATATAATTTGATATTATTAGACAACAAATAGACTTATTTCTATTGTTTCAAACCCTAAGAACTTGGTAAATCAATAAAAAAAAATGTGCATTTTTGTAATTATGCATTTTCACCTTTTTACTTGTAACTATCCCTTCACAAATGTGACGTCACATTTAGTTAAAAACGGAAATTATTCTTTACTCTGCACAAAAATACGAGAATGGGGTGTGTGGGGCAGCTTTTGTTTGTTAGTGTGGTGTATATCCGACAGCTGTTACCTAAAGAATACTATGTAGGGTAAAACTCACCCCTAAAATAGAAGAAAAACCAATAGAAAACACAAGTTATTTTACAATTAAAATCTTGCTTGCTCAGTTTCCTTGTTGCTGTCTGCAAGGTGGTGCCAAAAAAAAATTGTAGAAAATAAAAACTAAATTTCTTTTTAACAAAGAGTGAAAGTAATTAAGCTTTAAAAGAAAAAAGTACGTTAAACAAAGAACTTTAAAACATTTTACATACATACATATATGCACAAATAGTTTTCTATTTGTTTAATGTGAAAGAAAAATAAAGAAATAATCAAAAATTTGCGCGACCTTAAAAAGTATTCATTCCATTAAAATAATCCAAATAAAATATTTCTATATATAAGTTGTGTAATCGTTATTTTCTACACCAACAAAACACAGTTATTTGCTGTGATTTAGTTTTTTTTATATATAAATGTTAACAACAAAATACGATATAGAATTAAAAATATGTCCACTTCAGCTTTGAAGGAAAAGCGTCAAGTTATTAAAGAAAAGAAGCAGACTCCTCTGCGAATTTTAGCCATATTTTATTTTCAGCCTTCCACTTGGTTTTTTGTTAGAAATAAGGACAAGTGTAGAAAATTCAATAAAAGTTTATTAATTTATCAAGATGATGAGTACAATAATGAGGCAAGTGTGAGCTTTAATTCTAAAGGGTTTTTTTCTAATTGTTGTAATATGTAAGATATTTTATATGCTTTTCAGTTTTTCCATACATATAGTAAGTAGGTATTCAAGTGGTAATTTTGATTACATCATAATCTTTTCCTTTTCCATTAGCTGCAAATTATATAAAAAATATCTACGAAAACGTAAATTTTTTATGTGATTTAAGAAATAAAAATATGTAGGTACTCTTACATTTATCATTGTTTTTTAAAATACCTATTATTTTTTCATATTCTTCTTTACTTCTTAAATTCTTTTTACGTTTATTTGCATTTAACAGCATAATCAAGGCGAATCTATAATAAGGTGGTATCGTCGCGACAACAAATGCAACACCAAAAAAAACCCACATGAATTTTGTTGTTGGCTAAATGTACGGCAGACGTCAAAATCACTAATTAAAATATTACATCCAACAACTACAAACCTTACCTTTTGTAATTTTTTTAATCTTGAACTATTTTGTGAAGTAATCAAAATTTTATTTCTTATTTCGTCGTGCTGCCACCTAGTGAAATGAATTCGCCTTGATCATAATCTTTCTAAGGCCCATTATTATAACTTGCCTTTAGCTAAAGTTAGGATTTTGTTGGAGCGATAAATAGTTTTTCGTTATTAAAAGTAAGCTAAAAACCACTTTTAACTATCACATACTATAAGGACAAGTTATAGCAATGAGCATTATCCTCACTATTATAACGAAAAACTACTTATCGCTCCAACAAAATCATAACTTTAGCTAAAGACAAGTTATAATAATGGGCTTAAATATTTTGAATTATTGTGCACTAATTCGAATATTTATTTTTTGTGATATATATATTTTTTCTATTAACCCTACAATGAACCAAATAGTTAAATCAACTTAATTTTTAACAAAATATATATATGAATTTTATTTTAACTATTTTAAAATGAATAAATTAATTATTTAGGCTTAAGTTCTTAATTATAAAGAGATAAAGAAAAAAAATTAATTTATTCATTTAAAAATAGTTCAAATAGAATTCGCAGAGCGGGCACGGCTTTGACATTGTTAACTTCAACACTATTGTGTTAATAATCAAAAATATACATTTGAAAAATAAAAAATATTTAATTGTTGTTAATTGCTAACCAAAGGTTGGCTAATATCAAGACAGATATATACCATTTTCAAATAAAAGAAAATATATAAAGAGAATAAAAACAAAGAAAAATATTTGCTTGGTAGTATAATATAAAGAAATATACCCTTATGCAAAAGAAATAAATTCTACTTGAAGTGTACTTTAAGAAACAAGTTTCATATAAAATTTCTCATAAAGTAGACTTTATTTCTTTGGCATAAGTGTTTAAAGTGTGAAACAATTTCAAAAAGCTCTATCTCCTATAAAATATAATGTAAAATTAAAATTTCTCATATTCTATTTCTTTGATAAGTTTGTTTAAATAGACAATTAATAGCAATTGAAACTACCTTGTAGATAGATATGAAGAGTGCTGATGACGGACGTAGCTGTCTAGAAAATGCATTCCACTCTGCTGGTGTCTATTTTTTTCTTTATCTCTTTATATTTAAGCCTAAATAATTAATTTATTCATTATACAAGATTTATTCATATAATTGTGTGATCGTTTTTTTTTTCTGAAAAACTTAAAAATAAATGTACAAAATAGAGAAATGAATATTTTGAGCTACTACACCACAAATGAATAGTTTAAATTTCATTGACGAATCTAAGAACACTCATTTGTGGTACTTCTGGGGTAATCTTAAAAAATGTGGTTTATAGTGTGTATCTATGAGCAAGCTATGCATTCTCTCCTATGCAGTGTTTCTTCATAGTAGTGTTGTGTGCTAAATTTTGTATTGACTATTCTGGAAAGATGTACATACATATATAGTAAGGAGGGATTATGAGATCTAAGAAAACTGGATTATGTGCTCCATTGCTCTTCATATTTCTTTAGGCGAACATTTTTGGGGAAATATATATATTTATATATATATATATATATATATATATATATATATATATATATATATATATATATTTATATATATATACATATACATATGCAAGGGTGATCCATTTCGAGGTACTTTTTTCAATAGCCTTCTTTGACAGATCACGTGTGAGTCGTGTCATTCTGTCATGTTATTTTTGTTTAGTATTGTTTGTCATTTCATAAACTGAAGCCGCTCGACCTTCCTAAGCGACATTGCTTCGCTCTATGGGTTTCTTGAAAAGTTCCAAGAAAATCCGACGTTTCGAGGCAAATTTTGTTTAGCGAGAGGCCCATTTCTGGCTCAATGGGTACGTAAACAAACAAAATTGCCGCATTTGCGACGAAGAGCAACCTGAAGAGATTCAAGAGCTGCCACTTCGTCCAGAAAAAACAACGGTTTGGTGTGGTTTGTGGGTCGGTGGAATCATCGGTCCATATTTCTTTAAAAATTATGCCGGTGCGAACGTAACCGTCAATGGCGACCGTTATTGTGCCATGATAACCGACTATTTGATGCCTGAAATTGAAGCTCGTGGTCTCGGCGACATTTGGTTTCAGCAAGAATCAATCAATGGATTTATTGACAGAACATTTCGGTCAGCACATAATTTCTCTTTTTGGGCCTGTCGATTAAGCCACCAAGATCGTGTGATATCACACCGAGGAAAACATCACGCGTGTCACTCGCTAGTTACCAGTCGAAATGCTCGAACGAGTCATCGAAAATTGGACTCAACGGATGGACCATCTGCGACGTATCAACGGCCAACATTTGATATTTATAATCTTCAAAAAATAAATGCCAAAGAATGGCCTTTCAAATGATAATAAACATTCTCCATTAAATTTGAATTTTCTGTGTTTTTTTTTTTTTTTTTTCTTAAAAAAAGTAGGGAACCTCGAAATGGATCACCCCTTACATACAAATATACATTATTTTCGAATATAAATCTACAATTACGTAAAGAAGCTTATAAAAATATTGACACGAACAAATTCCGGTCAGCAAAAGTTAGATCGATTCTGAGAGTGAGGGGTGAAAATAGAGGCTAAATTAGAAGACCCGTATCGCGGCGTTTGTTTATAGTTAGTTTAGTTCGAATTTTTTTTTTTAATCGTCCTTAGAACTTTGCCGTCAAATGCCGATTTTCATCATATAACTCGTCGACTAATTGATATTTTTTAAATCTGTAAAAGCCAAATTATTGCTAAAGACCTGTGCAACAATTAAAATTTTTCAAAAATTTGATTTAGAAAATTTTTTTGGTGCTTATGACGCAAAATGTTTTTTTCCAACATTATGGAAAAATTAATCAGGTATGTTCTGTAATCCGAAACCGAGTGAAATTGGATACGAATGAAATTTTAAATAGTCATAACTTTTAAATCTTACAACATTTTGATATTATATTTTATACATTTGATTAAAGACCATTCACATAACTTCCTTGATTGCTAATGTTTTAAAATAATAGGCGCAAATAAGTTATATTTTTCTTTAAACATTTATTCGATTTCAATTTCACTCGGTTTCGGATTTCAGAACATACCCGAATATTTTCCAACATTTTGCTTCATAAGCACCACAAAAATTTTCTAAATCAATTTTTTTTTAAAATTTCAAATTTCTTGTAAGTCGCATAATTTCATTCCGTATGTTTTGCATTTTATTATTTTTTAAGTTTTATTCAAAAAGAAAAACATGTTTTAGAATCGAAAAAGAAAAGCATCTGTATGTATTTAAAAAATTATTAAACATAAACCAGCAGCACCGTTAATAAAATAATGTCTGATGAAAAAATCATTTTTATTTGTTAGAAACAAAACCAAATTAAAAACATAAAAAGTCTAATTTTAATTGCTGGCTTTTTATGTACACATTTTTACTTGCTACGTGTTTTGAGATAAAATATTTTGTGTACACACACCAAAAATATGCATATGCTACTTGATTTTAAAACAAATACGTCAGATGCAAAACGCCAGACAAATTTCAATTCATTCACGTTCATTGACCTGTTGGTTTTTAAATTGTCTAGAACAAAAACTTAAATTTGTGAACTTCTAACAAATTTCGCTTGTTAAATGAAACTAAAAATAATTAAAAAAAAAAACACTCGTCATCAAGTTGCTCATCGTATTTCGCTAATAAGCATCTTCATTCATACACTAAAAATAATATTGTTTTAAATTGTTTATGAAGTGTTCTTTTAAAATTCGAACGCATTGTACTTTAAAATACAACACATCAAGTTTTGCAAGACAAAAAGATTTAAAACTTCTCAATATTATTAATCGCAGCAAATGTACCGTTATCTTCCAAAAGTTTTAAAATTTTTGCATTTTATTTAAAACTAGCTGTGCCCGTCACTTCGTCAGCGTCCTTCAATATTTTGTTCGATATTGCTTTGAAAGCATTCCACACCTAAGACCCTTACGATTTTAAATTTTTTTTAAGAGAAGTAACACTCAGGCAATTAATGCCTATATTAACTGTGTTACTTCCTTTAGAAAGGGATAGTAGTAGATAAGTTAGTTATATAAGTTAGTGCGATAGTAAAGCTTCGCAAGCGTTTCTGGTGTTCTTTAGGCGATTTGTTTGAAGCTAGCATAGCCAATTAATAATTATTTTACTTCGGCGGCGATTGAGTGCTATTTGGTAATACCGGCGATTTAGTGCAATGTGGTAATACCGGCAATTTAGTACTATGTGGTAATACCGGCGTTTTTAGTTCCATGAAATGCAGGTAGACGGAAATGCGTTACTATTTTATTATATGTATAGATAAAACTATTGATTTGGCAAGCAATTTGTGATTATGAATTGCGGAGCAAACCTTTTGTAACTTATTCTTCAATTAAAAAAAAAAATAAGAAAATAAAAGCCGTTTCGCACTATATTACTGTGAACAATCGGCCACTATTATAGCGGACGGTACACTATTTTAGCCTCTTGTACACTTTTTTTGTGCGTAGGCTATTTGTCTATTTTTTTTTTTTTTTTTTTTTTTCGTAAAAACCCTGTTGAAAACTTTAACAGACGGTTTACCGATATCGAAAGAAAGCTTTCTTTTGCATTTTAAGCGAAAGAAAATTGACAAGTTATTTTTTTGTTATTTTATAATATTTTTGTATAGTTTTGTATTTATTTACAAACGATTAGTAGTTTTTTGATACTTTTAAAGAAAATCTGCAATTTCTTAGTACGTAAAAAATTAAAATTGACACAGACGTAAGTGAATAAAAATGAACACTTTCGAATAAGAGAAATTGAAACTTATTCGAATTCGAGTGACTTGCTATCGTTCGCAAAGGTTTTCTTTCGATATTGAGAAACGGGCTATAAAGTTTTTATGTTATTACAGAAAAAAAATTCCTGATATAGTGTTCATATGTAAATGTAATCCTGTTCTTTAAGTTTACTTTGATTATCAGATGTACCCTTTGTAAAATATTGCACATTGCTATTTTATCAAATCCATTATATACATACTTACATATGTACACTATTTTTTCATGGAAGTCACCGTAACTATATACAAGTATTCGGCGCTATTCCCATTGCCGTTCTATTTTGAAAAATAAAAAATAAATAAAAACGTCAATTTGGCATCACCGTTGGCGTTAACGACATTCGTCGCAAACATATCGTCATCATTCTCTATTTTGAAACCAAGTTATATTTATCTTACTAGGTAGTGGCGTCCCTACAAAATATACAACAATACAAAAACAACATTTTGTTGTTGATTTAAAGTTGTAAATGTCAAAAAAGAGAAGAAAATTGAGAAGGCGTGTGTGTGTTTTATTGCTGTTTCACTTCTGCACTATAAAATTTCTAAACACATACCTACAAGTTTTGACATGTCGAACTACGAAATCAGCTGGGCGAACGACACTGCCTTAGAAAATAAATATACCTTGTTTGAAACGAAGATAGTAACGACAATAAACATTCTTTCTATGTCGTAGCCAAGTAAGCATCGACATTTAAATTGATGTACTTCGAAATTTTAGTTTCTTAAATGGAAAAAAAATCCCGCTTATGCTAAGGGTGTTCGAAAGACCATAAAACCTTAAAATTTTGTTCTTTTTGGAGCGAAACTGCCGAAAAATTAATCCTGGGCCTCCAGTTTGTAATGGAGAATGTATTTATATAACAAATATAAATACATACATAAATACTCGTATGTATGTATGTATGTATATCAAATTAAAGATATGGAGTGACTTGGAATTTAATATAAAAAGCAGCTCTGAATCCAGAGCGACAGGGGGAGGCTGTTATAAACGGGTGCCATTGTCAGCATTGGAAGCGTTGTCAAACCTATTATAATTTGGAAAACAAATTAACCCGAAAGGCAACGTAATGAGATTCGGGAAGTTAGATCGCTACTAATCGAATTTCTTACATAGAATCTGGAATCGTAGCATCTTCCGATGCATATTTACATCCATAATTTCATCAACATCATCACTTGAACTTGAAAAATCAAATTCAGTATTCGCCATATTTTGTTAAAACCTAAAAAAAAAATTAACAAACTTTTCGGAAATTTACATAAATGTCACAAATAATAACGTGCAACAAAACACATACACGACTTCTCAATTTTCTTCCGTATTTTGACATTTCGAACTACAAAGCGACAACATAATACCATGCTTTATTGTTGTATTAGTTGTAGGGACTCCACTACCTAGCAAGGCGCATTTAAACAGGTGATTGCACGGGCGAAAATTCTCTTCATCTGTTTAATTTAGAAATGTCGAAAAATTTAATAAATAATTTTAAAATGAAATTAAATTTTTTTAATTGTTTATTGTGTGAAAGTTTAAATAAAAATAGAAACAATTTTAAAATACATTAAGGATGTGCTACAACAATATATGTACATAAGCGGAGTTCGGTGTTTCATGCAAACGGTGTTGCAAAAGTTCAAGTGTAAAAAATAATAGCTTGTTTGTTAAATATAACAACCAAATTCCCAAATTTTTTTGTTGAAATTGAAAAAAAAAAACTATTATATAACGCATTTGCTTTTCTCAAAGATGGTACCAATAGAGATACGTGGGTGCAATTTGAAAATTTAAAATAACTTCCTTGGTATGTTAATTATTGCAGCGCGAAAAATTTTATTATTTTTGTTTACTTATTTTTTTTTTTTTTTTTTTTGTTTCTACGAATGTTTTTTGACAAGTGGCATAGATTTTGTAAAACCAAATTGCCTGTTGTTTTTTATTGTTGTACTTGTTGTAACCCTGCAATCACCTGTATATATTCGCCTTGCTACCTAGTAAGCAAGGCACATTCATCAGGTAACTTTACTACGAAGGGGAAATATTAAGGCGAAAAAATTTAAATTTTTTTTTATGGAGTTTGATAGTTCAACTTCTATTTAAGTTTAATTGTCAAAATCCATATAAAAAAAAATAATTATCGCCTTAATATTTCCCCTCAGTAATGAGGCCACCTGATGAACATGCATTTGCTAGTAAGCGAGGCAAATTTATACCATGTAAACTCAATGGCGAAGTCGATATCATATGGTTTTTCTCATAGATAACACATAGATGGTCAACTCTCCAAATGTCAAAAACGTGGCTACAAATGTCTTCACACATACGGGTATGGTGTGGATTCAACACACTTAGGGGAGTAAAATTTTTATTCACATTTAGGCACTATTACGCGTTATTCCATTTCACTTTACAAATATTTAAACAATTTTGAATTTTTGCACAAATAATTATTTAACAATTTATTGTATTTTAAATTTTTTAATACAAAATAAATTTAATTTTGTGCACATTTCTGTGGTGAAATTTATTTCTACACAGTATTGTATTTTTTTGTGTTTTAGGGGATGAAAATTTTCAAATCAATATAAACAATATTTAAAATTAGCATTCAATCTAACGTTTTTCGCACATAAATATATTAGCAAAAAATACAAAATTCATATTTTTATTAAAAAGCAAAAGAATTATTTATTTTAACATATAAAATTGCTTGTAAAAAAATATTCTGTTTTTACAAAATATTTTATACAACTATGTGCAGTTTAGGTGCTGTGGGGAATTTTTTTTTTAAACCAACACTTATACAATTTTGCCTACCAATACATTCTTAGACTTAGGTTTTTTGACAAGAGACTTAGGTTTTTGACGTTTCAGTTGACTATCTATGTGTTATCTATGGTTTTTCTTGATTGTCAAAATTTTATTCGCCTTATTCCTAATTTGTTTTGTGTTTTATGTTTATTTTTAAAGAA